>OU343119.1:4855732-5415945 GCA_910594885.2 Bibio marci | reverse complement strand
AATTAATAAATTTTTATAGGTTATGTTATATTTTATTTATATAATTATTAAATTTTTATAGGTTATATTATATTTTATTTTTATAATTAATAAATTTTTATAGGTTATGTTATATTTTATTTATATAATTATTAAATTTTTATAGGTTATATTATATTTTATTTATATAATTAATAAATTTTTATAGATTATATATTATATTTTATTTATATAATTAATAAATTTTTATAGGTTGTATTATATTTTATTTATATAATTATTAAATTTTTATAGGTTATATTATATTTTATTTTTATAATTAACAAATTTTTATAGGTTATATTATATTTTATTTTTATAATTAATAAATTTTTATAGGTTATATTATATTTTATATTTATAATTAATAAATTTTTAAAGGTTATATTTTATTTTATTTTTATAATTAATAAATTTTTATAGGTTATATTATATTATATTTTATTTTTATAATTAATAAATTTTTATAGGTTATATTATATTTTATTTATATAATTAATAAATTTTTATAGGTTATATTTTATTTTATTTTTATAATTAACAAATTTTTATAGGTTATATTATATTTTATTTTTATAATTAATAAATTTTTATAGGTTATATTTTATTTTATTTATATAATTAATAAATTTTTATAGGTTATATTATATTTTATTTATAATTAATAAATTTTTATAGGTTATATATTATATTTTATTTTTATAATTAATAAATTTTTATAGGTTATATTATATTTTATTTATATAATTAATAAATTTTTATAGGTTATATTATATTTTATTTTTATAATTAATAAATTTTTATAGGTTACATTATATTTTATTTATATAATTAATAAATCTTTATAGGTTATATTATATTTTATTTTTATAATTAACAAATTTTTATAGGTTACATTATATTTTATTTATATAATTAATAAATCTTTATAGGTTATATTATATTTTATTTTTATAATTAATAAATTTTTATAGGTTATGTTATATTTTATTTATATAATTATTAAATTTTTATAGGTTATATTATATTTTATTTATATAATTAATAAATTTTTATAGGTTATATATTATATTTTATTTTTATAATTAATAAATTTTTATAGGTTATATTATATTTTATTTATATAATTAATAAATTTTTATAGGTTATATTATATTTTATTTATATAATTTATAAATTTTTATAGGTTATATTATATTTTATTTTTATAATTAACAAATTTTTATAGGTTATATTATATTTTATTTTTATAATTAATAAATTTTTATAGGTTATATTTTATTTTATTTATATAATTAATAAATTTTTATAGGTTATATTATATTTTATATTTATAATTAATAAATTTTTATAGGTTATATATTATATTTTATTTTTATAATTAACAAATTTTTATAGGTTATATTATATTTTATTTTTATAATTAATAAATTTTTATAGGTTATATTTTATTTTATTTTTATAATTAACAAATTTTTATAGGTTATATTATATTTTATTTATATAATTAATAAATCTTTATAGGTTATATTATATTTTATTTTTATAATTAATAAATTTTTATAGGTTATGTTATATTTTATTTATATAATTATTAAATTTTTATAGGTTATATTATATTTTATTTTTATAATTAATAAATTTTTATAGGTTATGTTATATTTTATTTATATAATTATTAAATTTTTATAGGTTATATTATATTTTATTTATATAATTAATAAATTTTTATAGGTTATATATTATATTTTATTTATATAATTAATAAATTTTTATAGGTTGTATTATATTTTATTTATATAATTATTAAATTTTTATAGGTTATATTATATTTTATTTTTATAATTAACAAATTTTTATAGGTTATATTATATTTTATTTTTATAATTAATAAATTTTTATAGGTTATATTATATTTTATATTTATAATTAATAAATTTTTAAAGGTTATATTTTATTTTATTTTTATAATTAATAAATTTTTATAGGTTATATTATATTATATTTTATTTTTATAATTAATAAATTTTTATAGGTTATATTATATTTTATTTATATAATTAATAAATTTTTATAGGTTATATTTTATTTTATTTTTATAATTAACAAATTTTTATAGGTTATATTATATTTTATTTTTATAATTAATAAATTTTTATAGGTTATATTTTATTTTATTTATATAATTAATAAATTTTTATAGGTTATATTATATTTTATTTATAATTAATAAATTTTTATAGGTTATATATTATATTTTATTTTTATAATTAATAAATTTTTATAGGTTATATTATATTTTATTTATATAATTAATAAATTTTTATAGGTTATATTATATTTTATTTTTATAATTAATAAATTTTTATAGGTTACATTATATTTTATTTATATAATTAATAAATCTTTATAGGTTATATTATATTTTATTTTTATAATTAACAAATTTTTATAGGTTATATTATATTTTATTTTTATAATTAATAAATTTTTATAGGTTATATTTTATTTTATTTATATAATTAATAAATTTTTATAGGTTATATTATATTTTATATTTATAATTAATAAATTTTTAAAGGTTATATTTTATTTTATTTTTATAATTAATAAATTTTTATAGGTTAGATTATATTTTATTTTTATAATTATTAAATTTTTATAGGTTATATTATATTTTATTTATATAATTAATAAATTTTTATAGGTTATATATTATATTTTATTTATATAATTAATAAATTTTTATAGGTTATGTTATATTTTATTTATATAATTAATAAATTTTTATAGGTTATATTATATTTTATTTATATAATTAATATATTTTTATAGGTTATATTATATTTTATTTTTATAATTAACAAATTTTTATAGGTTATATTATATTTTATTTTTATAATTAATAAATTTTTATAGGTTATATTATATTTTATATTTATAATTAATAAATTTTTAAAGGTTATATTTTATTTTATTTTTATAATTAATAAATTTTTATAGGTTATATTATATTATATTTTATTTATATAATTAATAAATTTTTATAGGTTATATTATATTTTATTTATATAATTAATAGATTTTTATAGGTTATATTATATTTTATTTTTATAATTAACAAATTTTTATAGGTTATATTATATTTTATTTTTATAATTAATAAATTTTTATAGGTTATATTATATTTTATATTTATAATTAATAAATTTTTAAAGGTTATATTTTATTTTATTTTTATAATTAATAAATTTTTATAGGTTATATTATATTATATTTTATTTTTATAATTAATAAATTTTTATAGGTTATATTATATTTTATTTATATAATTAATAAATTTTTATAGGTTATATTTTATTTTATTTTTATAATTAACAAATTTTTATAGGTTATATTATATTTTATTTTTATAATTAATAAATTTTTATAGGTTATATTTTATTTTATTTATATAATTAATAAATTTTTATAGGTTATATTATATTTTATTTATAATTAATAAATTTTTATAGGTTATATATTATATTTTATTTTTATAATTAATAAATTTTTATAGGTTATATTATATTTTATTTATATAATTAATAAATTTTTATAGGTTATATTATATTTTATTTTTATAATTAATAAATTTTTATAGGTTACATTATATTTTATTTATATAATTAATAAATCTTTATAGGTTATATTATATTTTATTTTTATAATTAATAAATTTTTATAGGTTATGTTATATTTTATTTATATAATTATTAAATTTTTATAGGTTATATTATATTTTATTTATATAATTAATAAATTTTTATAGGTTATATATTATATTTTATTTATATAATTAATAAATTTTTATAGGTTGTATTATATTTTATTTATATAATTATTAAATTTTTATAGGTTATATTATATTTTATTTTTATAATTAACAAATTTTTATAGGTTATATTATATTTTATTTATATAATTAATAAATCTTTATAGGTTATATTATATTTTATTTTTATAATTAATAAATTTTTATAGGTTATGTTATATTTTATTTATATAATTATTAAATTTTTATAGGTTATATTATATTTTATTTTTATAATTAATAAATTTTTATAGGTTATGTTATATTTTATTTATATAATTATTAAATTTTTATAGGTTATATTATATTTTATTTATATAATTAATAAATTTTTATAGATTATATATTATATTTTATTTATATAATTAATAAATTTTTATAGGTTGTATTATATTTTATTTATATAATTATTAAATTTTTATAGGTTATATTATATTTTATTTTTATAATTAACAAATTTTTATAGGTTATATTATATTTTATTTTTATAATTAATAAATTTTTATAGGTTATATTATATTTTATATTTATAATTAATAAATTTTTAAAGGTTATATTTTATTTTATTTTTATAATTAATAAATTTTTATAGGTTATATTATATTATATTTTATTTTTATAATTAATAAATTTTTATAGGTTATATTATATTTTATTTATATAATTAATAAATTTTTATAGGTTATATTTTATTTTATTTTTATAATTAACAAATTTTTATAGGTTATATTATATTTTATTTTTATAATTAATAAATTTTTATAGGTTATATTTTATTTTATTTATATAATTAATAAATTTTTATAGGTTATATTATATTTTATTTATAATTAATAAATTTTTATAGGTTATATATTATATTTTATTTTTATAATTAATAAATTTTTATAGGTTATATTATATTTTATTTATATAATTAATAAATTTTTATAGGTTATATTATATTTTATTTTTATAATTAATAAATTTTTATAGGTTACATTATATTTTATTTATATAATTAATAAATCTTTATAGGTTATATTATATTTTATTTTTATAATTAACAAATTTTTATAGGTTACATTATATTTTATTTATATAATTAATAAATCTTTATAGGTTATATTATATTTTATTTTTATAATTAATAAATTTTTATAGGTTATGTTATATTTTATTTATATAATTATTAAATTTTTATAGGTTATATTATATTTTATTTATATAATTAATAAATTTTTATAGGTTATATATTATATTTTATTTTTATAATTAATAAATTTTTATAGGTTATATTATATTTTATTTATATAATTAATAAATTTTTATAGGTTATATTATATTTTATTTATATAATTTATAAATTTTTATAGGTTATATTATATTTTATTTTTATAATTAACAAATTTTTATAGGTTATATTATATTTTATTTTTATAATTAATAAATTTTTATAGGTTATATTTTATTTTATTTATATAATTAATAAATTTTTATAGGTTATATTATATTTTATATTTATAATTAATAAATTTTTATAGGTTATATATTATATTTTATTTTTATAATTAACAAATTTTTATAGGTTATATTATATTTTATTTTTATAATTAATAAATTTTTATAGGTTATATTTTATTTTATTGGTAAAAAAAATTTAAAGCTCTCATGTGAGAATTACAATTGTTTTCGCTGGTTTTTCTTGTAATGCGAAGGCTTTTTATAATGAGAGTATTTAATTTTTTCAAATTTTTTTTTCTCATATTTATTTTATGATTAAATTAATTAAATGTTTGGTTAATTTATTTTAATTATATTTTTGTGGTTAATTAATTAATTATATTTAATTTTTAATAAAATTGATAATTAATTAAAAATAAGATCTCAAATGTGAAAGCTGGCTTTTTTTTTTATTTCCTTTTGTGGTTATTAATTACATTACATTAATAGTTTTTAAGGTTAATAATAAATTAATAATTAATAATTATAAATATGGCTACTTTAAACTATTTTTTTTATTTATTTTTAATTATACATTTTTTTGTGTAATATTTACGTTTAATATTTAATTTTTTTTTTAATTAAAGACTCACTTGTGTCAGCTTTTATGGAAATGGTTAATACCTTAATTGTATGGTTAATTATATGATTAATATGTTTTTAAATTATTAATTACATCTATATTTTTTATTATTAAAAATTATTTATATTTTCTTAAATTTACAAAATTACCAAAAAAAAAGCATTTATGAAAAAAAGCGCGTAAAAGCACTGTTTTATTAGCTACATTCGAAGTGCTTAAGTTACAAAGTATGGACAACAAAACTGATTTACTTTAAATGCTTAATTTTCCAATTTTGAAAACAATCGGATAAATGGTGCCGAAGGAGTTCCATTGGGAACATATATTTATGTACCATAAGATCACTGCCAGAAGTAGTGGACAGGCACAATGTTTCCTTCTACCGTTAAATCTGTAAAACTTAACTTTATAACTTCTAAATTACTCGAACAAATGAATTGAGGCAACGCTGAGGCGGGAATATTTAGGTACCATGGGAAGAACAGCAGAACGCTGCTTAATTTTCAAATTTCAAACCAACCCGATAAATGTTGCAGCAAGGGTGTTCCGATGCGATCATTAAGATGCCACTAGAACACCCAAACTTATTATTATTTATATTTTAAATGCTTATGTTGAAAATTTTGAAAAAAAAAAAAATTGAAAAAATGATTTTTAAGTTCTGTTGGGGCATACTCTCCAACCGAGCAGCAAAGGATTGGAAACTAGATGGGGTTAGAAAAATATTTTTTGAGAAAAAATGTTTCAATTAAAATTTGTCAACTACAACTACGGCAAAGCAAAAAATTTTTAAAATAATTAAAATAAATAACAACAAAAAAAAAGCACTATAGAATTTAAGCTTATTTTTAAACATTTTATATTCTTAAAAACTACTAAACAAAAAAATTATCCAAGAATAAAAGTTTATTTTTTAATTAATTCTTTATATTTTTAAATACTGCAAAAAATAATGGCTCAACAATATAAATTAATTTTTTAATTTAATTCTTTATGTTTTTAAAAACTAAGAAACAAATAAAGCTCTGTTTTAAATTTATTGCTTTATATTTTTAAAACTACAAAGGCTTAACAATAAAAGCTCTGTTTTTAATAGTAAGACAATGGCGCCTTTGGTTATTGTAAGTTAATCTAATATTATTAAAATTTACTTTTTACCCAAAAATTGTTTTTAATTTAAATTAAATTATTGAAATTTAATTTTTTATTGTTTTACAATTTTTGTACATATTTTTAGTTTGTTGTTGTATGTATTTTGCTCTAATAAATAAATATATGTTTAACATTCAGTTACCCCTCATCGACCGGCACGAGCAACCATCACCACCAATTGCGTATTTTACAACTGGCAATTGTATGTGACATGTGTACAATTTTTACATAACACAATGAATCGTGAATTGCTCGTGAATATTATAATCGAAACTTATTATACCACACACTCTCATATCATTTCCGTCATATAAAATATACCTCGGTCACTCTCTGTCACTCTTTTTTCTATGCTTATTTTAATTTAATTACTTATTTATATATAAATATATTTGTGAATGTATATGTGTGTATTTCTTTGCACTTCATTCCAATTGGCTGTATACGTTTGAACGTTTTGATAGGAAAATTAAATTGGTAATAACAATAACGGAAAAATAAATAATATAAAATATATAAATTGATATGGAAAAGCATCAAAATCATACCCTGTTTCGTTTTTACCTCTTTCTCTGTCTCTCTCTCTCCATCCCTTTTTTCTGTTTCATTTTTATCGTCCTTGTCACTCCACCCAATACATATAAAGCACATTTTATCAAGACCACACGCAATAATTCCATTTCAATAATGTAACGTTATTAATTAAATATAAAATATAAATTAAAAATATATCTCAGTCTTTCTCTGGCAAAAAAAAGAAACTGTAAAACAAACAATAGAAATATGAAATGAAAAACAAGGGAGTATAAAATGTAAGTACTGTACAAAAAAAATGTGTAAAAATATGACTTCTATTTAAGAATATATCTTGTCTCTCTGTTTAACAAAAAAGGTTTTTATATACATAAATAAATTACTTCAGTCAGTTACACACTTTTTTATGTGAATAGGACTATATATATATATATATATAACATTCTTTCTCTTTCTATCTACCTATCTGTTTTATATTCTCTTTTCTATATACACACACACAAACATATTTAAATTTTTAGTCTTTGTGGTACATTTTAATCAATTACATTTTAATCGTTTTTAACTTTTCTATTTTATAGATTAGGTGTCTTTCGTTCAGCGTGCGCTTCTGGTGGGAAGGGGGATACGATGGGGATGTGTTACAATAGATAATTCTAAAAGTCGAAATAATATAAATTTGACGTCAAACTTTTACAATTATATCTCTTCACATTTCCCCTCCATTCCCCCTCCCCCATCTGAAGTATCGCTCTGCACTCGCAGTGGAACACCTTTTATGTATAAATTAACGGTACTAAAGGCTAAAGCAAAAAAAAAGAAGCATGATCACTGGCATTCTTAACAAAAACACATCATTTCTAACATATCTAATTTTATGTACATATATTTCAATTATTTATTCATTCATATCATTGTGGTTGTGTTAAATAGTGTAGTTTAAAAAAATCTATGGTCATCAATTTAGGGGTCTGTGTATATGGAACGGTAGAAATGTGGTAATTTTTTGTTCATATCAGTGACAACGGGGGGTTGAATTAAATTCATAAATTTTCGGAAGGGCTTATATTGATTTGTTTAAATGCGTCACTGGTTTTGATTTTTTTGGTTTTCTTTTTCATAAGCACACATAATTATTGAAATTTTAGTTAGAAGTGAAATTTTTTAATAGCTGGCTACAGCTTCGATCGCTTTGCTACCCACCACACCCCTTTTTTGAAATCATTACAGCAATTGATTTAAACGAGTTCGTTTACAAAAATCGTAGCTGTGCATTTTTGGGTGAAGTTGGTGGATGGCAGATGAAGAGGGGAAGTTGAAGGGGAAGTATTAGAACAGATTAATGGGAATGGATTTGCAAGGAAAAGTTTTAAAGGATGTTCGAATTGAAATAGTACGGAGAGTTGTGGAGAATGTCGGCAAGGAATTTGTAGGCTTCTGGAGGAGAAATTGTTCAGGGTCGTTGTGATTCATATTTTGACAGAATGTATAGATACAATTTTTGGAGGGGATGTTTAAAAACGGAAAAGAGAATATTTTATACACGGCAGAGGGAAGAAAACAGTATTTAACACAACTACAGTGTTATTTTATATAAATTTTAGTTGTCATATTTAACCAAAATATTGTAGTTTGATCTAATTTCGGCTATTTAATGTTTGCCTCCATAACTTATAATTTTATATTTTATTATTAATTACTAAAAAATATGAATTTTTACACTTATATCTATCTATCTCTCTCTAATGCATCTAATATATAATAATTGTTTTTTTTTTGTTTTTTTACTATAACTATACTTAATTTTAATTTCCAACACAATATTGATTGGTTGGTTGGTATTACATTTAAATTTCGGTTCATATTTGTATATTTTTTGATTATTTAAAATTTTCAAAAAATTGGTGTCGGTGCAATTTATTTACATCCTGTACCGTAAAATATATATGATCTAACATTTTTTGTTAATTTTAATTAATGTCTGGGCTGCAGTTTTTGGATGAACATTTATATTCGTTCGCAGCATGTCTTAATCGGGAGGGGGAGGGGAGCGTTTTCATTTAATAATAATAATGAATAATTCCATTGTTTAAAAAGCTCATGTTATTTTAATATGGGGATGAAGCGTGATGAAGCGTTTTTTTTTTATAATTTTTTAATTTTGTTTCATAAAAACCAGTGTAGCCACCCCCCCCTCCCATAATTACTTTGTAATTGTAATATTTCACTACAATATTTATTATTTTACTGTGTCAAGTCAATGAATTTATGGTACAAGGTACACACACATTCTGGAATGGCATAATTACTACTGCGACTATTATTATCATTGGCTATATCTTTTTGCATACATTATCTGACTCTTTCTCTCTCTCTCTCTCTCTCTCTCTCTCTCTCTCTCTCACATTCAGTCACTACCTCTATTTAGATAAAGTACCGTAGATATTTTGATAAATTTACCGTCTTTTATTGAAAATTTAAATCAAGATTTTCCGAATAAAACTAAAATGGATTAAAAACTTTGCTTTAAATTAGTTACATTTTTTCGGTTGGTAGGTTGGGTATGGCATACTTGCAAAGCCAGTTGCGAACCAACGCGTCCACATGACCACGCGGATAGTGGAATGGTCTATAATACAATGGGTGAGCTACGAATAAAGAAAAAGTAGCCGCACGAACAATCTATGTATCAGCATCCGATTAAAACTTAATTAATGATTCAGTAATTACACAGTAACGTCGGATCGAATATAATAGAACTTATATAAGTAACTCGGAAACAACCGAACCGCTAAAGAAGGCGGTATAAATTTCAGAAACATGATTCGTTAAATGAATGTCTATTGAAACAACAATCTTTATATGGTGCTGATTGTTTAGAGCAGTGTGCACATAATGACGTTAAAAGAAGATCATCATACTCAAAATAGCACCAGCCTACAAAAATCTACGATACTTAACACTGAGAAAAGATCGCAAGAGAATATTGTGTTAGCAAGACCTGAGTTATCAATGTAAATTTATCAAAACACCTACACTCGTTACCGTTCGTACGTTGAACATTTTCACACACAATTAGAAAGAGAGCGAGAGCAAGAAAGAGAGAGAGAGAGAATTAAATTATTAAATTTTTTCATCCGATTTATATAGAAATTCAATTATTTAGAAATTACGTGCCGAAATTAATAGCCATTGAAGCTGTGCATCCGTATCCCAACCATTTGTCATCGTAATAAAATCCATAAATAGATCCATCATTGAGAGGTGGGCCGCTTTAAGGTGGATCAAACGATTTAAACGAAATTGTAAGAAATTTCTTAAAGGTAAACATTTAATCGATAGATTTCTTATGCAAATGCGGTCGCCAATCATTGCCGCCATGTGGCTGTTCAAAAAGTTTTCAAGTGTGCGACAATAACAATTAGCGGCTGCAGCAGCGGCTGCGGCAGCATCCACATTATCATTCAGTTGAAATTGATTTAGAAAATGATTTGCATAATCATTATCGGCATCGTGATCATCATCGTCGCCGTATGAAAATGCATAATTTTGTGATGGACGGTTTAACATAAATTTAACATATTTAGAAAATGCAATTTTAAATCTGATATCGGTTCTTTGTCGACGGGTTTTAGTATCAGTAGTATCTCGTCTGGCAGCTGTCATTTTATAGCCAATTAAAAACCGTATAATTTTAACACGATTTGGATTTAATTGTGGCGCTACATTGGTGTTATCATTTCGTTGAAAATCATGTATGAAATAGACTTTCAACAGCTGCACACTCTCAACGGAATCTAATAGATTTTGAAAGCGTTGATACACAACCAGAAAATTTTCATTTAAATCATCAAATTTTAGATTTAATAGTAAAATATTGTTAAATTTTTCCGCATAATGATTTACAAAATTAAGATAATTTTCGTAACAGTTAATGTGTGCATCGAGAATCTGAGCCTGGGCCGGTAATGCTATAATCATTGAACGATTAATGCTTGACTGTAAATATACACCCATTAGATGTTCATTTAAATAGATCTTATTTGTGTCACTGTAAACAATAACATCAATTGAATTTAAATATTTTATATTAATTTCAAGTAAATAATTTTTGAAGCCATAATAATAATAGTCAATGGTTTGTATGTAATCTATTACCATTAAATCTTCTTGCGTCAATACATTGCGTATTGATGGCGGTAATATGTCTGGCAAATTTATGCAATTTCTATATGCTGATGGATTACCTGAATTTGAACGGTGGTTGTTGGTTGAGCCACCCGTTGTGCCACCACTTGTTGATGGTGTCGCTGATTGTGATTTTGATGATGCTGATGTTGAAGCTGATGATGCAGATGATGCTGATGATAATGATGGCAGCATTGGTATTATTGATGTTCCTGATGCTATTGATCTTACCGCAATTAATGTTGTTTGGGTTGCAACTGATTTTGTTGGTCGCAATCCAATAGATTGTACATCAGCCGCAGCCACTTCAATATCTATCGTTACGTAAAAACACAATAATAATAATTTTTTTAATTTATAATTAGTTTTAAAATATAAAATAAATGAATAAAATTAAGCGTATCGCTAAAAAAACGTGCCGTTATGCGATTATAGTAATCAAAAAGCTTTCATTAAGCCTTTCACTACCCCCTTCCCTACCCACCATGTCATCCGCTACAACGGTCAGCTTTTCAATCGTGCCACATCACAAAAAATAGTTTATTCAATAATTTGCAACGTGCTTCCGCCACACCCTCAATTAAATTTTAAAACTAATAATTGACCTTTTGAAAAGGTTTTGTGACGTATTGAGCTGACGTTTTAAAATTTATACATTAGTATTTAATTGTTCATAACCCCACCCCCCTTCGACTGATTTCCATATTTGGTTTTTTGAAATTACTTTGTTGAGATTATTCTAAGAACTTGCAAATGTGGACATTCTCTTATTTCATTTGTTAAAATACAATTAAGAAAATAAAATGTGTGTAGCGTTGCGGCGACTTAGCTTTTACATCACTTAAAAATATGGTAGTATTTTGTGGTGTGGTGGTTGTATGAAGCGTTAAACATAAACAATAAGCTGTTGTAAAATTTTTATAAAAAGCTTTTTTAAAGTTTAATTTCGAAAAACTCATAACTGTCATTAGTTGTATTGTGTACAGGGAGGGGTTGGTTCCGGTTTAGGATGCTGATCCATTATTGCAGAGTACAAGCCACAGGGTGTTTAATAAAAATTCTACCACTTTTGGGTGCGTTAATCACAAAATTTTATATGTGAATCAATTAAGCATAAGTTCGCCCCAAACCCATAAAACCGCAAGAAACTGTGTACGTTTTAAAAGCCAGCAATGTGTCAAATAATATTTTTAAATGTTACCATTTAATTGATGACTGTTATAACTGTTATAACTGTTATAACTGCTACTGTAACTGTTGTAACTGTTAATGCTGTTATTATTTTCTTGGCCGCCATCTTGGTCGTTGTTGTTGTTGTTGTTGCTTTTGTTGTTGGTGCTGTTGTTGCTATTATTACCGTCATTAACAGTAATATCGGCTACAGCATCAACATCAACTTCAGCCACAACAACATCATCTTCACTGTAAATTTGTTGAGTGGTACAACAAAAACATTTTCTCATAAAATTTCTTAACACATTCATGATGCAACAGGCAAAATTAAATTGATGAATATTGTGTGGTGGTGTTGTGGTTGTAGTATTAGTATTTGTAGTACCAGTAGTATCAGTAGTGCCAGTAATAATAGTAGTAATAGTAGTAATAGTAGAATAAGTGGAATTAGTAGTAGTCACAGTTGAAATCGTTCTGTTGGAAGGTACGATAACTGGTCTTGTTGTTGTTGATATTTCTGGAAATGAATTATTTATTTCATTAGCTACAGTTCTTCAATTATTTATATTATAATTATTATTATAATTATTACAAATATTATAATAATTATAATAATAATTACCATATTATTATTATTATTATTATTATTGTTATTTATATTATTATTATTATTATTATTATTATTAAAATTATTTTTGTTATTAATACAAATTTTGCTAGTACATTGACGGTGAATACATTGTAGTATTGTACAACCGTAAATACAACAATGTTCGTCCCTTGGTTCTGGCACCGCTGGTTTCGCAGCTGCTGGCAAATGTAATACTATATTTTGATTGGTCCTGCTATCGTAATCAATGTTTGTCCGATAACGGTGATGCGGTTGCAATCCTAAGTGTTTTAATTTATATGGTCTGTCAAAATCACATTGTTCAAATATCATCGAACGAGTCGGTGATATCAATGGAATTGGTTGTGGTTCTAATAAATTAGAATTTCCGCTTAGCATCGAATAATTTTGTTCGGATGCTGATGATGCGGATGGCGGTGCTGCCAATGCTATTGAGGCCAACGAGTCGGATGTTGATTGATTTTGATGATGGCGTCGATACGAAACGGGAATGTCAATATTATTATTTCTGTTATTATTTCGGTTAAAAAACGGAAAACATGATGTTGATCGTTGCCGTTGTTGCATTGGTGGATGTGGTTGTTGTTGTTCCCTGACACGTTTACGTTCCCGTTTTCGTTCCGCTTCCTCTATCCGTTCCTGCTGTTGTTTCCGTTCCTGCTGTTGTCTTCGTTCCTGATGTTGTCTGCGTTCCTGCTGTTCTTGCTGCACTTGTACCTGCCTTTGTATTTGTCGTTGTTGTTGTTTATTCAATGATTTATACTTCATTTTTGGTACCGGTTTTGGTACATATATTTCGGAAGTTGATTGCAAACAATGGTTATTGTAACGGTCAACGTCTGCAGCATCGTCGGACGACGACGATGATTTACAATGACAAATTAACAAGCCACAACAAGTAACAACGATGTCATCATTGTCGCAGGCGGCCATTTTCTTTTTTATTTCTTAATGTTTATTCTATAATTTTTAAATTTTTGAAAAAAAACACTAATTCAAATTCACTTATTTTTGTTTTTGATTAAAGAAAAAATTTTTTAGTTTTTGGTTTTTGTTTTTTTTGCACCCATAAACAATTTTTAGAACACAGTTTTTTATTTATTAATGTAATTACAAATGCACACACACACTCGAACATACAAAATTAAACACACACCCATACATAAACAATAAATGTTTAATGGACACAAACATTAACTGTCACCATTTTATCGATAAGTTGATTTTGTAAATCACGTGCGACCATTACTTCTGAAATCATGTAACATAAAAGTAATGCCATAATAACGGCACGGCAGAATGGTTCAATAACTAAATGTCTGTAAGTAATTAATAACAGCATGTAGGCGGTTATCATTGATGTATATCGACACAGGATACACAAAAGAAGTTGTTGAGGATCCATTATTATGTGGTGGTGGTGGTGATGGTGATGAGAGTGATTGTGTGGCGAGGGGGTTTTATTTTTATTCTTGTTTTTCTTTAGCAGCACGAACAAAATCAGTTTCTTTTTGATTTTGTTCCACTGAGCGACGGTCTAGCAGCCGAACTATATCAAAATCTACGAATCCTAATTTTTCTTCGGCTCCCGCTTCGCGTTGTTCTAGACCAACAAAATCTATTATTTCAAAATCGTTTTCCTCTACCGCTTGCGTTTCGTTCGATTGGCGACAATCGTTTGGCCCTTGTGTGGTGGCGTCACCGTTACTATCGTTACCCCCTTGTGGTTGCTGTTGTTCTTCCAGCTCTCTAATTACATCGTCCAGTGTATACTCTTCGTCTTTGTCAAACGTATATTTTGGATTCGGTTTTACCAAATTATTTGTTAAACCATTTTTTTCATTTTCCAATTGTAATTTAGCCCACTTTAATTCAAATTCTTTACACGTTCGGATCGTACGTTTTATATGAAAATACACTTCGCGGCACATAAACAATAAACTTGGTTTTGTTTTTAATTCATCGATACTTTCGTAGCCGGCCTCTTCGTCCGATTCGGTCACATCATTTTCTAAACAAAAATGATTGTCAACACAAACACATAAATAACACACATTTGGACTTAATGGATCGGTTTGTTCAGTCCATGCACCATTACATTCATAAGTATTATGAAATATACGATTACATGGACCCAAACAACGTACGCCACGATGTTCAAATGTTATTTGTTGTTTACATTTAGCACATTTAGGCATATTTTTTAATATTTAATGTTTAACCAATTTTTTTCTTATATTTATTATTAATTATTAATTTTTTAATTTAATTAAAAATTGGAACCAAAAAAAAAAACCAACCAAAAATTAGAAAACTAAAATGTGGTGAAACAAATTAATTAAGACAAAAAACAAATTAACTAAAATAAAATTAATTTAACGTACACACACACACGCACTCAACACACACACCCACGCACACACTCACACCCTAAAGGTGTAACTAACCGACTAACACAAAATATTCGAACAAAATAATAATTCTAATTTTAATGATTTTTATTTTTAAATTAGCAAACAAATACCACACACACACATACTCACACACACAACACCAACAACAATTTATAAAATAATAATATTCATTCAACAATTTAATAGATCTTAATTCAATCAATTATTTGGGTACTCTGTTATTGTTTGATGTTATCTGTTCGGTCCGCGTACCTCCTCTCTCTCTCTCGTCGCAGTTACATAAAAATAAATAAAACATTTCTATTTGTGAATTTAAACTCTAGTTTTATTTATTTATTTATTTATTTATTTGTTATTTTATTGTGTGTGTTAAACTTTGTACGGCAATCGTCAAATTATAGAATAATATGAATTCAACACCAAATAGTGCCGGTTTTAATAAAAAATGTTAATTTAATTAATAAATGACAATTTAAACATAAAAGAATTTTATATTTGCACATACAAAAAATTTGTTTGTTCGTTGGTTTGTTTGTTTGTTTGTTATTTTGTGTAAATTATACGTTGACTATTAAAAAATACAAAATATAAAAGTAATAAAATATGCAATACATACACACATACATACATTAAAATGATGATTAACACGAAATGTGCGCAGCATCAGACGAATTAAAATGTTTTAGTGTTCGCGAAATGTGGTGGAAATTTAACGAATGGTAAAAACAATGGCAAAAGGTAAGATTAAATCAACTCAAAATTCCCGTCTCTTTCTCCTCTCCTTCTGCTACCTCCCTTCCTTCCTTCTCCCTCCCTCCCCTCTTTCTACTTTCATCCCTCCCTGTGTAATGTGGTGTGGAAATTTATCCAAAGGTAAAAACATAGAAAAAAGATTAGATTAAACCAACTCAAAACTCCTCTCTCCATCACCTCCTCCTCCCTCTCTCCCTCCCTCTCTCTCTCTCTCCCTATGCGATATATGGGGAATTTTTGTAATGGTAAAAACACAGATAAAATGTTAAACCAATAGAAACTTCCCACCGCCAATCCCTCCCTCTCGTTCTTATCCCACCCAACCCTTCTACCGCCACCCCTTCCATGCCAACTCTTCCTCCTCCTTACAATGTGATGTTCTAGACATTTATCTAATGGTCAAAAAATAAAGAAAAATGATAAGATTAAATCAACTCACTTTACTCCCGTTCCCCCATCACCTCCGACTACCGCCCTCCCTCCCTGTTTCCCTATTTGATATAGTGGAAATTTGTATAATGGTTAACACACAGAAAGACAATTTTTAACCAACTCAAGCCCCACTTCCAGTCGCTCTTTCCCTTCCTTCGCACCTCCCGTTCTATTCATTTCCCCTCCCTCCTCCTCCCTACCTATGTAATGTGTAATAACAAAGACAAAAGATGAGACTAAATCCACTCAACCCCACTCCCGCTCTCTTCCTCATTAGCTTCTACCATCCTCACTTATTCTATTCCTCCTTTCCTTCTCCTCGTCTCGCCTCCTTCTACCTCTCTCACTGTGATTTAGTGGACATTTTTATAATGATAAAAAAATAGAAACATTTTTTAAATCAACTCAATCCCCACTCGCACTACCTCCCGCCTATCCTTTTCCCTGCCCTTTTTCTCACTGCCTCCATCGGGTAAATGTTGGTCAACAGACGGATCTCTATTGGGAACGTCACCCGGTATCGGCATTTATGGGTAGATAAGTCTGGAGCCATGAGTGTATCGTGGTTTTCCAATTCGAGGTTGTGTCGATTGTAAATTGCGCGATTGAAATTACTAAATCTGAAGATTCTGTGGAGGATATTTGCATATGCGCCTACAGTAAATCGGTATTGAAAGCGCTGATGAAACAACAATAAGATGGATGTTGTTATACGAATTTATTACCATATTAATAGAAATATCACAATGTGCAACAATATCGAGTTTTTGTGGGTACCGGCTTACGTTGATATTACGGTTAATGAAGATAGATTGATAGAGCACAATCTGACTTGCCTACGGGTTACTGGTATAGCTGTATTCGGTAGTGTCTTGCTGATTGGATGGATATTGTATTTGGTCGTGTATGGAGACAATCTGTCGTCGACAGGTAAGAAAAATGGGTTGTTGCACCAATGAAGAGGCTGCTGCTACAGCAGGAACAAATTAAGATTGCTTGTTGGGTTGAGCTGAACGCGGGACACTGCACGCTGTTTGGGCTGTGTTTTTAATATATGGTGAATGGCAAAGAACGGTATTTTAAAATTAAATGTTAAAAATATTAATGATAATGTTAAAAGTAAAGTACAATACAACCTTACCAAAGTCACAAAATAAATGGATTAGAAGTTTCTATTGTTTTTTGTTGGGGACTCATTTATAGCAATTTAATGATGGGACGTCCTTCATATCTTCATATCTATGTCTGATTCAATATATGCAAATACACTAATACTTATGAACGGGGACAATTGCTATGGAATTGTGTGGAAAAGTTACCAGTAAAATAGTGAAAATGGGAAATCGTTAACGGCATTGCGTACCAGTGGCGTGCGGTCTAATGCGATTTTTGTAAAATTTCACTGTAACAAATCGTCTTTTCATTATAAAAAATGAAATATTCAAACAATTAATTATCTGGGTAATTTAAGATAATAATAATTATTTCATTATTACAAAATTATAAATAATGAAAAAATACTGGCATTATTTTAAATACACAGCCAATATGGTAAAGAATATTGTAAATATACTATACACGACGATACAACTAAGCTAAGCATAGCCGATATTTAAACCAATTCATATGATTCACTTTAAAATATAAAAATATCTCCGTGAGCAAAACATTTTTTTGCTAAATTTATAATAGAGTTTTTATTCCAAAAATGCTACTGCAGCATGAGCAAAAATGAATTTTTCCACCTTGCATTGTATTTCTATTTCTAGTATGTGTTGGTATGTATAAAAATTCATTTCTGCTGTACTGTATCGTACGTAAGAGAAATTCATTTCTGATGTGCTGCTTTTTTATTTGCTAATGCATGTGTTTGTATTTCTATATTTTATGAGAAAGTCATTGAGTGTAGCAGTAGGAGAAATACTAAGTAGTTAAAATTCATTTTTGCGCTTTGTATTGTAGAATAGTATGAGTAAAAAAGAAAATAGTATGAGAACAACTCTATTCTATTATAAATTTAGCAAAATAAATGTTTTGCGAGATGCATATGTGAAAGTTTTAACAATATAATATAATGTACTACTATACTTATTATATCAATGTGATACATAGCAATCATACGTGCATAAATAACAAAACAGAAATTATCTCATCGCGCAAACATTATTTTTGCTATTTCAAACCGATTTCATATTCAAAATTTGCTAGTTGCTTTTTTTTGGTCACTTTTTGTTACATTTTGTTGCTTATAATCATATTTTATTCGATCTAAACAACATATCAACTAACATTTTAAAATTTAAACGTATAATTATTGTATTGCATTTGCATTTATTGTATTTCAATTTTGATTAAAAGTTTTTTTTGCCCATTACTTTACGATCCATTAATCTACTTGAACGTGAATTCATAATAGTCGATTTAGTTACAGCTTGTAACTGTATATTAATTAATTGTTAAATTAAAGCAATAAAAAAAATAAATTGTGGTATTTGAATAAAATTAAAATTTCTTTATTTTTGAGTTAAAAAATAATGTCTACCTCTACATGTGATTGCAAAATTTGCGATTTAATCAGAAATCCTTTCTCTAGGAGAAATATTTCTGAAAAAAATGAAATTGTTAAATTTGAGCGTTCCACACCTGATATTGAATTTACTCAAACCACGAAAGTAAAAGGACAAAATTATCAACGGCATTTCAAAAAGAATACTTATGAAAAATTCCGTTGTCTATCAGGATGTTGTCATACAAAAAAACTATTTTGTTTCCCTTGTTTAATATTTACATCCTTAAAAGATAATGTAGTATGGACAAAAACTGGCTACAATGATTTATCACATCTGCATGCAGCTGCAGAAAAACATGAGAAAACTCAAATGCATATTCGTAGTAGTATCGATATTAAAACATTTGGTAATACTAGAATAGACCTTTTACTAGATGAACAAAAACGAATAGCAATTTCAGAACATAATTTGAAAGTTATTAGAAATAAAAATATAATGAAACGGTTGATAGATTCGGTTTGCTTTTTAGGAATGCAAGAAATATCATTTCGTGCACACGATGAAACCAAAACATCTATAAATCGAAGAAATTATGTTGAATTGTTGCAATTATTAAGTTCATATGACGAAACCCTAAACAATCATTTAAATAATGCAACCGTTTTTGCTGGTATTTCTAATAGGATACAGAATGATTTAGTAGAAAGTGTTAAAAATGTTATGTTGACATATATAAAAACTGAAATGTCCAACAGCTGCTTTGTTGCTATAATGTTGGATGAAACATCTGACGTGGCACATATATCCCAACTGTCGGTTGTATTTAGATACGTACATAATAACATTCCAAAAGAACGCTTTGTAGGCTTTGTTGATGTAAGTGCTGACAGGTCTGCAAAGGCTCTATCACAAATTGTAAAAACATATGTAGATTTGTACTCCTGTGGCGAAAAGCTAGTTGCACAAACATATGATGGTGCAGCCGTCATGTCTGGATCTTTAAACGGCACACAAAAATTGGTACGTGACATGTATCCCCGTGCTGTTTTTATACACTGTTGTGCACATGTACTAAACTTAGTTTTATCGCAGTCAGTATCATATATAAAGGAATGCAAAATATTTTTTTCGAGTTTGTCGGGACTGGCATCATTTTTTTCGAAATCTACAAAAAGAAATGATGCTCTCCACAAAATAGTTAAAAGGAAATTCCCTCAAGTGGCTCCTACAAGATGGAATTATTTTTCTCGTCTTGTATCCATCGTACATGAGTACAGGGAAAATTTATGTGAGCTATTTGAAGATATATTAGAAAATCCAGAAAATTGGGACGGAGATACTATTGCATTAGCAAGATGTCAAATTCATTTTTTAACAGATTTCAACTCTGTTTTAATGTTAAATATTTTTACTAAAATATTCTCTTACACGGATATTATATTTGAAATTTTACAAAAAAGTAATTTGGATATATCATATTCTATTCAAATGATTAAAGAAACTAAAAGTAATTTAGCTATCTTAAGGAATGAATTTGACAATTTTTTTAGTAAAACTAGAAATGAAATAGGTGAACCAAAACCATTAAGACAAAATCGGCAAGAAGTCAATAGTCCTGAGTTATATTTTAAGAAAATACATTTTGAAATTGTTGACACAATTGTAACTCAAATGGAAGAACGATTTGCAAATTTAGAAAAAATAAAGTTTTTGGAATTGCTAAATGCTAAAATGTTTGCAAAACATAAAAAAGACTTCCCACAAGATGCAATAAACGCATTAAAAGAAAATTACGGTGAATACTTCGCATTTTCAAAATTAATAAATGAGTTAAGTGTAATTTATTCATCAGAAACCTTCGCCAATATGTCTGTTTTTGATTTTGCGCAGCATATAGAAAAATATAATTTATCCGAATCTCTGAGTGAATCATTCAAATTAGCAAATCTTATTTTAAGTATACCATTTTCTACTGCAACTGTTGAAAGGTCTTTTTCAGCTCTGAAAAGGATTAAAACTTGTATTAGAAATACAATGGGCCAAGAGAGACTATCTTCTTTATCATTAATCTCACTTGAAAACGACTTATTGAAGTCAATTGAAAAAACAGACATATTTTATGAAAAAGTTATTGCTGATTTCGCCCTTAAAGAAAGAAGAATTGAGCTCATTGCAAAATAAATTGCTAAAAACAATTTTTGAAAAAATAAAAAAAATCAATAAAAAAAATAAAGCGTTAAAAAAAAAAAAAAAAAAAAAAAAAAGCCAAAAAAATGGAGTCATACATTTGCCACGTCCTCGTCGTTGATTCTGGAATAAACCAAGAGCAAATAATATTATAGATAAAAAATTACATTAATACAAAAAAAAACGATATAAGAAACACTATAGAAACGTTTCCAAATTGTTGTCCATGTTAAAATTCAAGGAAGCAAAATATGCGCATTTTCTGTAATATTGCACATACACTTGCACAAGAATATAATTATTCTGCACACCTAGACTAAGTTGTCACCGCACGCCACTGTTGCGTACCCTCCCATACAAACGACGAAATATTCTAGTCGATCTGGCTTTAGTTATTTTATGCTGTATTTATTTTTATTCATCTTTTACACACACACCCATATTTTTTTGCAATCCACTACAAAATATCATGTGATAAATGTGCAGAGGAAATGGATTTAATATTTCCTATATTTTATTTTTGCCAGGAAAAACAAATTTATTTTAAGATAAATATTATTTTAGAATTTAACAATTTCCTTCCCTAATTTGGTTATTGGTTTTGTATTGTATTTAAATTTCTCTATTTTATTATTGAATCGAATGAACGTAAATAGGCTACCTTGAATTTGCAAATAATAAAACTAAACCGGATACAATTTTTACCCTTACCAATGTGTTTTTATGTTAAAAATCGAAAAAATTATCACCCCAAGCGAAAAAGAGAATTAAACTATTACTAAGAATCGAGAGTAGAATTTCAGATCCAAGGATTAAGGATACTTTGATGTTCTCAAAAGGATTACTTATTTTTTAAATATTCATGCTACACCCTATGCAACAGTAAATTAAACTAATATTTTAGTAGAATTTTTGATTTAAGGATTAAGGATACTTTGATGACCTTACACGGATTCCTTAGTATTTATATATTTATACTGCACCCCATGCGACAGAGAATTAAACTAATATTTTAATTAAATTTCGGATCCAGAGATTAAGGAAACTTCAAGGACCTCACAAGGATTCTTTTTTTTTCAATATTAACGCTACACCCCATGCAAAAGATAATTAAACTAATATTTTAGTTGTATTTCTGATTCAAAGATTAACATACTTTAAGGACCTCATAAGGACTATTTTTTTTTAATATTCATGCGACACCTCATGTGAACTAGAAGAAGAAGAATCGAATAGAATTTATGATTCCAAAGAGTTAAGGATAAATTCTAGGATAATTACAAGGATATTGCCTGTGAGAAAGAGTATTGAACCAATAAAAATCTAGTAGGATTTCTGAATTAAAATAATTAATTAAGAGTTTAAAGACACTTCAACGACCTCACAAGGATCGTATTTTTTTTTAAATATTCATGCAACACCTGACGTGAAATAGAAGAAGAATCAAATAGAATTTTTGATTTCAAATAAATTAAGAACGAATTCAAGGATGTATAACAACACAAAACTTGATAAAATCGATATTAATTGGAATCCGAACAGAATTTATAATTTCATGGATAATTACAAGGATATTTTCTATGCGAAAGAGATGATTTGAATAGAATGTCTGTTTCAACGATGAACGACATTTTAAGGATAATTACAAGGATATTTTTTTTCTTTTAAATTATGCATGCGATACTTGATAAAAGATGAAAGAGAGAATTAAATTAGGTTGTTTGAATAGAATTTCTGTTCAAAAGATGAATGACATTTCAAGGACGATTACAAGAAAATGTTATTATGTATGCGATACTGCTACCCATGAAAAAGTATTAAACGGGCGATTTTTTAATTTGATTTTCAGTATTCAAGGATAAATAACAAGATTTTACAAGGATATTTTCTGTGTGAAATTGAGTATTAAACTATAATGTTTTATATATTTTTTGTAAAACACGGTTTTAATAAATGGTATACAAATTTTGTACCCAGCTTCATCATCATCATCATCATCATCATCGCTGCATCAAAATTAACTGAACGTAACAGTATATCGAAATTGATGGTGTAATAAAAAAGAGGCGGTGTACCTTACCGCCCAGCTGTACTTTAAAATTAACAAACATTTTATTGTATAATATAATATATAACTTTTTTTCTCATTTCCACGGCAATATTATAATGTACACAGTGTCCCGTTTAAATTGCCACCAATTTTAAGTTAAAAAAAATCATTACAGATAATGTTTATTCAAAACGTAGGGAATCCCGTTGACTCTTTTGTTTTGGTAGTCGTAGCATTGTGCGGGTCTAAATCGAACACAAATATAGTTTTTTTGCCGATGGTAACTAATCCAGTCCCGTCAAAGAACAGAATGGTTGGAGGCGAAGATACAATTTTGAATTAGACAAGTTGTACGATCAACCAAATATTGTCAAAACAATCAAAATCATTAGATTGAGATTGCTTGGACACGTACTACGCATGGAGGAGAAGCGTGTGCCGAAAAAACTGTTAAATAGTAAACCAGAAGGTAAAAGGAGAGCCGGAAGACCTAAGGCGAGATGGCTAGATGCAGTAAACTGTGATATAAAGATCCTTAAAATTCGGGATTGGAAGACATTAACTGCTGATACGTCAGGTGGGAAAAGCGTGTTGGAGAAGGCTAAAACCGTACCGGGGTTGTAATGCCATGGAGTAAGTAAATAAGTAACTAATTCAGCCAACATTTTTACAAATTTCCGATCGGAAAGCAATGGTTTCACCGAACTCTATCCACTAATAATTCAGTACGATTTTTTTTTAGTTTTTTTCTATATTCTAAATGTTTTGTTGGTCTTGGGGGAAGGGTTATCATTTAATAAATTCTCAACCGAAACCCAACACAAAATCCAGTAACCATAAAGTTTTTTTTTCTGCACAATTCGTAAGTCACCGACGGCACACACACACATTTTTTGTTCCAACTAAATATAATATTTATACTTCGCGTTGGTTACCGTTTCATTTTGATGACGCAAACATTTAAGAATTCTGACACTCAAAGAGGAAAAATGCACCATTTTAATGTGGTTTTTCTTAAATTGCAACTATATTTTTACGACACACTGTGTATGTATAGTACAGGTGAACACGACACTAATATGACTATAAATATAATAATTTATACAGCTAATATAAAATCATATGCGAAGGGTATTTTATAACACACACACACACAAACATGGTATGACTATATTTTCATTATATTCACAAAAAAAGGAGGTCCAATGAAAACAATGAATTACCACAACCAAACCACTGGACCAAAGGATTGTGCTGCCATCGTTTTAAAACAAGTTTATAGAATTTCAAACCGTATGTGTGTGTCCATGGGATAATCACCTTACAAAAATAATGGAACTATGGAAAATATCTTATTTTTTTTTTTTTAAATCATATTTTGCCCCTAGTGGAGCATTTATGTCATCTAATAAAACTTTCATTACAACCAAGTTGGTAAATTACTCCGCATGGGAGTATATAACAATTTACCAATTGTGTACTGTACTGTACTGTAATTAACGAAAGATAGATGTTTTCATAATACTATTATTTTTATATGGGTGATTAGCCCATAGTTATGTGTGTGCAGAAATTGTTAATCTTTGAATAGCGTCCAACACCATATTTTCAAAGATATCCGTTTTTCTTTTTATTCCATCAACGAACAAATGGTCACCCAGCAGAAAAATGTTAGTATTAAAATAAATACCGAAAAATTTCTTATGAAAAATAGCGGATTTGAACCCGCTATATTTCATGATTAATAATATATATTTCAGCGCTATGCAACTGCGCTACCGAGTGTTTTGAAATGGAAAATATCTATCTTTCGTTAATTTTGCAGTAAAATTGGTGAATTGTTATATACTCCCGGAGTAATTTTTGCGGCGGAGTAATTTACAATATGGCTGCAAAGAAAGGTTAAACTAATATGACTTAATAATAATATTAAAAATGATATTTTTAGTTATTATATTTTTATTATGAGTGAGAGAAACTAAAAACAAATGAATAGACCTTAAATCGGGTGTGCCCCAGCCCCAATTTTAACACTATAAAATATGGATTATTTTTGTACTCAAAAATTCCTAAAAAATTAAAAATATTATAGAGTAAAAAAAAAAATGAAACATTTTCAAAAAAATTAATTTTATTTTTGTTTCCACAAAAAAAAAAAAAAAAATATATAAAAATTTTTTTAATTATACAAAAAAATTAATTATTAAAAATAAAACCTACCCCAAAACACAATAAAATATTATTTGTATTTTTTTAAAATGGAAAATAACAATAACAACAACAACAACAATAAAAATCCACACACACAGTCAAACAGACACACACAAACATACACCGTCAGATACACACATTCAGTCACACCAACACCGAAAAACACAAATTCAAGTTCAAAAATTAATAAAAATCAAAATAAATCAATAAAAAAGAACAAATGAACAACAAAAAAAACTACTTTAAAATTTTAACCGTAAAAAAAAAAAAATAATTAATTATATTCAAAATATTTGACGGTTTTTCCAAAAAAAATCATTCAAAATTTCACACAAAACAATCAAAAATTAATTAATTAATAATAATTTAAGAATGACTAAACGAAAAAATTAATATTTAATTTAAAAAATTTCACACATTTTTCTACCATAAAAATTTAACCGTTAATTTATTAACTGTTAATTTTCCACTTTTTACTTTATTTATTTCTTGGCAAAGAAAAATACTAATATTATTTATTATTTTTATTTAAATTAAATGAAAATAAACGATGCTGTTGTCAATGGCAAGCGACATCGATTTAATATGAATTTATTTCAAAGGATGCACGTGTATTTATAGTCACCGAAAATGTGTTGTTGTTGTTGTTTTTTTATTTTCAATTTTAGATTAGATAAACTCGTACCAAACCACCACCATGGCCACAGCCATCACCGTCATCATCACCAACATCATCATATTTTTTGCTGATACAATTTCCTTTTCTTTCTTCCTTTCACCTCTCACACACACACACACACACACACATTCGAATTTATAGTTAACAATCTTGTGATGAATTTCATCAGCAGTGGCACGCAAGCAAAAACAAGAAGAGCAAAACAAAATATTAAAATTAATATGATACTGGCGGTTGTTGTTGTTGTTGTGTGGGGGATGCTTATATCTTAAAAATGAAAAAATTTAACTGATTCGTTGTGTGTGTGTGTGTGTGTGTGTATTTCGAATTTACAGTTAAATTGAAAATTGTACTTTTAAACTTTCGTTTCCATTGTGTAATATTGTGAAATAATTTGAGGCAGGTGTGGGTGTACAAAAAATATTTATTACCACAAAAAAATTGCATGCTTTCATTTCATTTAAAATTGAATTTAAAATCAATTTTATTTATTTTCAGTTTTTGCTTGAACAAATCAAACAAATCAGCAATCAAAAAATATTTTTTTAAAATAAATAAATTTGTTGTAAAACTTTTAGAAAATGTTTTGTGTGTGTGTGTGTGTGCGTGGATGTGAGTTTTTTTTTTTTTTTTTGTATCCAAAAAAACAATTTATTTTATAAATAATTTTGTATTTTCGGTGGAAAAGGACGAAATTTATACATACACACACACACACATACACACTTACACACCTATTTTCTATATAAAATAAATATTTATACGCACAAAATTATCATTTACATACACTTCGCGGTTTTTGGTTGGGGCGACACCCATGATTTGAAAAACACTTGAATTGAATGCATAAAATGTCGGTATAGTCTGACATTACTCTCATAGCAAAGAAATGTTGCCTAAATATTATGTAAAAATAACATTGAATCTATATCGAGTGACAGCCAGTTACAGCCAGTATATTAATTCATGGGTCAAAAAGTGCCTAACCACCAACAGACAGTGCCTTTAACGCAATTATCCATATGACATTTGAATAGAAAATATATAAGGCAAAATTTCAAAAACATTGGGCTACTATTTTGTTTAGAAAAACTACAGTGTCGATTTTAATTGACTATTTGTTTCGTGTTTTACAGTTTGAAAAAAATACCGTTCAAACAGAACAAATAGAGTTTCCCAGACTCGGTTCCACATCAACAATAACAACCAGCACATACGTTGGTTTGCTGCTCATTTAAAACGTGGTTTCTACAGTAGCCAGTAGCAAATAAAACTGTTATTAATCGTGAAAACATATAAAGACGACTCCTGAAAATTATTGAGGTGGGGGGGGGGGGGGGGGGCGGGGGTGGGTGATCAAATGAATTGAAGTCACACAAAAGATAGCTGTTGTTATGAAAATAAAGGCAGTGTTTTCAATATTATTGACACACTAACATCTTGGAAATGTAAAAAATGGTTTTCGCAATGGGTTCGCTCACACCACCACCAGAACAAATAAAAACAACAACTAATTGCCGATCAGAACGCTTTTTGGAAATGTTTAAGCGGAATAAATCAGAGTTAAGAATTCAGTCGGGCGGCTGTCAACCGATTAAAGCCGTCTCGAAAGCAACCCTCCCCCAAACGCAATAATTTTATTAACTACCTTGAACATGGAAAAACAATGAACTGTTATAACGGGCCAATTGAAGTCATTGAAGGACGAGATCACCAAAAACCAGGGGCCACGTTTGTTGAATTTCAAATCTGCTTTCACCAAGACAATGCGCTTGGTCACACAGGTATAGTCCAAATCTGGCCTGCCACCGCCTCTTATGCGAACTCAAAACATGATGCTACGTGGCGGCAACAGACGTTGGCACCGAACACCGAAACTGAAACTTATTTTGAAGGCAAAAATACTCAAATCGAATTTCATTTTGGACTTAAAATCACACGATGATAATAATAATTAATTAAAAGTTCAATAGCAAACACACACAAGCTTTTAAAAATAGATTCATCGAAGTGAATTCAATTCATTTTCCTATTTCTCCGTTTCAAATAAAAATGTCAATTCAACTACGTGTGTTGCTAATCACATGCAACGAAGTGTATCATTTTATTGTATACAATAATTATGCGATTACATAAAAGACGAAACAACATGCAACGCAATTTTATTCTTAGCATTTGAATGGGAAAATCTTTGTTCAAATTATTTATAAAATTTAATAGCTGTCTGGTCTTGAACTCGGTCCCCTGCGGTGGTTTATGGTATTCGTCAATTGCTTTGCCATGAAAATTATCTAAATAGGATCAAATTAAATTGTAATCCATTCAATTCTCAAATGTTTTGTTTTCTCACAATATTATTTTTATCTTATAAAATTGAGACAAATTTTGTGATTGTAATAAATCCTTTGTAAATGGGTCAGTCAAACAAGAATTACTGTATTGGGTTAGTATTTATGTTCTAGTACAAAAGAAAATTCTCAAAAAATCTTCATTGAGCCGTGAAACAGCCGAATTCCATTGGATTTCCCGTTAAATTCACGTTCATATGAGGTGCATCAAGACTATGTTTGAAAATCGTCCTTAATTAGAGGTCCTTGATAAGTCCTTGATCATTATAATGAAACAATGCGAATAAATTCCTGGTTAAATTCGCGTTCATATGAGGTGCATCAAGACTATGTTTGAAAACCGTCCTTAATTAGAGGTCCTTGATGCTAACACTGCTGATTACCAGTTAAATTCTTTTTTTATATGAGATGTGTAGCAGCGTACGACTAACTATTAAAAATTACCTTGATTACGTTCTTGATCCTTCAAATAATATGACTATTTAATTTTACATTTAGACGTTTAAGGACATTTTAAGAACTTCTTATTAAGAATAATTTACAAACAGTGTCTTGATGTACCCTCTCTACCTCTGTAATATATTAGCAGTGTTTTATTATAAGGATCAAGGACATTTCAAGTACCTCTTATTAAGGACGATTTTCAAACAAAGTCTTGATGTACCCCTTAATTTAATGGGAATTTAACCGGGCATTTATTAACATTGTTTCATAGGAAGAATTACGTTCACTACGTTAATCCATACGTCCCTAGGCGCCGCCCCTTACGCGACTCCGTTTTCTTCTGTCGTAGTCAATGCAATAATTGAATCCGTACATGACGTCGAATGACGATGAGAAATATATATATAGCGTCTCTCATTTAATTACGTAGAGTGTAATTTGTATTTATTAACTACGCGTGAAATTTCTTCGTACAATTTTCCAACGCCAATATAAATCCAAAGTAAAAATAGAATACCTTATAAGAATCGCATAATATTAATTGTGATATTTCGGGTGCTGTATTATTTGGTGATGTGAGTGGGCTCCCGCATATATATTTTACGAACACAAATGTTTTCATATAAACAAATTTATATATATTTTTTTGTTTTTCGGGATAATAAAGGATGTTATATTAAAAAAATTATTTTTATACTTTTAAATAAATTGTGCGTCATCGCAATGCGCGTTAATAATATATATAATTTTATGGGGCGGTAATAAAAGTAATGACTAATTAATTAATTTATTTTTCGTTTTGATTCCTTTTGGGCGGACAAAAACCTTATCATTACTAATTTTTTCTAAACATATCCAAATACAACCCATAGGCAAATACGATTCGGCCAAACACACACACACACACACACACATATATATCTACCTTTTTACAGTAGGCAGTAACATATTACAACAATAACAATAGCATAAAAACAGCTGCAAGTGATGCTATCTTTTTGCAGACATAATTTGAATGTGTGCTTTTACTCTGTTTAGAGAATGTAGACTTAAAAGGGCTTCCCAAAAGTATCGGCGACGAATCGTTTTCATTTAAAATGTCAAATCCACAATAATTTTAATGTAAAAATTTAATAAATACATGCACACACACAGAGACACACAATTTATAGCAATCATAAACCCAATGCATTAGGATGCTGAAATGGGCATAAGACTAGGTTTATTTGAAGTCAAATCGGCGAAACCAGGAAAATCTAGTGTCAATAAAAAATTAAGTCCCTTTTTGTTATGCACCGAATTGATAAATAAAACCGCGAACGGATGGCGACAACGAATGAAATGTTAGTGGGCAGACGGCACACCATAATAAAAATAAAATTTTTTCAAAGTACCCTGTAATTATTTTCAAATGAATAAAATACAAAACTTTTGTGGTGGATGGAATGGATATTGGAAAAAATTTTAAAACAAAACAAAACGAATGAACAAACAAAAAAAAAAAAACTTTCCAAAATAAAACTTTAAGGAAAAAACTTTTCAAACAAAAAATGTATAAATAATGCGAAAACAGAACAAAAAAAAGCAACAGCAAATATCGCTAATTGTTTGGAAAATATTAAATTCAATTTTTAAATTTTCATTCTGACAAACACACACACAACCACACAGATAAATTTGCGTGTTACATGTTAGTCTGTGTTTCAAATGTCAAATGTGACAACACAATCATTTCAAATGACAGCTAAAAAATGTGTAGATTAAACGACAATTGGACACGCTCTCACTCTCTGTCCAACCAATTACAAAAGTTGCACAACACCGCTAATTACCCGATACCACCCCACTATCTGTGTCGTGTCAAGACATCCTTTAGCAGTGTCTCTCTCACACATCACCGTTATGAATTTATTTATTGCCAATGTGTTGTATCCCATCTTATACCGATTGCACAAATTGTGATATGGTGCAATGACGACACTGTGATTGTGATTTCTATTGAGACAGAATTGAAGTGGCACAATAATTAATGAAACTGAATAAATTTAATGTCTCGCAAACGATTCCCAAATTCTAAGGTGTTAAAATTGTGTCGAGGAAATGCATGACTGCTGATTTTCTAAAGTAGCAAACCATACCCAAATTCTAAAGTGCAAAATGGTACAGAGGAAATTTATAACTGCTGGTTTTTTGAAGTAGAGATATAAATACCGTCGCAATGAATGCCACAAGATCAAATTGAACATAATTAACTTACTTTTCACAATAACAGAACGATGCGATAAGGGATACCCAAATTAAACAGGGATACCCAACTCTGATCAGTTAATATGCTCAGAACTACCTATGGAACTGTTTTGTATAATCCCATTTTACATTTACATATTAAATTTCATTAAAATCGGATAAGGAATATCCAAATTAAACCAGGATACCCAACTCTGATTAATAAAACTACCCAGAATATCGATTTTTTAGAACTACCTTAAGAGCTCTTTATATAATTCCATATTACATTTACATACTAAATTTCATCATAATCGAATAAGGAATACCCACCTTAAACCAAGATACCCAAGTTTTTATTAGTAAAACTGCCCTGAGTATCGATTTTTTCAGAACTACCTTTGGAACTGTTTATATAATCCCACCTCGAAACACATATACAAAATTTCATCAACATCGGATAAGGAATATCCAAATTAAACTAGGATACCCAACTCTGATCTGTAAAACTACCCAGAGTATCGATTTTCCAGAACTACCTGTTTATATATTCCCATTTTACATTTACATACTGGATTTCATCAAAATGGGATAAGTAAATTATATAGGAAACCCAACTCTGATCGGTAAAATTGCCCAGAATATTGACTTTTTAGAACCACCTTAAGCCCTGTTCATATAATCCCACTTTGAACACATATACACAATTTCAACAAAATCGAAAAAGGAATACCCAAATTAAACCAGGATATCCAACTCTGATCAATAAAAATACCCAGAGTATCGATTTTTCGAGAACTACCTTTGGAATTGTTTTTATAATTCTATTTTACATTTACATACTGAATTTTATCAAAATCGTATAAAGAATACCCAAATTAACCAGGATACCCAACTTTTTATTAGTAAAACTACCCAGAGTATCGGTTTTTTTCTGAACTACCTTTGGAACTGTTCATATAATCTCCACGACGAAACACATATACAAAAATTTCATCAAAATCGGTTAAGAAATGATCAATTTACATATGTCCGGAGGGAAGTTCGTCTCCGGCATTCCCATCTGGATGTTAATATTAAAAAAAAAAAAATTAGTTTAAACGTACCCATACAAAATCATCTAGAGAATATGTGCCGAATCTCATTGACATACCTCACAAAAATACCATATCTTTTTGGAATTGATTTTAGAAATCCAAAAAAAAATAGGCCACCTTGGTTCACTTATAGTCCCAGAACTTCCAAAATATTAGGGTGATTAACTTTGTTTTCTGTTCACAAGTCAACTAGATGGATTCGGTCGGCTATCACATACTTTTTATTTCATGATTTAAAATAAATGAAAATGTATTGCGTTCGAATTAACGCACGTTTGGTGTATTTTTTACATTTTTCTATTGTTGTTTCGTTTGTTTGTGTATCTGTGTATTTGTGTAACAAAGAATTAATAAAATAATAAATTGACAAAATCACAGTCTCAAATAAAATTTAACGTAACAATAACCACAAAAAAAAAAACCATTGATTGAATTTTGATTGATTGATTGCGCTTGCATGTGTATTTTTAATTTGATTACACTTTTATGTTATGATAAAATTACAAACATTTTACAATGGAATGGCATAAATACCATTATTATTATTATTATTGCCGTCGTCACCTCTCAATTTGTACACACAAATAATAACATGTAATAAGGTAATAATAAAAAAAAAAACACACACACACACACGTACAATTACAAATATAAATACTGTTTTTTTTTTTTCATTTTTTATCATTATTAAGGATTTATTTCAATTTGCAATGAATTTTATTTTCCAATTTATTTGATTGTGAGGGGGCTATGGAATAAATAAATATAAAAATATAACTGTAAATACACATACACACACATACGCATGTACGCAATCGAAAAACACGTTAATAAATGAAGTGTATTGTGTGTGGGTAAAATCAAATTAAATCCAAATAGAAAATAGAAAACCATTACAATACAAAAATATATATAAGAAATTCTTTTTTTTTTATCAAATGTAAAATGAAAATAATAAATAAGAAAGTTTTCTTGTTATTTTCATTTTCTTATTTACTGTTTTTTTTTTTTCATTTTATATTCCTTTTATGTAAGACGATTGCAAAAATTTCGTATTAAAAATGATTTCTATTGCGATGCGATGGTACCAAGAAAGTATTTTATTTATTAAAAATTATTTATGTACAAAATTTCATTTGCCAACCAGAGGCAGAGAGAAAGAGAGAGATAGAAATATTTATATTTCTATTTTATAATTACCTACTACTCGTAATTATATTTTTATATAACTGTAAATGTTAATTAATACAAAAACATTATTTATGTATCTATTTTAAAGATAAAACAAACACCAACCCACACCAACACACAAACGAATCATATAAAAAAACATTTGTATATAAATAAGCTTTTGTGTTATAAATGTTCGTATATATAATAAAATATAACTGTAAAAACGAACAATATTAATGTTAATAATAATAATAATAATAATAATAATAATAATAAAGTGGGAGGGATTTATTTAAATGTTGCAATATAAAAGAAAGATTAAAAATCAATTTACAGTTATTATAAATTAAAATTGTATATAAAAATGTTTTTGAGATTTAGTGGTGAAATTAACAAAAAAATAAATATAAATACAGTGAAATCTCTATGTAATGCATATAGTACCTATTCAAACTTTTCCCAATATTTGACAAACAGATCCAATAAAAAATTCGATTGAATGCTCCCGTTAGCCTTTAAAACTGCAGCAATAAGTCTAGATATGAAACCTACCACCATCAATTTCATCGAACTGCCGAAATGCAAAATCACCACATAAAAACAACATGGTAACGGTTAAATCATACGCATAAAGCGTTTATAGATAATCCACCACATCACACAATAACACTGTGCCGGGAACACACTTTTTTGCACTTGTAAAGTGATTTGCAATTCTTCGTTATTTTTCGGTGTCTATCTGTCTCTCTCTCTCTCTCTCTCTCTCTCTCTGTCTCTCTCGCATTGTTTTATCATTTATGCATAAATAAATTGGGTTGTCAACAAAATAAATGCGTTTTTCTCACATATCTCAATGGCATTTCATGAATTTCAACTTATTTATATTAATTATATTTAAAAAGCGCGGTGTGTATGGTCACAAAGGCATTAAACGACAGTGTCAAAAATGGTTTGAAAAACAATTATTTTCGTGGACATTTCTCATTCAGTGATGAGGTGGTAGTGTGTGCAACTACCAATCAAAGCAATAATCGATGCGGATCGTAAAACAGCACAATGCATGAGAGTGCAACGAAATTCGATGTATCCGTAACGATTGAAAAGCTATTAAAACAACTTGGGGTACGAAAATAAACTCGATTCTTCATTGAACTTAAAGAAATTCACATAACATCGATCGCATTTCAATAAGTGAGATTTGCTTACATGAAAGGCCGAAACGAAAATGATCCATTTCCTCAAAAAACGCAATCGATAACCGGCGATGAAAAATAGATTGTATATACAACAACAATATAAGTCCGAAAACATTGTGATGCAAGAAAGATGAAGGAGCAGCGCAAACAACATCTAAAGAAGAAAATTTATTAAAATGAGGGTTACGTTATCAGTTTGGTGGTGGAATTACACAGAACCACACACACAACGCAAACACTTCTCGTCCGTCGCTCATCAAAAAATTATTGGAGGACCTTGGTTGCAGGATGTGTTGCCAGCGTCATCATACAGTTCAGACCTTGCATCAGCCATCAGATTACCATTTATTATGAAGTGTGTAAAAGTTCTTGAATGAATGATGATGTACAAAAAACATACTTGGTTCAGTGTGTTGTGATGATAAGGACCAGAAGGTTTCTATAATGAGTACAGGGAAACATGAAGTTAACAAAAAATTACTTAATAAAAAGTAATTCTCCATATAAAAAACCTATTCCCTCTACACTTAAGACATTCATAATAAAAATAATTTTCTCATATTTTAATGCGAACATGAACCGTACAAAAATCGTATTTCAAGGAGGACACACTGTACACTAAAAACAATATAAATATATTCAGAATAACATTTGAAATGTATACACGTGACGAGATGAGATTATACACATTTATTTTAGTATATTTTTAACTAAATTACGTTTATAATTTGAAGAGAAAATACGTACAATTCTAGGAATTTGGTATTTAAAATAAAATATAATACTTACCAACAAAAAAACAAATAAGACTCTTGACATTTACTTAACCCATAGTAAACCTTTAGCGGTCCGCCAAATTTAAAATGTTTGCAGATCGAAAAACCAATCCATGTCACGTTGGTTGGGTTTGTTAAGATTTAATGACAACTGTTGGGCAAAGTGAACATCAAAAATTATACCATGCACTTAAATTGTGCAGTAATTTTCCAGAATAGTGCGGAATCGTTGATCGTTCTATGATCCCGATTCTTGTTTTATAATGGAAAAATAAAAAGCTCAGGATGGGTTAATTTTTTAAGTATTTCATATAGAAAATAAATTAAAATCGAAAGTATATTTTTATAATTAGCATTTGAGAAATGTTAAAATGTTAAAATATTATAAAAATTACAGCCACTGTCTCATAATAAACCGGAAAAAAAAAACGGCCATGGAAAATTTGTATGGCTGCGAATTTATGCAAAAATTTCATTGCAAAGGCATTGAACTCACTCGATGTCATAGGAAACTACTAGAAACCGATTACCGTTACTGCGGTGATGAGACATGTTGTGCCATCAATATGAGCCAGAAACCAGAAAGATCAAAGTGCTGGGGGTCACCAGACGAATGAAAATCCAAAAATCCAAATATCGTTTAATGAAACGGAAAATTTGAAAAGCAATTCTTTTAAGGATTCCAAAGGAATAACTCATAAAAAGTGTTTCTGTTCCAACTGCAATTCTTCAACGGTTAATGCTAAGGATTTCGTTGGTGTATTGAAGCGTTTACTAAATCATCGTATTCATCGTGGCGGTTAGGCACTGATTTCCTCTGGCTGCAACATTCTCAGCAGATTTAGCTCCTTGCGACTGTTTTCCAAAACTTCATTTGTGGCTGTGAAAGGAAATCGTAATTCATCAGTTGAAGACATTCAAATGCACACATACACACACATCATTTGACTCACTTGTTGAACTTGCAGGCAGTACAAATCGATGGATGGAGATAAATTTTTGAATAAATAATCGATTTGGAATGGGACAGCTGATGAACTATTTTAAAACACTTCTTATTCTTATCTATTGACCTATTGAAATTGAAGTGGAGCACATTAAAATACACAATTTAATTCAGGCAAATACAATTCTAGTGGTGTGCGGTAGTCAGTTGATTGTGCTTTAGTGCATACGTAATTAATTAAATTATATTTGGATGGAAAACCTTTAACTAAATATCGAAGGTTATGCGAGACTATTTTACAATGGAATTTTTAATCGTTGTAATCCAAATACGAATAATTTATGAAATTAAAATTTATGTTTTCGTTGATACATTATTCAAAAGTGTATTTTACAATAAATATGAAAAAATAGAACCAAGATAAGATGATTACTTATTCACACACACACTATACAAACACTATTTAGCATAAATATTTACATTTTGTTGTGCATATTATTATTGCAAAATTAAGATATTTTCTCTAAGACATTCACCGAATTTACATAAATAATATTATAATAGAATTTTGAGTGTTGTTGTTATAGTTGTTGTTGTTGTTATATATATACAATATTTAATATGTTACTCTAACTATCTTAAATATACATAGATTATAGATAGATAATATTACAATCACTAGTAGTAGTACATACATTTTGTATACCCATTCCTTTGTGGTGAAAAAGATTTCCTTCATTAATTTAATATTCAAAAATATGATAAAATTACTGTTATCCACGAAAACTATAACACCGCGTGTCCCTAGGAAAACCTAACAATATACAAGCAATCAATTACATTGTAGTACTGGCCTTTAAAAATATATATCGACAGAGACAGATATCCAACGCCCCAAAAACATTAGTGGTACACAAAATGGAAAACATGTGATACAAATCTGTATTTCTATAAGAAGAAATGTGGTATATCATAAAATCAGGTCAAGTTCTATAGGTTTTACTGTAATGCTGTAGGTCCCGATTACCTCCGAACCATATGCCAATCAAAGGAATTAACGGTTCTTTGGTGAAAAGCTGTCAAACATGGGTTGGGGGGGTGGGAATGGGGTTGTTAAGTACATAAACATTGGGTATTAAAAACTTGAAACAAATAGGGATTAACAAAAATGAACCAAGGTGTTAAGTTGGATGTTGAATGATTTCTCTGCGCGACAAAGGGCATCGAAATTTAGAAAAAAATCCTAATAAAATCGGGTGGCCGTTAAAATTCATTCGTTTCCGCCTAAATCACCAGCTATTAATGGCATATTTTCTGGGAGTTTGCAAGTGAGGCTGGTTCTATTAGCCGGTCTCTTTTCTCTTCACAACTTTTATGCTAACTAAAAATTCGAGACGGGTCGCTAGAAATTCTAATTAGATTAAAAATATACAATCGCTTATCAAAACGGGGGCAAATCCACTCGGCACCAATTGGTAAAATGTATTGAGAGTACCGTTAGGATAAAGCTTTTGATACCCAAAATATATCCTCTATAACACACAGAACTAAGCAAATGATTTTGCAGCGATCTTAGTGGCGGCAAACATATTGCCAGTCTGGCTAATCTATTATTAATTAGACTTTCAATGAAATGATCAGTTGATGCAATGTGTTCGGTATATCTTTAAACTATGGGATGCCATTCATTGGCCGAAACGAAAGCAAACACAAACACTTATTACATTTACACTTGAGAAACCTAAGCTTAGCGCTGCCGGTTGTACCTGAACAATAAAGCTTTTTGTGCAATGTTAAAGGTTCGCCGGACAACTCTTGGACAACATTTATTCGCTGTACTAGATCGATACACAGTCTGCCGGTTCGAGGCAAAAACACAAATGACTAATTTGTATATCAATTATGTGGATGGGTACCTCTTACCTCACTTAATTGCGCTGCAGGTCCTGTGTTGTTATTGCACAGTCTGTGCTTATCGATTACGTGTGAGATGTATCACAGGAAAGATTTCAGCCACGATTATTGGCATTTAAAAAAAATTCAAAATCTATATCGCAATCTACTGGGTGGTGGTGGAGTGAACGGGGTGTGACTAAAAAAAACAGTGTTGCCATGTTGAGAAACTGGGAAATTTTTTAAAAAATTCCACTCAAACATTTGGCATAAAAATCACGCAAATGACAGTGACAATAATTCAATGGGTCAATGGGTCAAACAAAGATCTACTATCCGTACTTTGACACAAAAGTTGCTCAATTATGGCAGTGATGAAAATACCGAAACTATCAAATCCCGTCAATTTTAAGTGGACAAAGATTTGTATTCAAAATTAATTCCATTGTGCGCTCCATTAATTCCATTAGGAGTAAATTGTCGATGCGTCTGGTATTCAGAAATGCAAGAAACCAGAGATGTTTTTAATATAAATAATCTGTAGTTCATTGTGAAAGGGTCAATTGCCTAGATTTTTTCTAAATATCCTATAGGCATTACCATACACACGATGCATTTGTAACCAAAAGGATATAGTGAACTGTGATACGTTAGCGTACAGTGTCCCGTTGTAATAAGCAATGCAAACAACGAATATTAAATTTATTTCTGGGCAACGCCAACAATCCAACTTTTTGCCGACAGTTGCCACGTGCACGACCAAATCTATATGCATCATCAAGTCAGTATGGCAATGTCGAACCCAGTAACCGGTAAGCAAATCTCGCAGAAGGCAGATAGTATACCAGATCGTTTCTATGTTCATTATCGGTAATACATCGACAGTAATAATCAATCGGTGGCTAACCAACCGATGTTGCTCAGCATTCTAAGGATTAGAATTATTAAAACCAAATTCATTTCATTAAGTTTCTGGTACAGAGGGTATAAGTATCTGATTATTATCTGATTATTATTATTAATTATACAATATTTTCAAAATTATACGAAATTATATTTTCAATTTTAATAAAATGCGTACATTATTTTTATTATTTTCGCCCCATTTATTTCTGTGCCATTTATCCCCAAAATATATAAAAAAAAGAAACATAATTTAAATTAAATTTTGTGTTTTGTTTTATTTAATATAGTCGTCATAGTAGATAATATTAGTCCTATTATTAGTAGTCATCGCTCACTACAGCATATTCTATTTTGTATGTCTATCTCTATAGGGCCAGAGTTTGTGTACACATTCTGTGCTTGACTGTGTGTTATTAAATGCAAATGCAATGTTTGTTTTAAAATAAATTACGAATATCTATAAATAAACGATTTTGTCTAATATAAATATGGATGGTGAGCAAGTGAGCCAACAAATACACGAGATTCATTATTAAATGATAATATAATATTCATAAACATTTTCAAAGGATTAGTAATGTGCTGCAGAAGAGATATATCTAAAAATATTGTTGTGTCTATGTTATGTGTACCCAAAAAATATATATAGAAAAAGTAAAGAGTAAAATGTTATATTTTTAATGGATGGGTTAAACTAATTGTATAAATTAGGTGTATGGATAAGTAAGTTCCGCTTCAACATCATCATCATCATCATCATCTGATTTGGTAAATTCTCTTAGAAAAAAAACCACGAAGATAAATGTAGTGTTTAACAACCCATTTTTGTTGGCATGGAAATGGAAAATGTTATTGTGATGTGGAAGGAGTGGATGCTAGTTATTGGAAAAAGATTTCGTTCCTACCGAAGTAGGCAAACACAACCACTACGTTGCTGCCATAAAGGAACCTCACCATGATCAGCGCGGCGATGTTGTTGCCGCGGGCTTATCTATCCCCGTAGTACCGATTATTATCCACAGGGTCTCGGTTGGACCCTTCGCAGGGGTTAGTATTGTCACTGGTTTGCTAACGCTATGGATCTTGTAAATCCATTGGCAACGTTGAGCCAGCTCGGGAAGTGTGATACCATTTCCCATTGGTACCACTGGAATCGACCGAGGTCTTTCACCCAGAAGTACCACCCCTTCGTAAGGAGTAACATGAATAGGCCATGACAACATATATATTCATTCATTAACGTGCACTTCTCAGACGGTAAAGTGCACCCGCAAACACTCCCAAGCAATCATACTATACTCTTTCACTCAGTGATTGATCTACATCCCCGCTCCCATCAAAATTCATTTTTACACCACATACACTCACGCAAAGAATCATACAACGTACACTCAGTGAGCAATTGCTCAACACATTCAGTCTTACTGGTCAAGCCCCTTTTACACAAATATTCATTTATACTGCCGTGTCCGGTTAACAGGTAACCGACCAGCAGCGCAGGCGCAAAATCATACTTAACCATTAGCACAAATCTTACATTCTGAATCCATTTATACGTCATTCTTCCTTTCACACTAGCTACTACTCTGCCACACATCATACATTCTTTCAGTCAATATGAGCTTTCGATCAATGACATTCATACCACTCAAATCGTCTATTTCTATCGGGTACGCGTTCACAGGTGCAATACCCCTTTTAATGCGGTAGGGGATATCCCTGCGGGTAACGTCTAGGTCCCACGGCAGGTCCACCATCAGTACCTGCATCGCATCAGTGGAAACCGTCCGACAAACATTCTAACACGCATATATTACCATTCGCTATATTCGCATCAGTCTCACCCTAGCATACTCATACTGGACGAGGTCGTACCACACACCAGTACCATACGACATACACGCCATAAACAATCCACCATATATTCTTCTCATAGCACCCCACGCACACCCCATTCTTTCCTCAACATCAACTCTGTTCTCATATACACCAGATGCGGTCCAAAATTCATGCGCTCACCCATCAATATGCCCAAATACTTCACACACTGCACACAACTCACACCTTTTACACCAAGACGAACATTTAGTGGCTGTGTCCTAGCCAACGCACTCCGCAACAACATACACTCTGTCTTTTCTACAGACACATTCACACTCAACCCCACGCAGACAAATATCGAAAGCAATCAGTCCCCTTTCTCTTCAGTTCGGCCCGACTCATACCCTCAATCAAAACATACAAATCATCAGCATACGCAACACATTTATACTCCACTCTCTCTAGCACAATCAACAAATCATTCGTAATCATGTTCCATGGCCCTACGAGCAACTTCTGTGGACATCCACGTTCAACGTTCTTCCATAACGTTTCATTCACACCGCGAACACACGCACGTCTATTATTAAAATAACTCATCCATACACCAATTTCGCAACATTCAATATCAATTAATGTCTCAATCACTCGATCCCAGAGGTGATAAATGCCCTACGAATTTACAGAATTATTAAGTTTGTTGGAAGTGGATTAACTACAAACTTCACAAAAAAATAACCTGTTATGCAATAACACGGCCAACGTGTTAAGCAACGAAAATTTAAGGACAATGATATAACGACTTGCATCTTGGAATATGTTAGAAAGGCTAGATGCAGTAAACTGTGATATAAAGATCGTTAAAATTCGAGAATGGAAGACGTTGCGGCTGTGGAGAGGTCAGCGTGTTGAAGAAGGCGGAAAACCACACCTGGGTTATAACTCCGTCGAGTAAGTAAGTAAGATTTAACTTTCCCGTTAAGCTTACTTTCCCAAAAGTGTTATTTGACAGAATAAAAACCCACCCAACAAGAAATGACAGAATTAAATTGAATTAAATATTAACCATTCGGTTGTCCGATGATGTTGTGTACTATGAATTGCTGAAATCACTATTTGAAAGTATCACTGATGCGTTAATACGGACAATGCGTTGGAAGCAAACAGTGATGAAAAATCAACCGGAATAGAAGAATTCGACTTAAAAAACTAATTTTTAGGCATGCCAACACCAAAACCACATACTATAAATGTTACGTTTTTTAGCGGTCCAGGTCTCGACCGTGTGAAGTGATGTGAAAGTACAAGATTTCGATAAAAGTTTGCCACCAATCTTCAATCAGTCACATGGAAATGGGAACTATAGGGATATACCTAAAACGTTCAAAATGGTTAATGGTAAGCATTCGGCTGGTGTATTGAAGCATTTACTAAATCATATTCGTTGCATTGGTCCTGAACAAATCCGATACAATGTTGTGTGTGCCACAAAGTATATTGTTGTTGAACGTGAGAAAAAAGGTATGAAGGTAAATAGATTTTTTGTCAATAAAATATTCCAGAACACATATTTTATAATTGTGTACACAAAATATACCTCATCCCCATCAGAATACGAAAATTACAAATTATAACTATATAAATAAGGACGACGGGGAGGTTAAGGGAGCATCATATATCACAGCAGCAGCAGCAGTGTACGATTTAAAAGCTTTGCATTGCCCCAGACAACACAGTTAAGGGTTAAATTATGTAAACAAATATTTTCTGTAAAACTGTACATTTTCATAATAATTAATAATGACCATATACTTTGTTGTTACTCTTTCACTTGCGACGCGACACTAACAATACACATTAAAGTTATCGCATATAGAAAATAAATATAAATCGAATTTAAGACACACAATCAACACAGTTATTGTGTGTTATATAAGTAAGTGTACAGACAGACCTCGTAAACCACCGAAATTTGTCTGGCACGATTTAATTCCCTGCCAGAACAACGTTTCGTTGATTTGTTTAAACACCATTTTTTTATCCTATACGAAAATTTGTCACATTTTAGAGAAATCTAAATGAAATATTAAGTAATTTATTTATTAAAGACATTTGGTTTGTCCAATGAGAGCCAAAAATACTAGCACAACATTTTCTTCTCCATCGGCCGGAATTCGAAGATTGTTAATTGTTTTCGCCCACGATCAGAACTTTTATCTCCTGCATTCGTTAAAAGTTTCTCGTATGAAAGAGTATTGGAAAAGGATTCGAAAGATCCTGAGATTTCGCAAGGATCAGCGTTATTTGTAGGATGTTCTAAAATAAATGTTTTGTGGTTTGTGTGTGTCAAATCCGGAAATGAAAATTAAATGTTATTGGGTGAGTATTCGATGTATCATTGATGTTGCAAGAATGTTTCTATTTCAAGGATATTTTCTGGTTCAGCCCAAGGTGTGGCACTTCATTTTTTGATGTTCTACGGGTCAGTCAATCATCAAAAAATCAGGCATATGGATAACGATACGATCATGATCATGTTGCTGTGTTCCAAAACTAAGGATATTTTTGAAAATTTTTGCTCGGGTGGCCACATAACAGTAAAGCTGAGTTGAGTTGCTATTATTGGACATTGTGAATAATTCAAATTCTCATAAAAATATTTTCGAATATTTTAGAAAAGATTTGATTTTTAACGAACTGCAATTGAATTTGAATCGTTATCCATTTGCCTTTCATATTAGGTGTCCGCTGTCACTCAATCAAAAATTGTATCTTTGAAATGTCCTAAAAATGTCCTTCATGATCTTTTGAATACCTATCCAATTTGGTTTTTAATCTATGATTATGGTGTAACAACTAAAGCAAATACATCCTTCAAATAACCAGGAATATGATCACCTGATCCTTAGAAAACCAATCGAATCCTTATCGATCTTTCACTTTTTAATTGTTACGACATGTGTCACATGTAACGAAAAACAAAAATATCTGTAAATTATATAGACTTTAATCTGTTAGAACATTATAATTTCAGCAAAATATTTCTAGAACTTTATTGTCCAGGAAAAAGTAAAAGGAAAGAAGTGTGTTTTCTTACCCATTTTCATTTGAAACAGAACATCATTAAATTTTATATAAATTTGAGGGGTACATATTTGGGTGTTTTATTCATTTATGATTAATTTGGTAAATCCATTGAAGGCTGGCTTTGATTTAGTACACACATGGCCGATCCATACACTTAAAATTATTAAATAGAAAATCTCTCATATTTCCTAAAACAACAATTTTGTGTATAAAACGACGACAAGTAATCCTCACCCCCTGCCCCTCTAACAACTTTTTTACATAAATTCTTTTTTTTCGTTTAACACAACGGTACGTAACCCCCTCCCTTATTTTACAGAATTTCTCTGTTTTCATTTAACACAACGGTAAGTAACCCCCTCCCGTATTTTACAGAAGTTCTTTCTTTTCATTTAACACAACTGTACTGTACTGTACTGTGCCTGTATGGGCCACCTGTATCTTAGTATTAATGTCAATGACATTTTTATTCTATTCCTTGTCGACATATAAAACGGCTGATGTGAGCCAGACGAATAATACGTAATATTTTTACATAATTTATTTTTAAGTGCTACAATTTCAATGGTAATAATTTAAATTATTATTATTTCTTACTTGATATTTTTTTTTATGTCAATAATCCATAACTAATTTTCCATATAATTTTGTATAAACGGAGAAAAAACTAAATAAATAAAATTAAGTACCAAAAAATCAGACACACTCAAATTAGAAATTATGTAATATTTTCTATATATCAAAACAGCATTTGTGTGTGTGTGTGTGTGTGTATGTGTGTATGAGTGCACATGTATTATTAATATATTTTGTATGTCGCTTCGGTTTCTATTTAGATTTGATGTTGTTGTTGTTGTTATTATCATATTGTATATATTTCGCTAACAATCACACAAATTTCTAATAGGAGAATTTTCTTTCAATCATCTCGCCCCACTGCACACAATAACTAATTTATAAATTTGTCAAATTTGTGGAAAATTTGGAGTAGTCTGGGAGTAATATTTCAATAGAAAATATCATCTATTGTATTTTATTCACTTAATACACCGTATTGTATCTGAGATACAGACAGGAGCTTAGCATAGCATAGAATAGAATATAGAGACATTATAACCATCGAGTCGGTGTCGGTGTCGATGTTGTCTGTGTCATCATTTCCACTGGTATATTTTTTGTGTACATTATTATTAATAATAATAGCACTTAAGATGATGATGTATTTATTGCTGTCAATAAAAATAATAATACTCTGTTTGTAAACACGCAAACGATGTTTTGCATTACATTATCTATTGATATAAAAATTTGTATGGCAGAGAAAAACATAGAAATGTTCAAATAATGGAAGAATGGAATAAAATCGGGGTTTCTATTTTTACAAAATAAATATATTTTAAAGAAAAACTGTAGGGTATCAAATGTCATATCGTGTAAATTTATTTTGAAAACCGACAATTGATTTGAATGCGTGTAATTGTGTGTGAGTTTACATTAAAATCCTTAGATATAAGAAAATCCATGATGACCGCTCATTTGTGGCACACTGACCTATATCAACATTTGACATATGGTTACCATTGTTAATTTCAATGTACAATTTTAATACATGAAATCTCATATTGAAATTGACTACACCAGTGTATGCAGTTAGTGCACCTACACACATACAAAATTAAAATTCACTGCGTTTGTGTGTGCGTTTATAAATTTTTATTATAACGTGAAAATTTGTTTTTGTGTGCGTGTCATTAAATTAGATAAATTGCTTTGCGTTGGTGTGTGTGACCTTGCTACTTGAATGCACATTAAATTCCTTAGATTAAACGAAAAACCATGATGGCCGCTCATTTATGATACACTGCCCTATATCAACATTTAACATGTGGTTAAGAAAATAACGGAAGTATAATATCAATATGAAAGATTTAAATTTATCTATAACATGGGGGAGTAGTGCGTGAGGTGCCGATATTGGATTTTATCGTTTTGTAACAATTTCTTTCCTATCCATAATTTGACAATTAAAATTACACTTTCCTGTCCCATTCTTTCGCAATCCATTTGCATTAACTAATGCCACACGTACACTAAATTTTTATACTTAAAAAGGAGTTGCACAAGAATTTGGATTTAGTACAGCAACGGAATCACGTCACCTCTCGACCATCGGTTGATAAATTGAAAAAGTTAGATAAATGGATTCCACACGAACTGAGCGAAAGGCATAAAAAACATTTAAATCTACAGTGTTTTGCTTCTAAGACACACATAAAAGAGCACCATTTTAGAAACAGTACTGTCAACTGTGATGAAAATTGGATCCTTTATGACAATGGGCGTTCAAAAAAAAAACACACCAAAAGCATCGCTACCCGTAAAAAGTTATGGATTACCGTGTTTGGTGGTTACATTTTTAAATGCAACCGAAGAGGATCCATTTTGCTTTATGATAACGCACGACTACATGTATCCGTGTTGACCGAATTAAAATACAAGGTCCAACCACATCCACCATATTCACCGGACACACGTGCATCTGATTATTACTATTTTAAACAATTGGACAACTTTCGGTGTGCCAAAAACTTCACCAATCTAGAGCACATCAAAAATGACAGTCAATCTTTCAATGACACACTGACGTACACATCATCAACATTTGAAATGGGATCATTGAAAATAATGCAACCACAATGATTAACACAGATAAATTCTCATACTGAAATTGACTATATCAATTAGTTCACCTATACTTATACAAAATAAAATTCACTGGAATTGTGTGTGCGTTTATACATTTATTTTAATGTGAAAATTGATTAACACATGTACAATGTTAATATAGAAATTCTCATACTTAAATTGACTATACTCATACAAAATAAAATTCAATGCGTTTATGTGTGCGTTCATAAATTTATTATTTTGTAAAAGTTGATTTGTGTGGGTGTGTGTAAAAATTCCTTAGATAAAACTAAAACTATTTTAACGCCATATGACATCCTGACCAGTGGCGTCTGGTGAAAATTTTGTCAATGCATTCACTCAAGTGAAAACATAATTATATAGTGTACCACGTACCTCTCAAATGAGCGTTATAGTTGGTTTACCCATGTTTTTTGATGAGCTGAGTACGAATAAAATCTTGAAGGTGCTTCAAAATGTAGATCTATTAGCTCCATTGAATTTCATAGAAGAAATACCATTATTTATATATAAAGTTCATTCTACGCGATTTTTCACAGAATATACTTTTAACTTCATCGAAAAAGGTAGGCGAAGCTATTAGGTTTTTTAGCATTCCCTTCTCAATGGCCATTAGTGAAAGACCATTTAAGCGCTCTTGTCCAAAAGTATTTCTACAATAATTTTTAATCCTATTTAAAAATGAAAACAATCTTTCACAACCAGCTGAAAAAAAGAAAAAGTAATTACACACAACGGAAGGAAGATCAGCAGTAAAATAACCATGTCCAACACATATATTATTTATATTTGTGTACCTATTTTTCAATGACCGTCGAGTAGAAGAGAATAGAGACCAAAATAATTTAGAACAGTTCATTGAATTCAGTACTGCTTTTTATTTTTTTCATATAAAAAGTTGGATTCTCTATTTGATTTCATTTACACATATATGAAACTTTGATTAAATTTTAAATGAAAATAAGCTTAACAATCGAGTGAATGCAAGTTAAATTGTGCGGCTTGTGTTGTCTTGCTTATTTTTCGATTAATTTAGGAGTGTGTGTTTTTGCGCTACTATTTTATTATGAGTTTTAATAGTGATTTTTTATTTTTTTTCACATAGTCGTCATCGTCATTGCGTGTGTGAGTAATTTTTTTACAGAAGTAGGTAGGCGAATTTTAAATTTTATGTGCCTAAATTTTTATTACTATATACTTTTGAATTTGGAATGAAATAAAATAAAATAATATAATGAATTGAATAAAGTCGATAGGAAAATTTCAACGCATTCAGTGAATGCATTGAATATATGGACGAGACGTCGCTGATCCTGACCTACATCAGTATTTACCTTACCCGTTGAAAATAACGAAATGTTAGTATAGTATATTTCTTTTATCCATACGAAAGATGTGTAAAATACGATTATCGAAAAGAGTTTCTTGCGAAGATATGGAAAATCTATACCAAAAAAAAGAGCAGTACTGTGTAAATTTTGGAAAATCGATACTCATTCTTTGTTTATAAAGGCAAGATTCCAGGAACCTGACAAATTTGGTCATTTCTTCATTACGATTAAGCTGAAATTTGGTATGCACATTTAAGATGGGATCGTATGTACAATTTTTATGATATTCCTATAAAATGATTCCCTGGTTCTTAAATATAGTCCCATGTACTATAAACACAAAAAAAATTGTTCATCTATTTTCTGCACAAATGAGCTGATCTAGGAAATTCGGCAATACTTTTTTATATGAAATCACAACAGCGACCGTGTTAAGACTTACCGAATTAAACGGAAAACACCGAATTAACCCTTCACCAATTGCGAAATACCTTAAGGAAAATTATTTTTTCACTGCTTATGTTTTGTACATATTTTAATAAAGTGACAATTGATTTGAATGTGTGTGAGTTAAATTCCTTAGATTAAAAAAAATTCATTATGGCCGCTCATTTGTGACTCAATGACACAAGTGCAATATGTTAATATAAAATTCTCATACTGAAATTGACTATTTCTGGCTATGAATTATGCACCTATACTCATACAAAATAAAATCCACTGGGTTTAAGTGTGCGTTTATAAATTTAATTTAACGTGAAAGTTTGATTTGTGTGAGTGTGTGTTTGGTTGCCATTTAATGTGAACACTAAAAATTCATTAGATAAAGCAAAAACTATCATAGCGCCATATGACATCCTGACCTACATCATTATTCGCAGTTCCCATTGAAAATAACTCAACATTAATCGGAATGATTTAAATATGTCAAAAATCGAAGAGTAGTGAAAGTGAACAGGAAAAGAATTCGAATTAATGCATAAATAAAAACAAAACAACACAAATCATATTCGTGTCAAAATGTTATCTGGGAAATAAACTAATAATAATATGCGAGTGAAACAATTATAAAAACTCAAAAACAAAAGAATTCCATTAAATTACTGTAAATTATAAGAAACAAAAAAAAAACTAACCTTTGTAATTGTATGCGCGCGTGTGTGTGTGTGTGTGTGTGTGTGTGTGTGTGTGTGCGTGCGCAATAATAAATATTTAAAAACTTAGCCTTCAACGTCGATGCACACACAACCCAACACAACACGACGGCAATATGTGTTTTTAAGTTGGGTTGATCGTTGTATTAGTGTATCACATTCGGATGCATTAATTTTAACCCACACCAAGAACAAAATGTACAACAACAATTGAAACAGATACAAAGCAATAATTATAGAATTTGCAATAAATTGCTTATTGAAAAAACGAAAAATTTTCATTTTTACTCTTTTTTCTACGTTACACCAAACAAAAAAACACAAACACTTTTAACTTTTCACAAATTTATATTATTTTTAATTTAATTACTTAAAAATGCGGAACGAAAAAAATTAGTGACCATTCCATTCAACTGACATTTCTAAACTGACGCCTCTCTTTCTAATTTCACTGCACAGTGTTAACGTTCGCATACAATTTGGCTGATGTAGGGGAAATTTCAGAGTCCATATAGAAATATATAATGATCATAGATTATTATACTTATGATTTTAAGGTGTGATGAAGATCGATGATGATGAAGAGAATGGATACTGGAAATATGAAATGAAAATAGTTTACCATATATTAGGTAAATTCGATGATTAACAAAAACGAATACGTTTGATTTAGATCATCTGCGTACATTTGATACAACAAATTTTCGACAGTTTTACATTTTTTTGAATGTTATTATTACTATTATATACTAAAATGTGTGCTTTTTCAAGCTCCAGGCCAAGTATTTTTTTAACCGTCGTCGTTTTTATCTATAGAAAGCCATTTTATTAATATTAATTGTTATCAATGGAAAACGGTCTGTAAAATATAGTGAAATATGGATTTTTTATCGATCAGATTTTTTTCTTACAATAATTCTTCCAAAAATATGCATAAACTGCAAAATTTATTTCTGCTAAATACAGCCAATCTGTTAAATTTAGTATAGTGTTTCTGCATTAGTTAGCAACACTGGTTACCACACGCTGTGCGTTATGTTATAAAATCAAACGATAGCAATGCAAAAAAGTCAATCATTAATGTGTTTTTAAATTTTTACTATATCGGTTTACCTCCCACCCCCTACCTCCGTTGAGTTAGTGTTGTGCATTGTGAAAAAGAACAGTAAGTGTTTTAAAAAATACACGGATGGCCGTTGAAATTCGGCGAACACACAAAAACACGGATGTTTAAAAAAAAGGTGAGTTTACTCTGGCCATCATTTCCTTACATTAATTGCTTATTTTTTCTAATTACACACACTTTAACAAGCAGTAGAAAAAAAACAATAATATAAATGTGTATGTGTGTGTGTGTGTGTGTGTGTGTGATTTAATATACAAAAAAATGTAAATACCGATTTATTAAAGTGCTTTGCACACGATCGCGATTTTATCGCCGCGAAATGACCTATTTCGCTTGTCAAAAAAAAACACTTGCACATTAGCGCGATTTTTCGTCGCGATAACACTTTTTTATATTCATATTAAACAAGAAGTATTCAAAGCAGCAGCAATTATTCTCCATGTTTCGTCTTTCTTTTCTACATTTTTATATTCTTGCAAAAATTTATTATATATCAATAGATAACCTTCCACTTCTATTATTAATTTCTCATCAAAGCACTTAACACAAGGGACAGACACACACACACACGCGCGCACACCACTAAAACTGAACGTTTAATAAGAAACAAAGAATAGAAATATAATTTGATTTTAAAATTAAGACAGTGTGTGTGTGATTTAATATAGAAAAAATAAATACCGTTTTATTTACACATGTGACAGACACACACACACCACTGACCTGATCGTTTAATAAGAAACAGAGACGAAATATAATTTAATTTTGAAATTATGACAGTGTGTGTGTGTGTGTATTACAATATAATTTCAATCAGTTTTTCAATTCTTTAACCAACAATATTTTTAAGTAAATAGAATTTCTAGTATAAAAATGAATACAGGACTATCGAATAAAATGTGCACGCAGCATAGCAAATATTGAACATTGAAACAGTTATTTTTTCGTTAAAAATTTTGTATTGTAGAGTTGTTTCACTAACAAATTTTGCTATATCCATTTCGTATTCGTCATACATCTGCACGGGCGCAGCACTAGAGCAAAGCGTCTATTGAGCCATCGTATCGTAATTAAGAACTGTAAATTTGTACGGAATGGTCTCCCCTTTTTTACAATTGTTGTCTTATGTTTTCTTTATAAAATTTATCGAATTCTCTGTTTAGCGTGTGCGTAAAATTTATTTATGAATTGGGATACAAAACAACAATACAAATCGGTATTCGTCATCAGTGGCTACGTTTATATGGCAAAACTTGCGGATACTGCAACTGAAAAAACTACCGGTGTATAATAATGATAAAACTAAAGTACTAATAAAATAGGTTAAATTATAAAGTTTTGGCTGCACAAAAAATGTGAGAAATCTAAATTGTAATGAGGATAACTTCACCTACATGCACACACACACACACACACATAAATATATATTGAACTATTTTTATAATAATTTTTGTTATTTTTAAAAACAATCTCTTACTTTACACCAAATTTTTTTTCATTACTTTATTGCAAAATCTCACAACAATGCGCACAAAACTTATAGCAAAAAAATTCCAAAATATTTATGTTCGCATGATGGTTCCCGATCGTTTGGGCCTATTTCCAGACATATTGGGTGGGATAGGTGTCAAATGATAGGTAATTAAATTAGATAACTTTTGGTAACATAAAAATATGGATTTTTCATCTTACCCAGCAAATTTCAAATGAAAATTCCGGGAAAACCCGTGAAAATACCCGGTTCCTCTAACGGTAAAAAATGTTTCTAATATTCTAACTAAAACAACTGGAAAATTTGAGAAAAATCCGGAAAATTTTCAGTATCACTCTCACAATATTTTTACAATCTAAATCCATTTATGGCTATAACACATCTGTAAGTCATCAACTTACGGCTGGAGAAAATTTCAGGAATTTTTTAAAACGAGCAATTTGATATTCACGCCTCCAATAAATTAGGTAGCCAATTTTTGTTACGGCCATATTATAGAAGATCTTTGGGCGCACAATGAAGCTTCTGTACTCTTTCCGTGAAGATCTGTAGGTCGACTTATGACCGATTTAATTTTTTTGGAATTTGCGTGTAAGCCTAAGTTTGAGCAATTATTGTAAAAAAAACTATTAGACTTAAAGAGTCGTGGGGTTGCTTAAAGAAAGTGGCATATAGTCTACTCTCTGAGATAAATAGGATATTGAAAAATTCGATTGGAAAACCATTTGAAAAGATGCAAAAATCGATGTATTTCGTTGTTCCTGGAAAATCCGTATTTCCCTTTGGAAAATTCCAGAAACGTCTCAAAACTTAGATTTTTCTTTTCTTTACATTTCTGCATCGTTACATTTTGGAGAATTGAGTTTTTGCCAATTCCCCAGGCATCTTAAGATTTGTCTGCAAACGATCTTCCGAAATTTAGGCAGCCATAGCCGGAAAACTCAGACAGATAGAAAGTCATCCCCATAATGTAATTTGTAGCCCTGGATGAGAACTATCGCTGGTGAGAAGCTCATGAGAAAATATTGAGTTTTCCCGGAGTTATAGGGGTCCAAAAGTGTCCAATTTGGTACATTTGAAGCTCCATAGCTCCGCCTCCCGAGGGAAATCGGAGAAAGTGGTTGACTTGAAAGTGTTTTTTTTCCGAACTCTACAATCCCTGAAAATATGAATGTGATACGGGCAAAAAAAAAAAATTTTCGAAACAAGGTTTTAGTCCACTATTTTCCAAGCCAGAAAGTGGTCCAAAAAATATGGCTGGAAATATGCTCAAACGATCGTCGGTCATCGTGCGAACAAGATTCCGTTGGAATTTTTCGAAAATTTTGCCTCTAAGTGGGTCAAAAATGAACGGATAGATACCTATGGTGGCGCAGCGTCATCGATTGTTAATATGCCGATATGAAGAGTAAAAATTTATAATTAATTTGGGCTGTCAACTTTTGGCGGCGCATATGTTTTTGTTCGTCGTAAATTTAGAAAAATAAATAAATAAATGCACAGCCGTCGTTGAATACACCTAGTTCTACCCTATACCATTCACAATATATATATTTTTTTTTTATTTCTTATTTTCTTATGTAATTTGAAACTTTTTAACTTTAATATTATTTATCTTTTAAATTTATTTCTATACAATATTTACAAATACGTATTTTATACAAAGGACAAAAGAGTCTGTACTTTATTTTACGCACAGTTAAATGTTGTGTGGATGTGAAGTGGATATAAGCCTAACTAACTAACTAACTAACTAACTAACTAAAATTTATATAAATAAACATTATCAATACCATAAAAATTAACAAAATTAAATTAAATTTAATAAACACTTGGAGATATTTAATAAAGAATTGGAAAGTATGAAGAAAAAAAATATATACACTTAAATTTATTTCAAAAATAAACAGAGATTAGATAGAGCATCACACATGAGTTTATTGATGTTGATAAATTTCTTCTAATTAGTAATTAAATAATAGATAATATTTTAATAATAAATTGTGCATAGAAATACTGTACACACAATGTGGACAATGGGACAATTACCACCCAATGACATCGCAATGTGTAATTGGAATATATAATAATTAGGAGAAAAACTTACATCTTCTGTCCCAAAATACACCTGGGACTGGCTATGGACTCTTAGCTGTTCCCGTGATTAGGTTCTGTGAAAGTTGCGATCAGAACATTTGCCAAAAACCCAAGTGCCAAGTGCATTAAATTTGGGTTTTTTTAAAAATTGTAATCGTTTACGGTGTATTTAAATTGTGTTAAAATCACAAATGATTTACAGAAGACAGGTGAAGTTGTAATAGTGATGATACTAACCGTGCAGGTCGACTATCTCAAGCAATCTGCTAAAGAAAACATTGAAAAATTAGGTGATTTCTGAGGAAATTTCTAAGAAATCTTACTTAATTCATCGAATTTTATCCCGTATTTCAAAATCGTTGCGTTATTCATCGTATAATTGCGTTTGTGTGTATCTATTTCTATTTGTGTTTAGAATCCACAATGCGTTTACCATCGCATTTGGAAATAACTTTTATGGAGGAAAACGATATAGCTTTCCTATGCGCCAGACATCGTCTGTAAAAACTTTCAACATCATACCCATTTACAAAAATCCAGTAATGATGATTTGTATGTATGTATTGTTTAGAATAGAAAATTATATTAATACCCACATTAGCTATTAGGATAATTTGGACAATAGACCAACAACATATATTGCCGTTACAAAAGCTCAATCTACTGAATTGTATAGATAAATGACAAAAACTATTCGACGTTTAGAATCTGAAAAGCTGGAAATTTATGTTAAGACGAAAATAATTTTTGCCAGTTGTATTCCACAAGCCAACTCCCCCCCCCCCCCCCCCCCCCCCAACCATTGAGGCTTGAACCAGCAGGTGTATTGGTGCACTAGTACCACTTGATACTGATGTTGCAATTGAATGCAAGTTTATACTTAAAATCGCATGGGTATGGGTATGGAAACACAACTGCAACTCGATCATCAATGTTAATATACTGACTGACTATTATAAATGTGGTGATGTGTGTGTTACCTGGACTAATCGTGGTACAAGTTATCGTTCACATGATGAAATACGTCAAACACGTGATCCAATAACACTACATTTAACGAAAGAGAAATACTAATATTCTAAATATTTTGGTTATATTTTTTCCTTCTATAATCAAATTTATTCTATGTAAATATAAACACAATTCGGCTTTGAAATTGCAAATGTTTACAGAAATTATTGACACCGGAGAAAAAAACTTTAATTTTTTTTAAATGAGTGTAATCGGATTCATATTATACACTGCACAAGATAGGGTGTAAATGTAGTAGTTGTGTTGTGTGTGTGTGTGTGTGTGTGTGTGTGTGTGTGTGTGTGTGTGTTAGCTGTGGTGTCGATTACATAAAATAACTGTTATTTTTTCCAATAAATAAAATATTATTTATAGGCTTTTTTTTTTAACACTAATTCCGCCTTTCTCGCACTCACAAATCAATTGATACATACCATAAACTATTTATTTATTTATTCAGGTCTGTGTTGTTAGTTTTTTTACAGTTATAATTTAAATATTTTTCTATAGTTTATTGTTTGCATTTCTTTTTCACTCATTGCGTTCGTGTTATTGTTGTTGTTCTTCTCATTAACATTAAATAAATATGTTTTGAATGGTATTGGAGGTATGCAGAAGTAAGTACCGACGATTTTTTCCGTCTTCCAGCTTACTTTAAAACGCGCATTAGTTAACGTCGTCTGTGAACACGCATCACCAGAAGTTTTTGCCTAACTATCTCTATCCGAAGACTGACACCGGATCAATTAGTGAAAAAAGAAATGTAAAAAAATAATAAATAAATAAACAAAGAAAAATATTAAATCGCATTTTATTTCCTATTCTTTGATGGATGCAGTACGACGTGGTATTTGTAAGGTGTTTATAAGAACAAATCGATAAAATTTGACCATGAACTCTAGTTTGTTGTTAAACATAAATTTTTTTTATGGATGCTGTAGGAAATAGAAATGATTTAATAATTGCCGTGTGAGAGGGGAGCGCGGAGTGGGACACAGTTTTTTTTTCATTTGAAAAAAATTTTATACAAGTTTGCACATACGAATTATTTGATTTTATTAGGATGACATCAGAGTTTTTATTCCTTTCCTATAAATACATTTTTTTTAGAACTTTCTATCAATTCTAATTTCTAATTCACACCACAAACACTCAATGGTCAATGGTAATTTGTGGGTTTATGTTCTGGCATTAGTTGGTTACGCTTTTAGAACATCGATTTCCAATTCTTCGGAGGATAAATTCAATGATAAATTAGAATAACTGATTAGGGCATCAAGCAATTCCGGAACCATACAGACCTAAAGTCCAGCCGGGTAAATTTTAGTGGAATCAAAATAGAATCTTAGGAAAAAGGATAAAAAAGGATTATACGATTTTCATTAAATTTACGTATTTTAGAAGGACGATTTTAGTGACATCAAATTAGAATCTTTAGAAAAATTATAGAAAAGGATTATACTTTTACGTTAACAAAGGCGGTTTTTGCGAAATCGAAATAGAATCTTAAGAAAAAGGATAAAAAAGGATTATACGTTTTTCATTAAATTTACGTAATTTATAAATAAGGATGATATTAGTGACATCAAAATAGAATCTTTAGAAAGAGTATAGAAAAGGATTATACTTTTACGTTAACAAGGTTGGTTTTTGTGAAATCAAAATAGAATCTTAAGAAAAAGGATAAAAAAGGATTATACGTTTTTCATTAAATTTACGTAATTTATAAATAAGGATGATTTTAGTGACATCATAATAGAATCTTTAGAAAGAGTATAGAAAAGGATTATACTTTTACGTTAACAAGGTTGGTTTTTGTGAAATCAAAATAGAATCTTAAGAAAAAGGATAAAAAAGGATTATACGTTTTTCATTAAATTTACGTAATTTATAAATAAGCACGATTTTAGTGACATCAAAATAGAATCTTTAGAAAAATTATAGAAAAGGATTATACTTTTACGTTAACAAAGGCGGTTTTTGTGAAATCCAAATAGAATCTTATTTTGATGTCACACTTTAGAAAAAGCATAGAAAAAGATTATACGGTTTTCATTAAATTTACATAATTTATTAATAAGTACAATTTTAGTAGACTCAAAATGGAATCTTAAGAAAAAGGATAGAAAAGGATTACTTTTACGTTCAATTTTTGTAATTTATTAACAAGGGCGGTTTTAGTGAAATCAAATTGAATCTTAAGAAAAGGATAGAAATCCTTACAATTTTTTCATTAAATTTATGTAATTTTTTAATAAGGGCGGTTTTAGTGGAATCAAAATAGAATCTAAAAAAAAGGATAGAAAAGGATTACAATTTTTTCGTTCAATTTACGTAATTTATTAATAAGGGCGGATTTTTTTTTTTCTTTTATAGTAAATGTGTGTGTGTGGGTGTGCAAGTGTGTGTGTGTGTGTTTGTGCGGGTGTATGATTTTTATTTATTTTATAAGTAATATTAATTTTGTGTATGAATATTTCATATTAATTATAATTTTTGTGTTGAATTACTGTGTGCGTCACGATGAATGGCAATGCATAAAAAAAAAAAAAACACATTTTATTTAAAATCCTTGTCTTGTCCTGTGTGCTATATTTTGATATAGAGAATTAGAGAATTAGCGAACTCCTCCCAACGAAAAAAAAAAAAATACCCCATAAAACAGACAACAAAACGAACCAAAAAACCAAATTATAAAACAAAACTGAAACGTACCAAGCGAAAAAAAAAAACAAATACACAAAAAAAAAAAGGTCAACCAATAAAAGCACACATTTTGATAAGAAATCGAAAAATGTAACAACAACAACAACAACAACAACAACAACAACACGCGACCAAAAAGGGAAAATTATTATCAAGCCTTTTATTGTTGTTGTTATAAATAGAAATATTGTTTTTTTTCTTATACTAACGACGACACACGCAATGTTTTTAGTTTTTTATAAATTTCATATATATTTCGCCTACAATGCCATTCACACACACACACACACACGCACACACACACATACACGGTGCAAAAAGGACAAACATGTTCCTATTTTTTTTTTTTAAATAATGATGATGATAATTAAAATGTGGTACTGTTGGTGCCTATATTCATACATAAAAACACACTCACATGTACACAATGAAACCTTCTCCCCCCGCCGCCACCCACCACCCGTTTACAACAAATGAAAATTGTAATATTTTCCTATAATTTTTCAAATAAACATAACCACAATTAAAATATAACAACAATTAAATCTTTATTCGTAAATAAAAATATATTCTGTAATGCACACACATTAATTCAGATTAAGAATAGTTTTCGTGATAGCTACACTGGGGTTTTCCCAAAAATTCGCACATTTTCATTTCCACTAAAGTTTTCTAAATTCTATGTTAAATCTGCCAAAATAATAATGGTCGGCTGTAGATCAAAAATACCGAAGGTTACCAAAATTCTGGGCGATAAGTCAAACATAATTTGTTTTTTATAAAGAGAGCAACGAATTGCCATTGCCATTTCATATGAAGATTAAAAAACTAGACTTAAAAACTTTATCCGTACATCAAAACCCGGATAGAAACAGTGATTTAATTATCGTCGGTTAACAATTGCTCTAAGACATATAAGAATTGTCTGAAAAAATGTGTAAAAATGGTGATCAATAGTTTAATATTTGTCGGACACAATGTGTGACTTTTATTGATGCGACGCCAATCGCCGTCAAATTTACCAATAAAATGGAAAGTAAAATTGTGAGCGAAAGACTACCGGCCGAGTTTTGAACAATGGATAAATTTGCACAGCAATAGTAACAAAAAATAGCTTGGATCAACCATCCCGAAACTATTATTACGGGCAGTACGTTACGTTACAACACAATTGATCGATTTGAATCATCCAATGGTTTGGGAATTGATCCAACAACTGACTTGGTAGACTTAAATGTCGAATTTATACCATCTGTGAACCATTCTGATTTGACCACTTGTTTCGATCATGTTGCATGGAAATCGTTTTTCTACTACCACAATTCTCTACAAATTGCACCAAAAAAATGGTGTGATGACAATCGATTGAAAATGGTTTTGGTTATTGGAAATACAAAAACCTATTTTTTCCTGTAACTGTACGCACTGAATGAATCATTTTTATAACGGGAATATTACAGTTATATTTTTTAATTTGGCCGATAATTCAAATTAAATATATTAAAATTGCCAATAGCCGCAGGTAGATAGAGCCCAATAATACATATAAAAAAAGGAAAGATAGGATATTAACACACACACACACCCACCACACACAATCTTAAAACATAATTTTTCTATTATTTCAATTAATTTTACATAAAAATGAATACAATACCACACTCACACACACACACACACACACTCACACTGAATGAATCATTTTTATAACGGGAATATTACAGTTATATTTTTTAACTTGTCGGCCAAATTTGTCGTGCTTTAATCAAATTAAAAACATTGAAATTGCTTGAAACACACAATCTTAAAACATAATTTTTCTATTATTTCAATTTATTTTACATAAAGATGAATAAATTACACCTCACACACACACACCAAACAATTTTTATCACATAAATATTCATTGGAAATTTAAATTCATATTCGTTACCTTTATTATTGTTGTTGGTGGTGTTGTTGTTGTCGTTACTATTGATGGTGTTGTCGTTATTGTTGTTGCTGTTGTTTTTACCAATATTTTTATTATTGTTGGTGGTGAAGGTGGTAACATTTTTAAATGTAATTCTACCATCACCGCGCACATCAATTGTAAAACAATTATTTTTTGCCATGTTTGGCATCACATCACTACGACACCCCTCCGATGATCCCTCAACTACGTTTGTTACGTTTCGACGACGCTCAATTTTTTCTAAGTCATTGGTAATCTTACGATTTAAATAATTGTGATAGATTTCACGCGCACGATTATTGGCCATAAAATAATTTTCAATTTCCAAAATAACGGATTTACGTTTCGGATCATTTTGAAAAATGGCCTCTTCACACCATACACTTTTTCTGTAAAACATATCGTTAAATTGAAAGTCGTCGGATAGCAGGGCGGGCGGGTAGCCGTTTGCCCGTGAATTTATAGGCGAAAAATGTTTCCAAGGGTAACGGTACATTTTTTTTTCCTGATTATTTTATTATTAAAGTACAATAAATTATTGTTTTTTCCCCGCACAAACAAACGAACGAACGAACGAACGAATGCACGCACTGAGACAATATAGAAATAATTTTGCGAAGACTAAATGGTTATGGGTGGCGAACGCAGCTTCAAGAAAGCACTAACTAATTTCGATTGAGAAAATAAATTCATGGATAACCCCTAAACACACACACACACACACAATAAATATACAGAAAATAATTATCGCATAATTTTGTTAAGTTGTTGTTTATCTTTAAGTGGTTGCTTTTTTGATAATTTATTTGTTTCTTTCATAATTATTATAATTTTTTTACCCATTCCCATTTATTCACATTTAAAAAAAATAAATAAATAAATAAATAAATAAATAAAGAAATAAATAAAGAAATAAATAAATAATAAGATGACAAAAAATAACCTTTTTTTTGGGAAAAAAAATAATTTAAAATAATAAAATCTTTTATCGTTTCGTTTTATTTATGAATTTCCTTGTGTTTTTTCATATTTTTTTTTTTTGTGGGGGTTCAATATAAATTATTAGGTGTACCGTAAAGTTCTGTCCGTTTTTAGTAGAATGAAAAAAAAAAAATTTTTCCATAATAATCGCGAATGGAATTTGGAAAAAAATTTGGTAAGGAACATAGGGATAATCGGAGGACGATGAATATATACTATGCGAGTATCTGACCAGTCCACAAAACCTTTACACAATTTAGTACAATTTCCGATTTCAATTTGAACAGCTCAACATGTATTGGTCGTCGAATGGAGCACCCATATACATACCACACGGTTTTGAGGTGAGAAGGCGGCAGGTTTTTCCATATTCCTAATATGCTCTTTTCCTTACGATGCTTTTTCATAAATAATTCCCAGTTATATACAATTTGCGTGAATAGTATATAGCCTTACGTTAAATAGACGACGTTAATACACTGGCAAATAAGAAAGAATAGGAATATTCCATCCATCTGTCAAATGAATTCCATTGGAAAATTTCAATTCGATCTGACAAGCCATTTGAAGTTGACGTGTCAGTGAGTTATTTTTTTTAACATGAAAATTGAATATTTTATTTAAACTAAAATAGGTTTAGCCGGACAAGAATGAACATAACGATCATCGGGTAAATGTCTGAGTGAGGTGGAAGTGTTCCATCACTAGATTTAACAGTAAATTAAATTGGGTTTGTGAAATAAATAAACGACGTAGTCGTACAAGTCGGTGAAGACGAACCACACAAGCAAGGCACGTTCAAAAACTACATCAACATCCGAAAATATTGAAAAAATACATGAAATTGTTAGCGGCGGAAGATCCACAGATTTGACTACACGTGAAATACGTGCTGATACTATAGACATCGGCATGATGAACGAGTTCATGAATAATTACAAATGGGAAAAAGTTGTTTAGAAAAGTGTGGTGCCGTGACGCGCACACTTTAACAAAATTTAACACAAAAACTGAATCGTAAACAAATTTTTTTTTAAGCTATCAGTTTGGAACGTTTTAAGAAGAACAAAAACCGATCTGGTGCGTCGTGGATGAGATTTGGATGTACCAGTCGCATGATCAGGTATTTTGCAGACGCATCTTGAATCGTTCGGAGCACTGGATTCAATGTATTACGAATTGTTGGGCGGATTATATTGAATAACAAAACAATACCTCAAGCCGCCAAAAACAAACAGTCTTTCATTTCTATAGGCTAGAAACTATTCAGGCAACGTGTAACACCCGGTGGTCCATGTGCACAGTTGATGACTCGATCATTCAAATTCTTCTCACTTAGTCCAACGCTAATATTTTCACACCAATTCTAGTTTCTGAATACGATTAGTTGGGCTGAATCAAACCCTTACGCAATTGCCGATGTTCATGATCAAAAAACGATCGTGATAAAATACATGGTCGCTCAGAGCGAATGGCTTATCATAAATTTTTCGAACCAAACTTCCGAAGTAAACTGTACACAATACATTTTACGATAACGTTCTACACACCGCTTCTGAAAGCATTACTTCATTGTTGGAATTCTTTGTAACTTGTTTGTAACCGAAACGGACACAATTTTTCGCTGCACCTAATAATTTATTAATTTATTATGAAAGAAAATGATATACAAAAAATTTTAATTTATCAGAGAAAGGATTAACATTTGGAAATGTTACAATATTTTAGTATTTTTACGTATTTTAAATCTATTGCGTATTTTTAACAATAACAATCGAAAGTGTAGTTGGACAAATTGAAAATGGGTTTGTCATGAGAATGGTAAGAGCAAAAATGCTTGCCGACAGACTGATGACGCTGATCCATGGTCACAGTCAATGCTGTTAAATAAAGTTAACAGTTCATTTAAAATTGTGTAAGTCCTAGACTATAAATTTCACCAGTTTCTATATCAAGCCTACACCAAATCACATTGACCGAAAAATCGGGACGCCTTCGCAGCCTTCGAATGTGATATCACTTTATAAATAGTTCACCGCAAATCAGTAATGCCATGCGCGCCATACTGCGGATCAGCAATTGCCAAAGGAGCGACGCATCGACGACCCATGGAATGTTTCGATACTCCAATAATGAATATAAAATGTTTTGGAGGGGCATAACGAATCACACCATTCATTTTGGGTCCCTTTACGTTGCCCCCACCGAGTGAACAATACTTAGTTAGTTGTCATGATGAAAATTAAACCACCGCGTGCCCAAACACCGTCTCTAGTCGTTTTCAGCAATTGTTTGAAGGTCAACCAAAACAAAGCCGTCCCCACTTTGATCAAATGCAATCCAGTAATCTTTGATCTTCTGCTTGTCAAAGTCGGGCAATGACATAGGCGACATGGCAGTCTCCTCCTCTTCCATACAAGTATCTGCCGACAGCATTATCTTCAATGCTTGGCTTAATTGCATTAATTGTTATTGTTAGGCTGGGGTAGTAGATCAGCCCAAACTGATCCCTCCTCAGATGCACAGCATTCGATTTTTGCCGCATGAATATTGATGCATGACCGGGCTCAGCCCACGATTTTCTACACGCTTTGGGTTGTCGTAGTGGATCCACATTTTCGTTGTCGCGTCACGGTTCGTTGCATGCAAAACAACCCTCTCGATATTGTCATTGTAGCAGTTGTTCGCCAGCTTTGCACTGGCATTAAAATCGCAACTTTTAGAAAGTCCGGAACCAGTACTCAGCTATTTAATAGTAGTTACATCATTTTTTTTTTTTTTTTGTAAAATCCCTTTTAAAACTTATTTTGCAACCCCCAATATATTTTCCATTTACAGAAATTAATCCTTTTTTAATCCATTTTTTTGTGTCGAATGGATTTTTATGTAATAATTTCAAATTAATAATATTAAAAGAAAAGATAAAAGACAGAATTTCTAATTTGAATAAGGGAAAAATAAAAGGGTAATAAAGTAATTGCGATGATGTTCTTTAATAACGCACCCACACTAACAAATATTGTGTTGACATTAAAACTACGACTACTTAGCAATCCAATCACTTAACTATTTCTCATATAATATTTATTTATACTTTTTGTAAATGTAGACGTACCTGGTGCGATGCTGAACTCACCCCATCACAACATTTTTAAATACTAACAAGTTTATTACAATTATAATCTCATATTGTTATATTTATAAAAATGTACCGTTATATATCTATTACACTAATTAAATTATTATAACAAAAGTGGTGTAGAATATTTTCCCGATAATATTCTGTGTATTATAAAGTCTGTGTATGTGTGAGTAATGACGACCGACGACGATGTTCATTTTAAATATTTCCCAAAGAATTTATATCTTAATTAACTGTACGATTTTATATGAGGTTTTAAAATGTGCTCTTTTATCCCCGGATATGTTTTTTGTGGTTATGATACATGTAAAATTTTATGCACATATCGTAATTCAATGCAACAGGATGTTCCTGCTTTAAATGAACCACGGCAGTGTTTGGCCACGTGAGGTTAACGAAAATCAGAAAAAACAATAGTTTTTGTTACCTTCGAACATCGGGAACGCATCATCACGAATGGGTGACTTGAGTGTGTTCGATAGTGTAATTTTACACTGTTTCTCGATTCAGGGATCCAAAAATAGGTGTGTTTCCATTGGAAAAAACAAAAAAGTTTCGCTTGCAAATGTTTTTAAAGGTGAAGGTCAAGTTCAAGCTCAGCGTCACCATCTGATGCGTTCGCTTTTTGGAAGTTTGGGTCATACCGTGCGAAATTTTATTGGTGGTTCGTTTCAAAAATTGGGGCACCCGGTTTTCATATTTTATCTTCTTGTTATTGAAAATGTTTCTGTTTGATAACTAAGTAATTACACGGATATCATATTTTAACGGATTTATTTAATAATTTACACATTTTTTGTAGCAACTGATTCGTATCCGCCTTAAATACAACATTAGCAACAGTCACCGGGAGTTTTAAACTGTGTTCCATCTCTCACGGTCCGAATGCTACTATTAATGGCATCCCCATCAAACTAGCCACCCCATCTCCTCACTGTCCTGGTTAACGATTTTTGTGTGGGAGTATTTGTGTATCTAAAACAATGTTATCTTTGACAAAAAATTTTGCAATTACTTAGTTATCAACCCAAATATTTATATTTTAAAATATCGTGAACGAGTCTATGTATAAATAACGTTACAACATACAAAATAGATACAGCAGTTTCTCCACTCATAAGTTAATTCCAGAATCTATTTATTGAAATGATAGTGGTGTTACAAGATACGTTTTTCAATGAATTTTTTTTGGATTTGGATACCCTCCCAGCCTCAGATTGCGAAGAAGTACTTGTGGTAATTTGGCTAATGCTCATTCAATTTTGATGATATTAAGTATGTGATTGTAAAACAATTTGAACTCTTTCAAGCCACATTTTTGTCCACACATAATCTGGTCGCTGAGATTAAAGATATATCGATAGCTCCTCAATGGAAAACAATAAATTTTTAGAGTGACGCAAAATTGTCTAATCGGAGACGCAACTGTATGTGAAGGGATGGACAGCAATAAAACATAAATACCAAAACATATTTTACGGTTAATTATAATATAAACGAAGGTTATTTATATTAGTTTTAAATTCAAGTATTTTATGTGGAAATATGAAACATTTTTGATTTGCATAGAAATAATAGGAAAATGAAGAAATTAGTAACGAGTACCTTTAAAATGTTTGCTCCAATTACCGTCGCTCTAATTAATTTAATTTTCATATATATCTCAATATTTTCATATAAATTTGTTGTGGAGTGCATAAGCGTAAAAATAATAAAAACATAATATTATTATTTATGAAAATATTATGAAATTAATTGAAGCATACCACTTGACCACAACTATTTTCCAAATTAATATTATGTTTTCAGCACAAATTCAATTTAATATCTAAAATCCAATTAAAAATTTGTGCGTACATTGGATGGAATCTGTGGAAAATTCACAATTGTTTTAAAATGGGTGATGATACCCATTGTGCGACTTCTGTACAGTACATTGCGCCGATAAGTGGTCAGTGCTCACAAACAATTTGCCAACAAAACATATATATCCTTTAGGAGATTATCAAAAAAAATCAATGATCCTTGGACCAACCAATATTGTGTACGAAATTCCTTGTTTAATTGTCTTGTACCGATGACCTATCGCTGTTTAAAAATCCAAATTTATTTTTGTTAGCTCCATTGAATGCTCTCTATCTCTCTCTCTCTCTCTCTCGGATCTTTCAAACACCAACTTTACTCGGACTACTGGCTTAATTCTTTTTCATATGTGAGGTATCGCAAAAGTATAATTTAAAAAATGTCCTTTAAGGACCCAGGAAATGTCCTCGTATTCGTGAAATACAAATTTTACTCGAATCCTTGTTTAATTCTTTTTCATGTGAGAAATGGACGGCATAATTTAAAAAATTTCCTTTTTAAAATCATTGAAATTTTCTCGGATCCTTGATTAACAGTAATTCTACTTGAATCCTACTTTTAATTCTCATTCATATGCGAAATAGCCGGCAATAATTTTCTTTTAAAATCATTGAAATGTCCTCGGATCTTTTACGAACGCATTACTTGAAACGTTGTTTAATTCTCTTTTATATCGCACAAGTATAATTTGAAATATATCCTTGTAATTTCCTTAATTGTACTCATATTATTGATAAACATAAATTCTACTGGAATCCTAGTTTAATTATATTTCGAATGAGAGGAATCACATGTAAAATTTGAAAAATATCCTTGTAAGTTCATTGAATTGTCCTCAAATCCTTGGTAAACAGTAATTGTACTTTAATCTTAGTTTAATTCTATTTAACTTAAGGTATTATCGGAATAATTTAAAAACTTATCCATTTAAGGTCCTGAAAATGTCCACGGATACATCAAATAAGGTATCGCTACTTAAAACCTTCCATGGCTATATGTACGGCAATTATTGTTGATAATATTATTTGTTCCATTTCATTTTTCCAAATAAATGAAACCTGACCTATCAATTGCTTCGTTATTTATTGATTCCCGTGCCTTAGAATTATATTAATAACACCCCTCCCCCCCCCTCTCCGCACAGAATACCATTGAAGTAATAACAATCTGTTCATAAATTTTTCCCAAACTTACCTGGCCATTGAGTTGGAAAATCTATTCTAAAAAATTGTAAATACATCTTTGTTCAACGTTGTCCACCCACCCCATCCCCACATTAAAAATGAAAACACATATTTCTTTGAGATTTTTTATTTTTGTTATTTATTGATTCCCGTGCCTTAGAATTATATTAATAACACCCCTCCCCCCCCCCTCTCCGCACAGAATACCATTGAAGTAATAACAATCTGTTCATAAATTTTTCCCAAACTTACCTGGCCATTGAGTTGGAAAATCTATTCTAAAAAATTGTAAATACATCTTTGTTCAACGTTGTCCACCCACCCCATCCCCACATTAAAAATGAAAACACATATTTCTTTGAGATTGAAACAAATATTATTAGAATGTAAATCATTAGATAAACAACAACATTATAATTTTTATGTAGTCAATTTGGATTAAGAATAAATTTATGCAAAATTGACACAATGATTGTTTTTGCCAAATGATAACACTTAGCCGCAATGAAATATTTGCATGTGTCTGGTGTGCTCTTCGATTTTAATTTAAGTTCTGAAATTTTTTTGTAATCGGTTTGTATGGCAGAGTTTGTACACTCAATAATGTCATAAAATTAATTTTTTCCTTTCAGTGACCACTTTCATACATACACACATCCTGTAATTCGAGCCGCCTAATGGCACCCAATCAATATATTACAATCAATTGTACAAAATTTTTTGCCGCTCCGGCTTTGTCATTTTTTTTTAATAAAACATTTCTTCAGAAAACTCCGGGCATTTCATCATCGTTTGGGGCGGGCGGGGGTGGCAGCGAATGCTCCAATACAATATCAATAACACATTAAAAAATATATATAGTTTTCCTCCGTATTATCATCGCGCACATAATCATTTTCTGTACCTTTATTTATTTTTAGAAAATAATTTGATTAAAAAAAGCTATGGATTTTTATTTTATTCATTTTTATTATTTTCATTTTCAAAAAAAGTTTTCTGAATAATTTATGGGGAGGATTTTGAGTGCGTGCGTCACGAAAAAATATTTTATATTGTGAGATGCGACACGTTACACACCAAGTATATTATGTGAAAACATAAAACATAATTGACTATTAAAAATATAATAAACAAATTTCTTATTAAATTAAATGGAATTAGTTTCATATTTACAAAATTTATTTTTATTTATACAATGCGAAATTGAATGGAATACCGTCAACTGGGGTATTATAAGTATTTGTATTCAATAGTGCCCGTTTCCAAAAGATATATATGTCAAAATTTCATAACAATCGGCAACCATTTTGTTTAGAAAAGTTACAGTTAATTGACACCAATTGTGTTTGTGGTTATTACTTTCAGACAAATGGATTCAATGGTTCATCGGTGTCTGTACGACCTAGTTTAAAATCAACGTTTGCAGCCATTGCTCTGTTTGTAAGGTTGTTTTTTGGTCGTTAAGTAGAAGCAATGCTAAACGGCAACACACGAAACTGTTTTGAATTCATTATTTTTCGGCAAATAATAACAGTGTAAATTAACGGTTACTTTTTTAAACAAAATGGTTGCCGATTGTCATGAATTGTTTTGAAGGCGGCCACACTATTGAAATATCATACGGATATTTCGTTAGAGGCGTCATCTGGCACCGCGGCCAATTATTGACCCATGTGTTAAGTAACACCTTTTTTGCGATACATGCAAATATACAAAACATTTTTTCTATATTATTTATTCTATTTTTGGTCCATATAACAATAAATTATACAAATTAAATTATTTTCACACACACGCACACACACATACACACACATACACAGTTTGAATTGTTGTATACAAATAAAAATAACTTGTAAATAATTTCATTGTTATAATTTTGACTTGCATTTAATTTATTTAAATAATATATGTTGAAATTAAATCGAGCGTCATTGTAAGTATGAATTTATTGAATACATACAATGGTGTAATAATAAAAGATTGGCTTTGAATAGAGAATGAAGTGTTTTGTGTGTATTGAAATATTAAGATATAAATAATAATAATAATAATAATAATAATAATAAAATAAACGGGTGATTCGCGGGTGTCGACAATAATTATATTATTAGAATTACATACCCAAAAAGCGATATGGATTGAAAAAAAAAACGAACCGAAAAATGATAGTTTGAAAATTTCGCTATTGTACACAAAAACCAATGAATGTGTGTGTTTGTGGGTGTGTGTGAGTAAGTGAACCAAATTAAAGCTAAAAAAAAACTGAACCGCTCGAATCTGAATCCGTTTGTTCAACGAATGCGATAAATTTGCCTATTACCGGAAAAAATTACCGAATTGAATTGAATTAAGAAAAACCATACATTCCGCTTCCAATTCAAATGTCCCTCATAATGATTTTACAGCAAATTTTTAGTACATTACTTCTATAATGGTTTTATGGATAGAGGGGGCGATGCAGGGACGGTTGAGGTCTGACAGTTCCTAAAAAACATATTAAAAATTTTTTCACAGAACAGAATTTCCTGTTCAATCATTTCTCATTCGATTCCACTTATCAAAAATTGGTATATTTTGTTGATAAATTTTCAAAAATCAAAGAAGAAATATTGGCCAGAAATTGGATCGCGGCAAACTGATCGAAAAAACGTTAGTTTTTGTGCGAATAATTTTCTCTATAGAAATTTTACAATTACTGATTACAATGTGTCGTCGGTTGGATGATAATTGAATTGTAAAAAAATAAATATGTAAATTTAAGTCAATTCAATATTCTCATATTATATACAGATTGTCAAAAAATTAACGGTACACACGGTGACCCATTTCAATCGATAGATTCAAATATCGTCTCAAAAATAGGCCAGCTACGAAACTATGTTTCAAACAAAAGTTTTTTGAATCGCAGACGGACACCTGATGGTGATCTTGAATTTAACCCTGACCTTGACGTTCAAGGCAATTTTTTTCAACCAACACTTTGGAGCTCGTTATAAGGTGAAATTACATTTTAAAAACAGTATAACCCAATTATTTCACAAGGTCTGACCCAAATTCAAAAAAAAATTCAAACAAAAGTTTTTATTTTCGAAGTAACAAAACTTTAGGGTTTTCCGGCTAGTCAAGGCAAGAAAATAGGTGTTTCCGGACGATACTGGCCGGCCAAAGTCACGTTCCACTTCGAAAACATAAACTTATGTTTGAGTTTTTTTTTTCATTTGGGTCGCCTTGTGAAATAATTGGAAATTTTTGTGAATCTGGTAACAAATAGTAATTGCCGTTACCACACACACATACACACACACACACACAATTTGGGCAACTGTATACGTACCATCAATTTTTTGCTTGAAAATTCATCAACGGACAGTACTATTTTCAAATTAAATTCACTAGATAATTAATATACAAATACAAAAACACAGTTCCACGTATAAATTGAATATTGAATTACTTAAAAATTTCCTTTGAGTTTATTAACTGTATAAATTTACCTATATCTTATATCTCTATATCTTATATCCTTATAAATATCCTTTATATACATAAAATATATAGCTAATATGACAATACATTGTTTTTTTACATACGATGACGATGACGTACGCTTTACACATTTCAAAATCGTATAATTTATTCATGTATATTTTTAATAACAAGCGAAAGAAAAATTAAAAAATAACGGTATTTATATTCATCACATTGTAACGGTATATTATGTAATTGATATATATACATTTTAATTAGTGTGTACCATATTTCGGTCGTGTATTCATTTGTTTCCCCATTATTTTCTGTGTTTTATAAAATGATACGCAACAAAACTACAGAATTTATAATAATAGGGTGGAAAAGAGGAGGAGTAGGTGGCGGAGGGGTGATGGTTGCTGATTATGTAAAATTTCTTCGGAGATTTATTATTTTATTATATATAGCTAATTTTACACACATACACACTCACTCACACACACACAAACACACGCACACATTAGAATGTAATAAATAAAAGTAGTTTTAATTTCTATGTGAACAGGAATTCGCACTACTGTCAATAATTACGATTTTATATAATTCCTACGAATAAAAATGCGTTCCGTATAGTGTAGTTTTCCCTATTATAACCCACTTTTAAGGTTTTGTATCCTTATTTTCTAATTACCTACTACTTTGTCCGGCTCTGTGTGTGAGCTCACATTTGATTTCCCAATCAAATCATTTCTTTTGATGTTGAATTGATGGATGTTATTTGATCACTGGTTTAAATTCCTCTTCCAAATATAAGTCAATACAAGCAATTTTTGGGGGGGATTTGCTACTACGCGTTTCCTCGTTCCTCGTATATTTAAATTTAGATGTTACCTAAAGATTGATTTTGCCAATTGAACTTTCACCAACTCCCAAAGGGCACACGGTATTGTTCCAAACCGGTGAACCTGTCTTTGTTCACTACCTTTAGCTCATATCTGGCTAAAATCCTATATTGAGTCTGTAATTTGTCTAGAATTGTATCGAAAACCATAGCTGTAACCGCATTCCTGTTGCATACCATCTGGATCAACGTCTACCGTTGATCAAAATCATAAGATATATCCACAGGCCATTTCTGCAGTTCCGTAATATGTGTTGGCAAAAGATTTCGGACCTATCTACGTAAAGGACCGCATATGGATAATCTTTAATATGATAAAAAAAAAAGGTCTATGCCGCTGTCACTCGAAGTGCATCATAACATCGACAAAATTTAGTATATTCATGAACTTGCCCGTTGTTCACCTAGCCGAAGATAATATATGATAAAAATACATCGGGGAAGCACTCGCCCCAACATATTTTACTCGTCGTTGGACATTTACCGAATTCACTTTTCTGTGGCTAGACTCAAAGATAAAATCAAAGCAATAATAGAAAAATCGAAGAAGGCATAGATAAACCCAAAACATTGAGTATAACAATACCGTCGAGGACTAGATTAAAAGTTATCGTATGTACATATTCCATGTATCAGATAAGGGAGGCACGTTTGCCTTGAAGCCGATAACATTTCAATAATGTGCATTTGTATGTGTAAATGCTCAACGAATTTAGAGAATGATAAAGTAGGTTGAACGTGGAAGATCAACTTCCAACTTCGCAAAAAACAACCAGTCAATAATTCTACAACACGCCTCGGAGCGTACAGGATAAACGGGCAAACGACTCAAGCAACGAAAATTGAAAGACAATATCATAATCAATAAAATGTGTATCTTGGAATATGTTAGGAAGGCTAAATGCAGTAAACTGTGATCTTTATGATCGTTAAAATTCGAGTTTGGAAAACGTAGCGACCGCGGCGGCGGGGTCAGGTCAGGCAGAAGCGTGTTGGAGAAGGCTATAACCCTATAGCACCTGGGCTATAACGACATTGAGTAAGTAAGTAAGTGTGTGTGTGTGTGTTATACAAAAGACAGGTATCATCGAACTTAAAATTGAAAAACCAAAATAACGGAATTGTTTGCACTTTTAATATTTTTTAAATAAATTGAATGAACTACTGCTGCTACTACATCCACTACCCCCACACACACAAATTATGAACATCATACACTTGTATTTTTTGGCCTTAATACGTTAATGCTATTCTAATTTATGGATTTCATATAACAATATTATTTTATGTTTTATTGTTATCATTATTATCATTATTATTATTATTATTAATAGAATAGAAAATCTCATCACATCTCATTAAGAAAACGAAATAAAACTTACAGCTTTCAGTTTTTGTTGTTTTCCATCATTTTATTCTGTAATTTTAATTTATGTACCCCCGTGATATGTCAATTTTTTAGTATTCGTTGCCTTAAGGTACACATTATGTTTTCTTTTAAAAATATCCATATATGTGTATCGTTGTGTGTGTGTGTGAAAGATTTTTGAAAGTTAGTAATTTTATTTCAAATATATAAAAAATTGCAAATTATCTGTCAACATCAACACAAATTTGTATGTTGGACAAAATTTAAGAAAAATACAAGATTGTTTGAAGCTGATGTCTTCTTTCATTGATGTATGTCGTCGATTTTTATGTGCGTCATTCGAAAAGAACTCAATTGAGTATGAAATGAATGATAAACAGAAAATTTACAGTTGTACCTCTGCTACTGTCTGCCATACACACATGCACATACCGATAGTGAGTTGTGTGCTATGTTATAATTCAAATAATTGGTAGGCAATGTTAAACCGCAACAACGGAACTAAAAACCCAACTCACCCTATCCGAATTTCATTTGGAATAGGCCAACAATCATATTTTCAATTTTATTTTTAAGTATTTGCAATTAAATTCTATCGCCATTACAATATCGTATCGATTTAATCAATGTGCGAACGCTCTCATTACGCATGCACTCTTATAATGTTTTTCTGCATCAAATAATAACCAATGAAATGTAATATATTCATTCATTTTTTACAATCCAAATGTTGTATAAAAGTTGTGGTGATTGTGCCCCTTTGCTTTATTGCACATTAAATTCACTTAAAATTGTTGTATCCAGCGCTGCTTTAATTACAATTATAATTGAAAAATTGTGACTATTTTACCACTAACTCACTCAATCGCTCTCAATCACATCATAATTATAAGTAAGACTATTTGTTGTGTAGCTAATTTGTGTAAAATTTTCGTATAAATTCGAATAAACCATCCAAACACCAACCCACCAACCCCAGTTCAGTTCAAAAGATATTAACATTTTTAATAATTAATAAAATATCACAATTAAAGAAAAGAAATAGAACCATGCGCAATTAGAAATAAAAATTGAATTGTGGTAAAAAATAGACGACAACAAATATTTATCGTTTTTCATTAAATTATTAAATTTCATTGTAGCGTTTCTGGTTTTGGTTGTTTCAATTATTAAATATCGGTGGTGTCACTATCTCATCTACAATATCTCTTTTTAGCATTATCGATGATGATCGTAGCGGCGGTAATCAAGTTTAGAGACTAGCGGAGAAAATAGTGGCGTCGTCACTCTTGAGTCAGTCAGTTTAAAAAAGTAAATTGAGTGCAATGGTCGTACATTTTTATTATATTTCGTTTTGTTCGCCCCTCCGACGCTCTATTTTATTACAAACAACAACAAATTAAACTAAAAATATAAAAACTTAATATTCTTATTTCTTTTTTTAATGTTTTTCCGTAAAATCGCTTTTTAATTTTGTGTTAAAATTTAGTGGTGATTGCAAAATGAAAAAGTGTTGAAATTAATTTTTTTTATTGTGTCTTTTTGCAGATACATACGTCATCGTCGTAGTCGTCGTGGTTGTCGTCGTCGTCGTGGTCGTTGTCGTTGTCGTCGTCGTCGTCGTAGTCGTCGTGTGGTGTTCTTGTTATGTGAATTGCGACGAAAAAGAACATCGAGTGTGTTACAATATAAAAAAAGGTATTATGGCCGTGAAACACATACACACACACTCACACACGCATGTACAGTTACAAAAGTTTGATTATTTTCTTTACAATTTTTTTAATATTTTATTATTTGTCTATTGCTTAATTTATACGGCACCTATAAAATTGGACTAAAAATAAAGATAGCAAACTTTTATACCTAAAATTTTCTATGCGTTAAATAATTCACTGAAAACACACATACTTTCACGTGTATGCTGTTGAGACACATCATTTTCACACTTCCCGGCAGCCAATTTATTTTTTTTTTGCAATATGAGAAAGTCTTCTGATTGATTTTTCATGCTGTAAAATAAATTTGTTTTATGTTTTAGTAAATTCTGCCCTGGTTTCACTTTTTCTCGCCTTCATTCGGTATAATTATTGTTTGCTCCTATTACTGTCATCGGTCACTATGGGGCGCGCGCCTAATCACCCGTTTAGAAAATAATCGATAAACATTTATTTTTCGTTTAATTGTCCAGTACAATTGGTGAATTGTTATATATACTCCCATTACTTACTTACTCCATCGCATTATAACGCAGGTGCAGTTTTCCGCCTTCTCCAATACGCTTCTCCTTGACCTGACCTATCCGGCGCAGTCGCAAAAAAAAAAATTCCAATCCCGAATTTTAAGGATCTTTATATTACAATTTACTGCATCTAGTCTTTCTAACATATTCCAAGATGAAAGTTGTAAATTCAATGTTCTTAAATTTTTGTTGCTTGAGTCGTAGCCGCGCGTTTATCTGTCCGATCCGATGTCGTTTTGTGTAGAATTCATAACTGGTTGGTTTTTTTTTGCGAAGTTGGTAGTTATTCACCAGCCACGTACAACCTACTTAATCATTCTGTAAATTTAGTAGGGCATTTATAGCTGGAGTATATACTCCCATGCCAATTGTAAATTGGCTGTAATAAATGTTTATAAGATGCCATTGGAGCTATAATAATTTTTATCGGTGTGGCATGCTGAATTTAAATCCAAGTGCACTACACCCATTTCGATTTCATACCAGATGCACATAGTACCATTTGAACAATAGCTGTTTGTGTGTGTTTAGGAAACCTGGTTCAGCTGGTCCTATGTGATTTTTTTTGTGCAATTTATTGTAGTGGATCCGCTTTTCACTGCATTAGCAATTAAATGTCTGCGCATGATACTATTAATTACCCTTTCGAATTTGGCATCTTCACTTTTGTACCACATTTTTTTACATCTATTGTACTTTACTAAATTCTCTTTTCTAAATCCGGCATTTTATCACGACACTCTTCTGTTCTAACTAACTGTGTAACTATTTACCGTACAATTACACAATGGTTTTCACTATACAGGCGCTCTTCTGTAACTTATATGTAAATATTTATTGTATTTGTGTCGTCGATTGTGTGTGCTTGAAACCATATTAACATAATGTTAAATGTCTAAATTTAACACCCCCTGATTTTAATTTATTATACAGTAGAATGCATTATATGTATATTTATCGTCGTCGTCGTCATCTGCTGTATATGTAGGGCTTTTTTATTATTTTGTATAATGTCGTAAATATTATATATAAACGAAAATTTCTATTGTTTGCCTATATATTTACAATATATATTGTGTGTTATATTGTTGTGTAATATTATCGATATGGATATAAATTTTTCTATAAATACACTCGAGATTTTACCAATTATAACATTTACATATCGCACATCATTTGATTCAGACCACATTTTTGAAATAACATTAAATTGTAATTTGTATTGGCTCTGCTGTAAAAACAAACAGTATTTTCTTCTTGTGAACGCGAGCGTATAAACATACACGTACACGTACACACGTACACACACACACACACACACACACACACACAGTGCATAATTAGTGAATAAAAAAGTGATTAAAATTTTAATTTAATTAAATTTGATTATTAAAAAAAAAAAAATCTTACCTTAATTGTGTTTCACCGTAAGTTCTGTGTTTGTGTTTGTGGCGGCCCGGTGCTTTGAATTTTCATTTGGTCAATTGTGTGTTAACATAAAACAAATAAATAATGTTTTCCGTTAAATTTAAATTATTTATTTTAAATTTAATAATTTATTTAAATGCATTTGTAAATTCATTAACAAATGATTTAAATAATCCAACCTATGTTTTGGTTCAAATAAAATACGAACGTTATGATGTAACACCACGTGAACGTGCTGTCCGTTTAGCAACCGAACATGGTTTTTATGTTTATAAACAAGTAAGTATTAATTTTTTTTTATTTACCATTTCACATTTTTACGTTAATTAATTTAATTTCAATATATATTTACACATAAACATAAGTTACATACAACATTGAACATTTAAATTAAGTGTGTGTGTGTGTGTGTTAATAATAATAACAATAATAAAATGATAAACTGATAAAAAAATAGTATGCGATAAACTTTGCAGATAATAAAATTACATTAAATTAAATGTATTTACTTTGTGTTTTTGCTTGTTTGACTACCGTAAATTTTCTATTATGGATTGTGCCATTTAAAAACGTGTACAAACACTTACTAAATAACAACAATTTATTTTCATATTGACAGCTATGCAAATTTGGAGTTTGTAAAAAAAAATTAATAAAAATTATTGTTTGTGTGCACACGTCGTCGAACGATCGCGATTAATTATAAAATAAACTATATTTTTCTGGTGTCGCATAGGGATGATTGAAGCCGCCCCCCTCCTCCCACCATTTAACCATTTGTCTGTTATCAAAACTAAGACGACATCTCCCCAACACCAGCACGCTTGGTTGCGGCTGCTGTTACATATTAAGAAAACTGAAAATAAGCGGCCGTATAGCGGCCACAAAATGTGTAACATCAGAAATAAAAAGTGAATAAATTAAAGTAATAATAATATACTAATAGACTGGAATGGCTCTCTCAGAGTTTTTTCCGTTAATTGGTTCGGTGTCCCGCTGCTCAACAAACTGTCAAAAATTTGACATAACTAAAAATTTTATTAAAAAACAAAGAACGAACGTTAAATTTGGGTTTTTTTAAATCATTGATTTGTTTTAAATTGCTTATGGTGTGTTATAATTGTGTGTGTGTGTGTGTGTGTGTTAAAGGCACAAGTTTTTTGAATGCCAAAAATGATACACAGAAGACAGGCTAAGTCATAAGTGATGATAAATGTCCAGATAGGGCCATCTGAACCAATTTATTGAAGAAAATTGAAAAAAAAAAGTGCTTTATTTAATGGAAAGTATTTCTAGGAAATCTTCAGTGACAGTTCTTGTAAATCGGAATGTGTTGGAATAGCGAAAACTATAATTTATTGAATTTTTTATGTGATAGATGAACTCAAAGTTTGTTTCACTGCAGTGATCAAAAAATTACACGACAAATTGAACTGATTTCCCAAAAAATTTTCACAAAATTTAACTTCCTTGTCCACCCCAATTCTATTTCACAATAATTTGTTTCATTTGTGGTTGCGGAATGTAAGCCGTTTTGCCGCACATTTGAAGACATTCAATAGGCGATGAAGATCACCTTGTTTTGCCCACCGGAATTCCATACAAACACACAGAGAAACATAAAATCTTTATTTTTTAATCACATGTCGGCCATTCAAATCTATGTTAATTTCATTTTGATGAAGATTTCATAGAGAGTGTATTTCAACAACATGTGGACAAAGGAAAATGGTTAATAGGCTCTGCAGGCTTTTTGTTTGAATACATAATAGAAATATGTTTCACAAAAAGAAAATAAATTTAAATACGTTTTTTTTTACTTAAACAAAAGAATAAGAGTAAATGTAGGCAAATGTGGGATTTTGTTGTTAACCCAATATAAATTGATGCAATATGTGAATGTATATTCGATTTACTTTAATGATTTATGAATATTTTTTATTTAAACAAAAGAAGTGTTAAATTACTAATTAATATTAAAAATTCTTCGTCCCTGATACCAACAACTTTTTTTAATTTATTCAACGCACATATGTTATAAACAATGAATATACCATATATAGCACATACCCACACACACACACACATACGCACAAATATTTTCCAGAATATAACATTTTTCTTACATGAAACTTTTATGTTTGATATGTTAATAGAAATACAACGCGACGCAAATTTAAAGCAATCCTCTTTGCAATGAATTATTTATTTTTAAAGAAAAAAATTTTTGTTACCGTTATTTGGTTTACTTTGTAATCGTCACCAGTCCCTCTTCCCCTAGTTCTTACCTTCAAGTACTTTGATGTGTAACATGTGTGGAGTTATTTTTGTAAATCGTATGGTTGAAAGAGAACTGTTGTACCGATAATATCAATATTTGGTGAACATAACTGTGAGAGGAAAAATTAACTAATATGAACTGATTTTTGTAACATATGTGTGCGTTCAGAGACAGAGTTCATTGCTTACTTAATTCCATTGTTCAATTATTGTTGACGCAATAACAATGACAAAACGGATAATTTTCCTATTCACTTCATTTTGCGCTATGCTGTATTTTTCAATTAACCGAATTCAATTTACTGATTTCCTTCCCCATTTTTTTTGTATTATGATATTTTATACAGTTATTTATTTACTGTTACACTTTAAAGCAAATTTTTGTTTGATTGTTTTTTAAGTTTTAAAGGAATTGTGTATTTACGCAACAATAATTTTCGGTACGGGCATAGAAAAAAAACGATGTTACAGCAATTTTTAAATTTTTAGTATATTTTTTTGCCTGCGGTGGTGGTTGTTCTCTATTTATTTACTCCAAACAGGCGTTAATAATTTATTTTGCACATATAGAAAAAAATAGATATGCAATTTTTTATTGTATATTCAAATTCAGCAGATTATTTATGCAATTGTAATTGAATTTTAAATAAATATTATATAAAAACGAATGAAGGAAGGAAGATAAATCAATATTTGGTATAACCTTAACCTTTCCCATTGACGCAATTAGGCAGGCGACGGTGAGGATTATACTTAGTTAGATTAGTTAGTGTATAGTTTGCCTTAATCCGCCAAACATAATGTAAATAAAAAATATAAATAGTTATGGAGTGAGGTTACCATAAAACAGACCACTATGTTCCCAATCCAATTGATTAGTTTTATGTATGAAAATTGACCAATTCACTCACATGAGTGTCTGTTTATAAGGTCAACACCGGAACATATATCACTCTCATTGAGTAGCAGTGAATTTCAATAATGATTAATCTTTAATTTTGTCAAAACGATGTAGAACTACTATTCGTTTCAAATGATAACCTCTAACTTTCACCATGTCTGTAACTGTTACGACTACTATACCGTGCTATCTGTGAAACACCTAAGAGCTAAATACTTACACCTTATCATGTTAACTCAATGTTTTCTATATATTTATCCACGGCATATCGATTTGTTTCCTGACCATACAGCTTAATCGCCTCAATGATGAAGTATATGAACGATGACCAGTAAAAATCTAGATGTCACCGGTCGCACACATCCACATAAAACCCGCCAAGATTTTGTTCATCTGCTTTTTTGTCCTCATTTTTGTAATATTTTGTAATGGTACCGTGTTTCATTATCTAGTGCCAATGTTAATTTATGCCGCCTAATTATACGAACATATGTTTATATGAACATCAAATTCAATGCCGTGTCGGACAGTGTCCATTTAAGTCTATGTACTCTCCAAACATAATGAGTGAATTTTGTGTGCTCTCAACGAGCCCATTCCACAGGTTAATCTTAAATATATCGCATAAATCGGGTACTTTATAGGTCCAAACACAATTTCTCTAATATTATTGTCTTATGATGTTCATCGTATCAACGCTCGCTTTCTCTCGCTAATCAATTCCATCTCATAAAAACTTCACACGCTTTTCAGTTTTCCGTGCTATATTTTAGGCAATGAAAAGATGTCAGCACTACTATGCCCGCATCGATGGTAACCCAAAATGATGCCATCAAATTTGCTAATATTAGCGAATAGATTAACAAAATTAACCAAAAGCTAAATAATTGTACAGATTTTTGATCACATTGTTTGTAAATTTGCTTATAAAGTGAAAATCGATTTGTATGGGTATTTTTGAATGTGGGTGTACATTAAATTCCTAAGAGATAAACAAAAAACCACCAAGATGGTGGCCGCTCATTTGTGACTCATCGACACAAGCACAATATTAATATATGTAAATTCTCACAATGAAATTGACTATACCAGTATATGTGCACCTATACTCATACAAAATTAAATTCACTGCGTTTGTGTGTGTTTTTAAAATTTATTTTAACGTATCAGTTAATTGCTTTGTTTGCGTGGGCGAGTGTATATTAAAAACTCTTTAGATAAACCGAAAACTATGTTAGTGCCACATGACATCCTGATCTATCTAACCAACACTTGACGTACCCGTTGAAAATAAGGTTAATATGGTGCGGTCGGCGGTCGGTTTTGGATTTACCAATCCAATATTTTACAATTAAAATTAATACATTATTAATACACTTTTCTGTACCTTTTAAGTCGAAATGTAATTGAATTAACTAATGTCCCCTCCTCCACCTGGCGGTGGTTTTTCCAAAAATTTCTGAAGAAGTTGTCAAATACAATCACGATAAAAAATTTTGTGGTTTCTGAAATAGTGCAATCACAATCAAGTTATACGTTCAAGTAGCGCCCTATCCTCTGAATCGTCTAACACGGAGGACCCATTTCTTGAATGAATTTAAATTTACTCATTGGCATCTCTAGATGCATATTTTGTTAGATGTTTCTTCAATCGGCAGTGCAAACGCAGTGCAGAGCTGCCTGTCAGAATCTTAAATTAATTTCTGTTATTTAACTTTATATGGGATTAAGCCACCGGCGCTCACGGTCACCCTAAAAATTTGTGCATTTGCCCCAGCTAATTATTACTCCCACACAAATGTGTTCGTCAGACCTACGGAAGGGTATTGCTAATCTCCATTTTTATACGACATTTTACATCATGCCAGAGCGTTACTATATTAATTAATCACTAGTTGTATTGTACACCGGCTGGGCCCAATGTGTGTGGCCCTAACAGTGCCATAATTTACTATCATCTGACTGTATTTAGTTAATAACATTTTTTTAATGCACAATTCCCATTCTTAAAATATTATTAATATCACAATTTAATTCAATTGTAATTGTAACATAGGGAAATTTTACTTTTGACGGAATAAAATGGTTTCATTATTCATTTATTATTTACTTTTACATTTACCTTTCCAATAACCTTTTTCTCTTCTGATAATACGAAAAAAAAACCATTATAATAATAACAAACACTTTTTTAACATATAATTTATCGAAAATAGCAAACGATTTAACAGCAATTGTACACAGAAGAAACACACACACACACACACCCATTCAACCCCCATTTTACATTTCAATTATTAAATAATAAAAAGGTAAATGATACAAATAATACAAAAAAAAAAATACCGTTATTGTAAGAAAGAAAACCTTTTTAATATTAAATCATTATTGTTGTAGTTGTCGTACGTTGTCATTTTACTGTTGTGTGTCTCGTTCGTTCCTCGACCACCACCACCACCACCTTCTTTCTCATTTGCATCACATTCAATGTTATTACATTAGTATTATTTCAAATATTAACATGTCCTTTTAATAAAAAGAAATTTAGTATTATCGTCGGATGGGGTTTCGTTGACCACTTTTATCATTTCTTCAAAATACTCAATTTGAAAACAGTAACATTGTGTGAGTATGGACAGTGGCTTGACGTTGCTGGTGTGAGGCAATCGCCTCTTATGTGAATCCATTATACAGAATTAAAGTTGTGTCCATGATGAGGGTGGATTGCAAATGAAATGGCAAACATTTTGGAATAATTAACGTTGGGTGAAAGATATATTCGAATGCGCTGAAATACATTTACGTGCACGATGAAGACGCTTCGAATGTCGATGCGGGCTGTCGTCGTTGAAAACGAAACGATTATATTGCAAAACTATGGATGGCCGTTATCGTGGATAGTCCTGCGACCCAATGTGAAATTCAATTGGGGCAAAAAAAAAGGGGCTATTAAAAGAAGAACTGTGGCGCAACCGAGTGATTTGAAAAGTATGCACGACTACATTATCTCTGCTATCGCTACGAAAGGCATCATCAGTAATTTGATTGCGATGGCACCAGAAAAATGCATGCACAAAGAATATGCATTATGATTGCATTCATATTAAATATTTAGATGTGTTTTGCACATCGAGAACGATTAGGATAATATGCTGAATTGCTGGGAAAAAAAATTCGAAAGTTAAAAATTGCAATTTTTATGTGGGGAGCTTTCACGGGCGATGACCAGAGGAATCAGGGACGTCGCTTATACTAAATATTTACTGTTGCGGGAGAAATCGACATGTCCGTCGCGACAAGTGTGTGGCGGCCTCCGGTAACAAAAGTGGTAGTATTTAAATGAAAAGAAAAACATTCATCCAAAATGAAATAGGTTTTAACTCAATTTCTTTTTCCTTTTCTTCAAATTTTTTAAATTGGTGGTTGCATTTATTTTGCCATACATTTTGGGCAAAACCCAACCGACGGTTTATCAATAACGAAAGATTAAATAATGTGTTTATTATGTCTGTTATGCGTGTGTGTGTGTATTTATTTCTACATTAACCCTTTTTAAATGCTATTAATTTTATGCTAAATATTATTTGAACAGTGTTGTGTGGGCGCATCGCATCGCATCGGTCGATCTATGCGATTTCAATCATAATACCATAAATAATATACAATTTACATAATATTAATTTGTTGTTGTAAATCGACAGAGTTTGTGCGTACATAAATATTTTTATTAAAATCCAAGAATAAGATTTAATGCTCCCCTACGTCGACTCATGTTTATTGTTTTTATTTGTCAATTCCGGTGTTTGATTGATTGATAAAAGCAGGATAAAACATAAAACGTCGTTTACGGCCAGCCGCACCAAAGTCACTGACAAGCAGCAACAAATGCTTATGCTTCATAACATTTCTACCGAATTTCCAACAGAAACTAAATCTATTTACCTACATCCTTTGCACCACCCCCACCTCTCCACTTCCCCTTCCCCCGAACTTTCTCAGTCGCATTAAATTTCTCATAATTATATAATATAAAACACTGCTATAAGTTTACGGTAATTGTTAATTTATTACCGTTATTATTAAAACTTATGCATGTTTACATGCAAGTGTTTAGAGGTTTATGTATTAATGTGCAGCATATGTGGGGGTTTAACTATCGTTAAATAAATAGCAAAATAAAATCCATTTAATAAAATAAGTAGAAAATAATAAAAGTAAAAAGGGTCAGCCCTCCCACACAACAACAACAACAATAACAACAGATGAACTGAACTAACAGCAAAAAAAAAAGGGATTCAATTCTTGTTATATGATTTTGAAAATTATTCATTTAACTTTTATATAAATTGCAAGCTTAATGGTGATAGGGATTTCCAAATAGAATGACTAAGGTTGAGTTAAAGCACCCGGATGTTATCACAAATGATTTATTATTGTATAGTTTATTCATTTGTTTGCAATAGTCAATAGTCTGAATGGAAAAATTACAGAAAAAATCGTTCATTAAACGTTGTCGCACACCAAACAATATAAAACCCGGTTGAAATCGATGTGAATAATTCAAAAGTAAAATATTAGTAATTGCCACCGTTGAATACTGAATATTAGCTATGACAGATGCAAAACAGAAATAGCATTTGTTATTGCTTTTTCAATGGCGCAATAACAATAACGGCATTAAAACGCAAAACACACACACACTCATGCTTATTTTCCCGTTATACAATTAATTACACAAACAAATCAATCAGTTTTATATATTTAATCGTTTCAATTCGTTTCACAGGTAACTGGATTTCCAAATGTATTCATATTTAAACGCGACGTTGAAGTAACGTTGCCGACGATGATGAAACGAGCACATATGATGGACACGCAAAAAGATAGTATTGGCGACCACATCGATTCAATTCACCATGATACGATGGCAAAGCAAAGATTAAATGATGATTACCGTGTTAATTGGGCAGAACATCAAAAACCGTTACGCCGTGAAATACGTGATTTAATCATTGACGATTATGAAATGGAATATAGCGATGCAAATGATGACGACGGTAATTATTACAATTATAATTACAATGACGAAATTGATGTTATGATCACGGATACGATTTTGGAATTCGATAAAAAATTGGTCTACACCGCCGAAGAATTGATAATTTTATTTAAACAAAATTCTGACAATTTAACCGAACGTCAAATAGTCGATGGGATAACATTTAACGATGAATTATGGGAAAAACAATGGTATCTATCGGATCGTTCCAATAGAATAATAGAATTTAAAAAATCAATTGCCGCCGCACCAACGTTTGCGATTAGACCAAAATTAGATTTAAATGTATTACCGGTTTATGCACGTGGAATAACCGGTAGGGGTGTACGTATTGCGGTTGTCGACGATGGCATTGAATTTACCCATGATGATTTATTTAGAAATTATGATCCGGAAATAAGTTATGATTGTGCATTTGATCAACCGAATCCGAGCCCATTGAATGCCAAATATAATCATGGAACACGGTGTGCCGGTGAAATTGCAATGGTTGCAAATAATTATAAATGCGGTATTGGTATTGCATTTAATGCTAAAATTGGTGGCATACGTATTTTGGCCGGTTTTGTATATGATTTAACCGAAGGCATGGCACTCGGTTTTGCGCATGATAAAGTTGATATTTACAGTATATCGTGGGGACCCAGTGACGATGGCATGACCTTGGGAAAACCAGGAAGTTTAGCATTGCATGCAATTGAAAGGGGTGTTGCAGAGGTATTTATATCACTTTGTTTTTTCTTGTCGATGTACCCAAAATACACAATGAACAGTAAAACCTCCTCTAAAATCAGAACACATTAATGCGATCCACCACAATCGATGCATTTAACAGTATCCACGCAGATCCATTCTCTATCGATCCTCTTAACAGACTCAGTGTAAATGAGTAAAAATTAATAGCTAATTCTGATAGCGAATCGTGTTGGTGGTAGAAGGTTTTACTGTATCGTATTTTTAATAATAATAATAATAATAATAATAATATTGTAAAAAATTGCATGAAATTAAAAAAACAGGGACGAACTGGACGAGGTGCAATTTATGTGTGGGCTAATGGCAACGGTGGTCGTAAAGGTGATAATTGTAATTGTGATGGATATTCATCAAGTATCTATACAATTAGTGTTGGTAGCGTTAATCAACATGGTTTAACAACATGGTACAGTGAAATGTGTTCATCAACATTAGCTGTGACGTACTCGTCCGGCGATCCTATCGACTTAATGATTGTAAATTCATGTTTTTTATATGTTTGAGATTAATGGAAATCTTAAATTTATTTGTACGCATTAGTGAAAATCTTTTGTCCGAATGGTAGCGTAAAGATGACTGTTGAATTTTGATTTTTAATAACATTCATTTCAGTGAAATTTTAAATCACTTTCAATTGTAAAAATTTACTTATAAATTTTTCATTTGAACAAATTTTTATCGTTTGATAAATTCTGCTTCTCGTCACTTCCACTTTGTTTTGAATCCATTGTCTTTTGTTAAGAATACGGTAATTCAAAATAATTCTATCACTTCGATTATTTTCCAAATTTTTGAATAAGTTTTTGTGTAAAAATGTTGAAATTTAATATCCTTTTACCGCTTTTTATTTGTAAGAGAAGAAATTGAACAGTGCGTTCACTCACTTTGAAAATCCCAATAGAACTAATTTAACCATTCGAAAATATTATAAAAATTGGCGATTAAACGAAATTATTAAAAAAGTATTGCCATATTGAAATAGTAAGAAATTATTGTTTAGAAACTTCTTGAATTTTCTTCACGAATGTGACTTGAAACTGAACGAAAAATAAAAAGTATTACACGATTACACGTATGCGTAAGTGAACAACGCATCAAATGTGTTGCGTTATCTGATTTTGTTACTTATTTTATTGATAGATTTAACCACCAGATTCTGGTTGAAGATTTTCAACATATTTAGCAACGTTCAGGCAGCTCATGTTCAAATAAATCGATATTTCATCGCACGCCACTGACAATTCAATTAAAAAACGACTTTCGCTTGTTTTCCGCTTTTGTTTGATTCGGTCCCTCAGTTTCAATTCCATTGCTATAGGCAAATTATCACGACACGAAACCCATCAGAAAAAGACACTTTGTTCCATAGATAACAAAAAAACAAATGTACAAGAAAGGTTTGCAGATCTTCACTTTTTCTGAGTAAATTGAGCTAGTGTAATTAAAATCTTCTGGATGATATGTTGTTCCAACAGATGTTTCATCACCCAAAGTCTGAAGCATAAAAGACTTATCCGAATGACTTAACTTGGTCTATGGATTTATATGTTCCGATTATGTGAAGGTAATTGTTTTAGCAACTGTAAGATCATGCTCATGAACTTCTCTTATCAAATCATATTCTTGAGTCATTTAATGATTTATTCCACATTTGATGGCAAATTACTCTGCAGATGGTTCTCTTTATTTTCTTTGTAATCGATCCATCGATGAGTCTGATTAATCCAGTTTTACAAAGATGATCATGGTAAGTAAATTCAGAAGAACATACATATTTTCGCAAAAATCGAAGTCTTATTCAATGGTTGGAATGAGTATAAGAAAAAGTTCAAGGTTTTCATTTTCAAATCTACTTTTAATGAAATAAAGTTTTAGTTTACAATAATTTTCTCAAAATATATTTTCAATGAAAGAATCCTTTCAATCGTCATTAAATTTCAATAATAATTCAATGAAAATTTTATATTTGTATTTTTAAAATTTCATTTATATTTTCAAATGATTTCTCGTCAAAAAACTGTGGATTTTAAAATGGCGTCAGTGAAATTACAATTTAGTTTCCGATTGCATAAAATTTTAGATTTAGTGATAAATTTTGTTTGTCTTTGGTGTTGTGTGTGTGTGTGTGTGTGTGTGTGTGAATATTAATCACTGTCTTCACGTTCAACTTTAACGATGTCTATGAAGGAATGTAATTCACCGTCGTCTTGTTGTTCCAAACCCAATGAAATATTATCGGTTTCGAAGTTTTCATCTGACTCTTGTTTAATTGTAATTGGATACTCTTGTGTGTCTGGATAAATTATATCCAGTTCTGGTTTCATTTCCAATATCTCTTCATTCAATTTCTTTTCGTTTCGTTTTTTCGCAGTGCTCTGTTTATTCAATTTACGCAGAACATAGGCATTTTCACTTCTGTCGAAATAAGCGATTGTGTTTAGTTCAACGATATTCCCTTCTAATGGCATTTCAATGTTATTATCCTTCCCGATTTGTATTGATTTTAATACATTCTTTGAAGTTGATTGTTGTTCGGCTGGTGTCACATTTGTACTTTTACAATTAATTTGGTGTTTGATTAAAACATGAGAATGTGCAAATATTCTTGAGCAGACGGGACATTTAAATTTTTTATTATGTATTTTCAAGTGTTGGATTAAACATATATTTGTGAGGAATTCCTTTGAGCACACGCTACATTTGTGTGGAGTCTTTCCATTATGTTTTAACATATGAATTTTTAGTAGATGTAAAGTGATAAATCTACTTAAACAAATATCACATTCACTTTCTTGGTTTTTATCATGTATTTTTTTATGTCGGATTAACACATTTTTCCGTGAAAATAGTTTCAAACAAATATCGCATCTAAATGACTTTTTACCTTCGTGCGTTAATTTATGTCTGTTTAAGGTCCATTTTTGCAAAAATAGCTTGGAACAGATATCACATTTAAATGACTTTTTACCTTCGTGCGTTAGTTTATGTCTGTTTAAAGTAAATTTTTGCAATAATAGCTTCGAACACATATCACATTTAAATGACTTTTTACCTTCGTGCGTTAATTTATGGGTGATTAAGTTACCTTTAAGCATAAATAGAATTTTATTTTATGTTCATTTAAGTGAGATTTTAAATCACTTTCAATTGTAAAAATTTTCTTACAAATTTTGCATTTGAACAAATTTTTATCGTTTTATAAATTCCGCTTCTCGTCACTTCCACTTGGTTTTGAATCCATTGTCTTTTGTTAAGAATACGGTAATTCAAAATAATTCTATCACTTCGATTATTTTCCAAATTTTTGAATAAGTTTTTGTGTAAAAATGTTGAAATTTATTATCCTTTTACCGCTTTTTATTTGTAAGAGAAGAAATTGAACAGTGCGTCCACTCACTTTGAAAATCGCAATAGAACTAATTTAATCATTCGAAAATATTATAAAAATTGGCGATTAAACGAAATTATTTAAAAAAATATTGCCATATTGAAATAATAATAACGTTCTTCAGAATTTTCTTGAACATTATCAACGTAACTGCTCGAAAATTGATATTGGTGTTGTTGCCCATTAATTCCAAAATACAAATCGTATAATTAATTCGTATAATTGGAATGCGTTCACATATTAAAAAATACTCTTAAAAAATAGACCATATCTAGTCGTATTTATCGATGGGTTGCTGGCTATCAACATTTTGAATAACTGAAATTGGTAATGAGAAGAAGTTTTTTGATGAATTTTTTAAAATCAAACAAAAATTTATTGTTTAATGAAAATTGGCAGATAGTGACAATGCAATGAACACACACTTTCGGTCGCCAATTTAGTGGCGGTAGTGTTATTGATTGAATTGAATTTGAATTACAAAAAAAATCTAAAAATTTGAAACCTCAAAATGTTCGACTTGGAGGGAGTAAGGTGGGTGGCGGGTTAGTCGGATTTATCATGATTTAGTAAAAACGAAGTTATCAAACGTTTTAAATTTTTTAGCGGTTCAATGTTAGCAAATTTCGGTTTTGCCTTTCAGATTAACGATTTTCACTAAAAGTACACATACTTAATTAATATTATAATCTATACACACACACACACACACACACACACATGTATAGGCTACAACTGATCTTAATAATACATGTACAATACATCATTCGGGAACATCAGCATCGGCACCGTTAGCATCCGGCATTATAGCCTTAGGATTGGAAGCAAAGTTTGTATATACGGCCAATATAAAAATAAGAATTTTTAAATTGGTCTAATTTTCACACATATGCATTTATTTATAGTCCAAATCTAACGTGGCGTGATGTTCAACATATAATTGTCAGATCAACTCAATATGTACCGCTAAAGGTATCCAAAGTATTTTGAATTATTAATTATTTAATTATTTTCATATTTCAACATTTTTATGGCATATATATTTTTTTAGCATAATATTGGTTGGATCCAAAATGGCATCGGTTATAAATATAATGAACGTTTAGGTTTTGGTTTAATGGATGCAGATTTATTTGTGAGAAATGCCATCGAATGGAAAATGGTGCCGGAAAAATATATAGCAGTTACAAAAAGTCGACAAGATTCAATATATCCAATTAAAATGGCTGGCCATCGAAAAACAATTGATATTACATTTAATTATCAAGGAGGTGATGGTGGTGGTGATGGTTGTGGTGATGGTTTTGGTGATGGTGATGGTGATGGTGGTGGTGGTGGTGGTGGTGATGCTGGTGGTGATGGTGGTGGTGGTGGCGGTGGTGTTGGTGATGGTTGTGGTAATCATGGTTACTCCGATCCAACAATACATTATGTGGAACATGTTGAAGTTGTCGTTCACATTGATTATACAATACGTGGTGCCTTAAGCATGTATTTAACATCACCGTTAAGTAATTTCGGTTAATTTTATTTTATTGTGATTAGTTTTTTTATCTCCACCGAATGGCCGCCCTGATCAAAGTCCAGGAATTCAAACAAAAGTTAATTTTCTAAGTGTCAGTCGCTGTTTGTTATTTCTAATAAAATTAATTTGGGTTTTTGAACAATTATTAAAGTTTTCTTATATTTATTACAACCAAATATGTAAAGTTGCTGCAGAACCTTATCCAAAAACACTAAACAGAGCATCATTTTGTAAGAACTATAGTTAAAAATTCCATTCAATTCATTGTTGATGGCGTGTAGCTAACACGTTTTGAACACGTACCAGGAATTTCGATTTTATTACGTAATTTTGTCAGCAATTTGTTTAAAAAATGTTCAACAAAATATCACAATTAAATTTCATCTAAATTCAATGATCGGTAAAGTTGGATTCCATTTGCCTGAATTGTACTTTAATTCACCAACAATAAAACTAAATAAATTTCAATTATTTCCAATTTAAATGTCTTAATAAAGCTGTGGCTTCCAATGGGAATCTTTTAGGAAATTTTCGCAATAATGTATCGAAAATCGGTAAAGAAATGACAAGAATTGTGTTTACATTACGAAATAGTATTGTACCGTGTCTGGTTAAAAACCATAGGGGACCATAGTAATTTTGGTTTTAAATAGAAGCCATTAAAATTAATGAAAATATCAATACATATATTTGAAATTAATCGTAGCATTCACGTACATTCTTAAATTTCCTTAAATTAATTAAATAAATTGTTATTTTGTATTTGCATGCACACAATCTGTGTGTGAATTATTATAGGTACGCAGGTACAATTACTTTCAAAACGACCACTTGATCGGTCCCGCCATGGTTTTCAAAATTGGAAATTTATGTCAGTTGCATCTTGGTCAGAAAATCCATTAGGTGTTTGGAAATTACGCATTCAGGATGATGGCAAATTTTCATTTAATAATTATGGATACATTTACAATTGTTCATTGATTTTACATGGAACTGTACAATCGCCTCAATAGAGATGATCTTCTACCAATTAATAGGAATGATGATGATCATCAGCACATATATTTATCATCAATTAGTTAATTAATAGATTTAAGTCATTTTTAAATAATAATATTATTAATAACACAAATACAAGACCACACACACACACACACATATATATATATGTATTTGTCTCAGCAAATATACAAAAAAAAATTAAATATACTTTCATTTTTTACACTCACACAACCACACAATGAATGTGCAACAAATTTTTTTAAAAACTTAATTTTTTTCGCTTTCCCATATAATATTTGAACATACAATTTTCACTTTTCATGACTAACATGGGAAAAAAATTTTCACTTTTCTTTTCAATTTTTATTTCGGCATAGGGTGATTAAAATAATTTAAAACTTTTGTTATGTTATGTCTGCGTTAGGTGTGATGATTCATAAACATTTAATATTATTATATTGCATTAGTGAAGTCTTAAGAATTTAGTTAAAATCACTTTTTTTTGTTCTCATTTCAATTATTATTAAACAAAATTAAATATTATTTATTGATTTTATTTATAGACCATTAAATCCATAAAATTATTAAAATATAGCTAAAGGTTAACTGGCAAACATTGAACTTTTTGAAATATTTAAATTACATTCGGAAAGCTCAAAAAGTTTTAATTGCTGTTATTTCATAATTTTAACTATAAATTGTTTCATCCAATCGAAAATTAGAAATTACAGTTGTGAACTTAAGCTAAAAGTTTCATTTTCTAATAGTCTACGTTTAACAAACAATGAACAATATTTCATATCCAGCTTGCATTAGACACCGTTTTTTCGGGTGCTCCTCTGGAACTGGCACACACACAACTTAAATATTTCCCGTATTTGGAATCGCTTGCCTATCATTTCTTCAATTATTTTGTTATATTTTTGATCCCCATAATGTTTGAATGGTTTGTTTGAAAGATTTACTTGTTACGGATGCGACTGCTGGGTAATATCCAAATATTTCCAAATGGAACTGTTTGAGGATCATTTTGTTCGACATTCCCAGATCAAACTAACGCATTTGCAATGTTAATGGCCGCAGATTAATGGAAACACAGTTGTTTGTAAAAGTAAGTGACAAATACCTCGGCTCCTCCATTACGTGTGTTTCCGCAACACAAGTGAAATTGTTCCGATAGAATTACTTGACAAGAGCTGATGCTCCGTTATCCACTTATTTTGTATTTTTAAACCCAAAAGTGTTTGAGTGCCAATTTCCAAATATTTATGGAAGCAGGAGTCACACAGTACTCGCACTCCGTTCTGATGTTAGCCAAAACGGGAAAATTATGACGGATATTGAGAAAATGTTGATGGGAAGTTGTTTCTGGATATGTTTTCAACTAATTTGTCTTACATGGTTTTAGTCTCCGACGCCTTCTAGTGGACGTTATGCCACTAGAAACAAGAACCTACAATTAACTCCTAAAATTCGCCATTTTGGGTGCGCCATATTGTATTTTTTAAATCTATAAATAGTAATCGTTAATACATACAATTAGATCACCCTATGTACAATTATAGCTCAATTGATGCCGGTTATCATTAAATAATCAAAGGTTTTCGAAACAATGCATCAGCGTTTTTTTCAGAATTTTTAAGTTCAAACGGCCTTATTTAAAAACTGGTTGCTTTTTGGAAAAAAGTTACACCAAATTTGGAAATTTCATACCTAAAAACTATAGGATAACTATTTTTGATAACCTTCCTCAATATCCACACCATACAATACCTGCAATTAATAACAAACGTCTTGGGAAAAACTAATTTATTATATATTATTTTATAAGTATGCGCGGAACCTTTAGAAAATTTGTGTTACTGGACATGATGGTTTCAGGTATCATCTGAGATGGATTTGATTTGGTTTCCGGAACATATTTGTAGATGGTGTACATGCGAAAGGAGAAGACTGCGGCGGATGTCACGTATGTCAATGGCCGGACTTATTTTTCTGGATTTCATCGGATCCATGATGGCAATGACAAGTGACAGCATAGCATAGCATCCATTTTAAATAAATATTTAGTAGTTGTAAACGTTAAAGCAATTAATAATGATAAATCGTAACGCATTTTATCAAAGTATAGGCGAAATTACTTCAACCAGACTTGGAGATTCTCATACTCCCCAAATATTCTCAATTGAATTGTTTTTAAAAATCTTGAAATTATCAACTTAAACATTTCGTGATAAATTCTAAACTAAAGTGCTGAAGTATTGCAGTTGAGTGTGGCCCACTTCTCCGAATATTTTCCCAATTAGATGGATAACCTTGCCGTATTTGTTCTGCCCTCATACCTTGACTGACCTACTAAAAGTTGAATACTTTTTGCGAATATAAAACAATAAATAATTTAAAAACGAAATTTTCTTTTCATTTTTCCATACATTTTAAATTTTTAATTTAATTTTTAATTAAAGTTTTTAAACTTTTGTTACACACAAATTTACAAACAATGTATTTCTTAAACAATTTTTAAAGTGCACATAAATTTTATAATATTTTTTTTGTGAAATATTCTTAACATTTCAAAACTTTTCCATCAACTTTTTCCGTTCGGAAAATAAAAAACCATTTCCAATAAATAAATAAATTAAATTAAATTAAATAAAATAAAAATGAAATAAATGTCTATGAAATAAATAAATATAAATTTTTATGATATATTTTTGTTGTTGTAATTAATTAAATAAAATTAATTAAATTAACAAAATTTAAATTATCAATTATTTATTAAAAAAATGTTGTTGTTGAATAAAATAATGAATAAATTACTATTTATTTCAAAATAAAATGTTTGAAACAATAAATTCCATCAACAATTTTATTGGTCCATTCCAAAAACATTCCATCATTTCCCATTCCATTTAATTTCTACTATTTAATTTTTATAGTAACATTAATTTAATGATTTGCAAAGTGTGAGTGAATAATTATAATTTTAATAATAATATTGTTCTTAAATACACAATAATGTTTAAGGACAAGTTTTTTCTATAGTTGCAGCCATCCTTAAACAAAAAAAATTTTTAAAAATATAAAAAAAATACTTTTAATTGCAGTGTACATTTTGAAAAAAAAGAGTTAAATTTTTATATACCAGAAACAAAATTATAATAAATATTTTAATATAAATTTTCGTTACACTTCGGCCACTACAGACAACGACAGGCGCACAAGAATGTCTGTCAGACAAGGCCGATTTTAATGTGAATGTGAATCCGTGTTATATATGTTTTTGTTATGTAATGGTTATTACATGTGTTGGTTATTGCGACAGGGTCGGGTCACATCCCTTTTATTGTTTCCATCACCAAAATGACATCGTTTTTAGTTTCTCCTCCGCTCATCTTTTTGACCGACGTTGTAATTGATGAAATAAACAATTTCTGATACAAAATACATTTAAGGGTTCATCAATTAAAAGTAATTTATGGTTCGAATTTTTATATTTTCACCGCCATCTTGATTTTAATCTTTGGCAACCAAAGAAAAAAAAAAATTGGATAGCTACAATAAAATGATTTGTTCAATATTTTTTCCGACTTCTAAAATATATTCGAATTATGTGAAAATCTAAAAATTGACACCATGTATCGTAGGTCTAATATCACCAGAATGTCTAGCGTCACCGCCATCTTGAATTTGAACTTTAACAAAAAAAATTGGGCAGCAACGAAAAAAAAATGATTTGTCCATTTTCGATAATTTTCGACTTCTAAAATATATTCACATTTCATTAAAATTGAAAATTGACTAATAATAATCAGAACGCTTCTTTCCCCCCCGACACCGTCCACTGACAGTAGAATTTATAGACAAAGATGGGGTTAAAATTTTACAATTGAAAGTTCTTTATGGAATGCCATAGAAGTAAAACTTACCAGTAAATTTTGTGAAAATCTGAAATTGACACCAAGGATCGTTGGTCTAAAATCACCAGAACGTCTAACCGCTCCAGCCTTTCCCCCACACCCCGTCCACTCACAGTAGAATTTATAGAAAATTACTGAAGCAAAATTTTTACAGTGGAGTTAGTACGATTAAAATTTCATGTTAATTACCAAATTTATGGCTCGAATTTTTATATTTTTACCGCCATCTTGAATTTAACCTTAAAGAACCAAAAAAAAAAATTTGGGCAGCCATAAAGAAATTCTTGTTCATTTTTTTTTTCGACTTCTAAAACATATTCACATTTCATAAAAATTGAAAATTGGCCACCCGGGACCTTTCCTATTTTCGTCTAATATTAAACATATTCCCCTCTCCCGTCCCCTCCACTTCACTCACAGTAGAATTTATAGAAAACAAGGGACATAAATTTTAAATCAAATTCTTACAATGAAAGATTCGATGCGGGATGGAACGCCAGGGAAGTACAATTTATTGGCGGCGACAATACACATAGCGATTATGGCTAATGCTTGTTTGTCCGCCGCAGCAACATTTTTTTTTCTCATTTATTTTGACATTTCTGAAAAAAAAAAACATTGATAATTTATGAGGCAGGGATAGGCCATACTTCCATGAAATAAGAATTTTAAGATGTTATTTAATACCCACAGAATTCTAGTTTTTAAATTTTACGTGTTGCACAATTCAGGTCTCTAGCTGCTGCTGCTGCTGCTGGTGCTGTATTTTTTTCAAAACTACTTGCTCCAAATTTTAGAAAATAGTTTAATAATTTATAAATTTTTACTTACTCTTTGTTTAATCTCCATTGCCGCTATGAAATAATAATTAAAAATAAAAATTAATTAATTATTATTTGACATTTTAAAATAAAATTAATAATTAAATTAGTTCGAAACAGGAAAGTTTGGGATGACGCAAGCGCACATGAGTAATGTAAAAGATAGAAAGTTATGCAGTAAAAAATAGCCGCGCGCGCACTGGCTTTCATACCAATTTTACAATAGAACGTTTCTAATTGGACAATAAAAAACAAAATTTTAAATTAAATTTTTTTTTTAACTTTTTATTTTTTACACCATTTTCTTTTTTTTTGTTTTTGTTTTTGTATTGTTTCCCATACACAATAAATCCAAAATAATATCTTGTAATTTTTCTAATATAAAATTATTTATTGCGGTTGTGCTGTGCGCAGAGTTGAGCATTTTTTTTTGTACACATCATTTTTTATATTCAATTAATGTAAAATCGTTTGATATTTACACATGCGCAAATAATTTTAAATTTTTCCATTTTTCGCCCGCCTCCTTCTCGTTTCATATTTTATGTTTGAAATAATAATTAAAATCTTATTTAATAAATAATAAATAAATACGCACAAAATTTAAATTTTAAAATTAAAAAATCAATAATAAAAACAAAAGAAATTAAATATTACAATATAATAAAAAAAAAATTAAATTATTGTGAGCGGAGGTGTGGGATGTTAAAATCAACGCCGCCGCCGCCACCACCGCCGCCACCACCGCCGCCGCCACCACCGCCGCCGTCACCACCGCCGCCACCACGACTGCCGTCGCCACCGATGACAATTCAACCAAAAAATTTGAGACAATATTAAAAAATGCATGAATTTTTCGATAAATTCATTTTAGTCAGTCAACGGACATACTTTAATTGGTTCAGTTAAATGTCTGCGTTGCTAATGAACCGTATAATTTTGAAACGGCGACAACGTTGAGATAGATACACCATCCTCCGCACCACACCCCCTACATCACCCCCCACCCAATCATATTATAATAATTTACTAAAAATACAATAAATTATAAATTAAAATTATATGTTTGGGTGTGTGTGTGTGCGTGTGTGTGTGTAATGTGTTAATTACAATTAAATTAATTTTGAATTTTTTCAACATACACACACAGACACACACACAATTATTTTCTAGTTGATTGAGCACTTGATATTAATTCTTTGCGTTTATAAATCGGTCCTGTTCGTTGTTTCGACGGTGTTTCGGGTGGTGTTGTTAATTTATTTGCAGTTATTGTTGTTGCTGTTGTTGGTGCTGTTGTTGTTGTTGTTGCAGCATTATTATTATCACTATTATTATTATTATTATTATTATTGTCATAATAATTGTCTAAATTTTTATGTTGTGAAATGCGTTCAAAATCGGCTGTTTTTGAACGTAGTACGGCACCGCCAATGTTTGATATGCATGGCGATAAAACCGGTTCATGTGATGCGGCCGTATTTGCTGAATTTGTGGTTATCATATTTATTTGATCGGCACTGCGCGATTGTGGTACTTCATTTTGTTTATTATTGGTGGTGGGGTAGCGAGGTGTTGTAAATTTACGATTTATTGAAAATAATGAATTACTTTTTTCCAAACGTTGTTTATTATTTAATTGGTTATTAATGCTGCTATTAACGTTATTAACGCTATTATTGCTATTATTAAAATTATGATTATTACTACTATTACAACTACTACTACCGCTACTAATACCAATGGCGGCACCTCCAGCAGCACTGGCCGATGTTATACTAGATGTAACATTATTATTATTGGCTGTCATTCGACCTGCGAACCACATTTTTACCGGGAAATAATTAATAAAATAAAAGTTATTTAATACCAACCATCGTTTTTTTAACTATAAAAAATATATATCGTATTGAAAACTCGGTTGATTGTTAGTTGTGTGTGGGGGTGGAGGGGTGAGGGGGGGTTGCCTAAAGTGTTTTTTTAATTTTTACCCTTTTTAGGGGAGACGAACCGAATATATTATTGTATTTATTTAGGCAATGCCTTCAGATTATTATAAAAAACGAATAGATTTAGGAAAAATCATAATGTTCGGTAAAACATCGAATGGTAATGATTACCGCTTTCAATGCATTGCAACCGGAAAGTGAACGCGAATGACTATAATATAGAATTTAAATTAATTGAAAGAAATTGAATGGGGGTAGGCCTTATACATTTTTTCTTCCTCTTAGTTTCAGTTTCAACTTTAGGTTTTAATGATTTATTATAAAAAGCTTTCGGTCTTTTTGAATTCCATATTTTTTCTATGTGTGGGCGGCCAATTCTTGTACTACCTTTTTATTTTAGTGATATCAATGTGTGCAGGGGGCACCTTTTAATAATAAATACCAAAGAGTGTGTGTTAAATTGTTTTGTTTCACAAACTTTGAAAATGGTGAAAGTGGGTGCAGCAAATTCTACCACTATCACTACTTTAACTACTTTTATTTAACAGATACTATATATATGTATATGAGTATGTATTTGTGTGAGTGTGTATGTGTATAGATATACCTATGTATTCAGTTTGTTCATGTTCAGGAAATTCACTGCCAATATTACCATCTTCAATGAATGGTATATCATCGGGTATATCACCAGCTAAATTTAATCCAATTGCTGCGGCTTGTTGTTGTTGCTGATGTAAATGTTGTACTTGCATTGGTATTTTTAAACTTGCTGTTACAACACCGGAACTGTCATGGGTTATGTATGGCGATGACAGACGACGATTTATATTCATATTATTATTATTATGATTAGTGTTATCAAAAAATTGTTGACGTTGATTGTATTGGTGTTGTTGTTGTTGTTGTTGTTGTTGTTGTTGTTGTTGTTGTTGTTGTTGTTGTTGTTGTTGATGATGTTGTTGCATTAATAATTTTGAATTATTTGAATCAATTGATGAACTCCGTAATTTAGTTGGTAAATTGGAATGTTGTTGTTGTTGTTGTTGTTGTTGTTGTTGTTGTTGTTGTTGCTGCTGTTGCTTCTGCTGCTGTTGTTGCATTGTTTGATAATATTGATCATTTCTATCTTTACGCCTTCGTCTTAAAATTTCATTTTCAGGTTCTTGATATTTCATTTTTGATGTTCGTTCACGTCTAATACACAAAAAATATTTATGTATATATTTTGATTTAAAAATACAAAATAAATCGAACACACACTTTCAAATTTTGTAATGTCAATGATGGCAATGACATATTTGAATATGAATGAAAACACAACACAACAACAAAATAATGTTTAAGTTAAATTAAATTTCACACAAAAACAAACACACACGAACACTATTTATATTTATAATTCCGTTATTTTGTTTAAATTATTTATTTGATTAGATTTTGAAATGAAGAGGGGGGATGTACGCGAGGTGGGATGTTAATAAAATGCGCATATGTTAATGTATATTAAAAAGCTGTTTGCATTTGGTGAGAAAATTTTATTTGTATATATATTTATGCGCATGCTTATAAAAGCACACACACAGACACATACATACCTTCGACTATTTTCAGCATCTTTTGAAATATCAGTTGCTGAATTTTGATGTAAACATTCTTGACGTACATAATATTTTCGATGATCAGAACCACCTGTTGCACCATCATCTCCACCGCCACCATCATCATAACCTCCTGCGGTTGCAGTAGTACAACCACTTGATAAATCAATTATGGTCATTGGTCCATTAGAATCATCATCAAAATTAATGTCAGTTTCATTTGACGTATAAACACTAGAATTTATATTATATTATAACAAAATAATTATATGAATACACACACACACACTTCTATGCCCTACCCCCCGTTTACCGCATTGCGCTCACTTACCGTTCTTTTCTTTCAATAACCATCGATAATAATTCCGGATCTTGAGTGGCCAACTGTTCATACATAGCTTGGATCATACCATTTTGAATTGTAAATAATTGTTCATAATTATCAATTAATAATCTATAAAATAGAGCAAATGACAGATGATTTATTAATATTATTATTTGAGGTTATGTGTCGTCGTTATAATTTCAGTGAATAAAGAAATTCCAATACTTGACAGCGTTGATAGCATTTTTTTGTTCAACTGTTGCATCATCATTACTTGAAATACGTTTCGGATCATCCGTACGTAATATATTCGGTGCAAATATTGTTGCCAAATTATGACTGTCCATACGATTGCCAATACTTTGATCGTGTGGTGATGATACATTAGCTGACATTGCAATTTTGGATAAAAATTGTAATAGAACATATAGCGTATGGCTATGGGCTAACGGTAACGATTGTACTAAACCAGTTAATACACGTATCTGTGATTGTTCATTTGGTATGCCTGTGATTGAAATATATAAAAAAATTAATTTAATAATTATCAGCATTCGTAAGGCGAGAGCTTCCTGCCGCCCCTACCCCCCACTATTCACTTACCTTGTGCAAGCAAAAATGCATCATAAAGATTACTGCTCAGCAACGGTTCACTTAATTCACGTAAAAATTTTTTGAAAATTGTAGCCACATAATTTGGTGGTGTTGCCGGATTAAATGTACTGATAATACGAAAATTTAGATCGTTGATGATCTTGGTAAATGTGGAATATGTGGAATAAAATGAAAAAATGATTATTATTATAATTTGGTTAAAATTTTCCCCAAAAAATGTCGTCCTCAGAGGTGTTCGAAAGAATTTATACAGTAAAACCTTTATTATACGAATACCTTGAACACACCATGCGTAAAAACTCAATGTTAACTTTTGTATTAGAATTATTTAACCTCACTATTTCCCATACTCCACGCATAGAACCATAGCAAATTCCCATATAGAAATAATTACAAAATATGCCAATTAATTAAATAAATAAATTTTTTTTTTAATTTCCGCACATATAGAATACAAATCATGCTGGCAAATATCCTTGTTCCTTGATTTATCATTTTCATTCATTCCCTTTCCACCACCGGCCCCCCCCCCTCTCCTCCAAAGAGATATGATGAACTTATTTTTGAAAATTATCCAGGTCAAGATTTTATAAATGTCCGTGAATTAAAACGTTTTTTTTTTCCAAAATGAGATTATAAAATGATAAAAATTGATGTTAAATGTTGTTCGGTTATAAATAAACACAATTTAAAAACTAACCGGTTGAGTTTTTGATGAAACCGAACTGATCCTAAATATTCCTGGACTATTCAAACCAAATTGTTCCAAATGATGAATGCATGCATAGATAATATTTGGTACAAGTAATGGTGTTTCAATTTGAAAACCACTACCAGCCGCACCATCATGATTTATTGTTGATCCAGCACCACCACCAACAGTACCCTAATATTTTAATATACAAAAAAACACACACAAACCAATTATATATATATATGTGTGTGTGTGGGAGTGTGTGTGTAAAATATATATTTTTAAAATGAATGGTAAAAATTTGACATTAACTAAACAAACGAACAAAAGATAAAAAACTAAAATAAACCCTTTTTTTTCTCAATTTTAACAATAATTACAAGTTCATTTACATCTCCACCACCACAACCAACACCGCCACCACCGCCAGTTGATGTTAACGATGTTATTGAATTTCTAGAACTACGTCCCGATGAACCCATTGGCATTACAATTGTTACTGTAATCGGTGCTTTAGTTGTCAATTTTAAATCACTTTCAATACAAGATTCCAATGTTTTACCAAAATAAAATCCATCGTCTTTGCAAAAGAAAAAAAAATGGAAAACAAAATAATTAATTATTAATTTATTATTATTTCAAAAATTGCAGTTTCAGTTTGGAAACGGTAATCGATCGGCGAGCACGTACATTTTTATAATTTTATAATAGTGTGTGTGGGTCTCTGCTGTACGTACGTAACTACTACTAATATTTTCTATACAAATTCGTACAATTTCGTGCCGTCGTGTCAAAATTATTCGTAAAACACATCGTCGTCGTAGTGCTTTGTTGTTTTTGTATGAAATGAGCACGTACGCAATTATGCGCACAAAGGTCAGTGGTATTTTATAATATTTCTTTTTGGACTCATCACATCATTTTTTTTTTGTTTTTTTAATTACCCACACTCACTCAAACAATCAATTCATATTAAAATAATGTAATTGTATATAATAATGTTTGTGTGTAAATTTATATTGGCATTATCTTTAATTACTATATAAAAAAAAACTAAACGTTTCGGTGCAATTTTTAAGTTAATTTTTAAATATGAAAGAAAATAGGAGGCAACAATATTTTTCGCTATTCTCTTGCGAATTTTTAGTCTGTCTTTTGGTGGCATTTGAAATCGCAATAAAATATATTGAACTCTCGCACATTTTTTTTAATGAAATAGCAAATTATTATTAATTTTGTGGTGTGTCGCAATTTATAAGGTAAAGGTTCTCAGAGTTGTCCAATTTATAATTTATATTCGTAAATTATAGAAATTATTGGTGACTATAAAAAAAGGGAACTTTTACCTTATTCTTTATTTAATATCATTTTCATTTGGGTCGTCTCGTTATTTATTGGTAAAGTGCAATGTGTGTGTGTGTGAGTGTTACAGCGGTGTACAAAAAAAAAATATGCACCACTTGAAAAATTGTTGTTTGATGATACCATCAAAATAATATTTCTCATCTTTTGACGGTCATCCAAGAATCGAGCCACCAATTTTGGACGTCAATATTATTGTGGAAGCGCTGTGTGCCAGAGTCCATCATGTGCCATTGATCTGAACAAGTGGTAATCTGATGGAGCAACATTTGGTGAATATGAGGGTGGGTGTGATAACACATCCCATCCGAGTACTACCAATTTTTAACAGGTTTTGTTACATGAGGACAAGTATAGTCGTGCAAAAAAATTACTTTTCAATGCTCTAATCAATTGTTGTTTGTAGCGCTCACCGCAATAATGACCAGATTTCAACAATTCATAATATACCACGCCCTTCTGGTCGCCCACCAAAAACACACAGTAAAACCTTCTTTCCGCATGTATATTGAGTTTTGGCTTCAATTTTACTAGTTGACCTGTTTAGTTCGTCTAGGATAATCAATATCATCAACAGTGGCAATACGACACAAAAAAATGACGTCCCTAGGTGCCTTCCAATCAAAATTTAACACGTGTTCATATGGAACCCATTTTCCATTCTTTTGCATCTAAAACCATTGAGTTTAAGCGATTAGAAATTGGGTCTTTTGACATACATTTAATGCATCTGCCAGTTTAAGTATCATCAAGTACGGCTTACTGTTCATTGTACCTTCAACTTCAAAATAAAGTAGTCAAACAACTTGGCCGCTCATAGGGCTCCAGTGCTATAACCAATGGAGGATGCTTAATGGTTTCTATCATATAGGTAAGCTGTAAGATTGAACTGTTGCCGGTGTTTTTACTGCCGAACGAATTTCTTAGCAGATGTGATTGGGCACATAGTCAGTGATGATACAAGAACGGACAGGGTGTTTTCATCCGTGAAGAAATTCTTTGTTATAAATAAAATATTTCTAATAAAAATTTAATTTAAGAATAAAAAAAAAAGAAAATGGAGATGTAAACAAAAATGTTTCCCATCATCCGTTCCACATTTTTGGGCGATCGTTATTTTCTCTACGGGTATATTCTCTTAATTTAAACGAGCCCGTTTTTCTATCCATTTTAAAGGAAGAAAGAAAAGAGAAGACATTTTTCAAGTGGTGTATATTTTTTGGGGTACCACTGTTCACACTCAATGTGCAAGAAGTACAAAATTTTATTATTATTTTAGTGCCATATTTTTCTTTCACATTTCAGTTTTTTTTATATTTTTATTTGAAAATTGTTGTTTTTTTTTGCCGTGTAATTGATTTATGTTTTGATTTGCTGCGCATGTTCGTTTCTTCAATTTTTTTCTTTTTTTTTAATAATATAATTTATAGCTAAATTTTGTTTAATTATAAAAACGTTTAATTTACTCAAAAAAAAAATGACACTGTCGGTTGCAATGTTTTATTTATTTTCTTAAAAATTTGTTGATGCAGTGCCGAGAATAAAATTTCAAATTAAAATGTGTAATTTTTATTGTTCTTGTTTTGTCAATTTAAGAGGCCGTACCAATTTTTTTAATAATTTAATAAGTATTTATTTAATTATTTAATTATCAAATTATAATACTCCACATTGTTTCTTTTTTTTTTCATTTATTTTACATGTCCGATAATTAAATACGTGTCGGATGGTACGGCACATAGTCAATTGTCATCGTTTTCAGTGCTACCGCATTGCTTAAATGAGTGAGTTTTGTTTTATTATAATAATTTTTTAATTTAATTTCCAAACTTATAATAATATTTATTTAATTTAATTTTATTTTATTTGTTTGTGTACCTTTTTTAATAAGAAAAAAAAACGACGCCCTACCGACCTCTTTACCTTAAATTTAAGCAGTAAATGTATATGTCAAACTTTTAAGGTTATGATCAATTTTGGCTGCGGTTTTTGTATTCATAAATCTTTTGTCCATGTCTGAACAGTGTTATTAGTTTAAAAATCTATTTGTTGGTTTTGTAAAGTGAAAATAAAAACAAAATTAAAAAAAATTTCAATTTTTGGTTAACACAAACCTTCGGCACTTGATTTATTTGTATCGAAAAAACTTGTTGTTTTAGCTTTGCGTTTCAATAAAATTGGACCACGTTTTTTATTTGATGAATTTTTACCAGATGATGAAGACATAAGTGCCAACGGTCCATCGCTTATATCTGTTTGTGTGTGTGTGTGTGTGTGTGTGTGCGAATGCAAAAATCATGAAATAAATAAATAATTAATCATTTGTACTTTAACAAAAAAAACTATTATTTAATTGTTTTTAAAAAAATATATCCATAAATTATTTAATAGGTATATTAGTATGAAATTATCGAATACAATTTTGCTCTTCTTTTGATGTGATACTTGCCAAAAAAAATCGAGACACGAGACATTTTTTGACGTCTACATAAATGTGTCATCGTTTCGGACGTGAAGTGTTAATCTGATGGGCGAAACATATGAATTGATAGTGATAATTTGATTTATTTTTGTATAATCCTAAACAAAACTAAACATTGAACTATGATCGCAGGGGTGTAATTCTATTTTGAAGTGAAAACGCAATGTTGAATGACGACCAATTTTGTAAATATTTGACATATAACACATGTATTATATGTCAAAAATTCATTCACTTTGCATTCATTTCAATATAGAATTACACCCCTGCGATTATAGTTCAATGTTTAGTTTTGCTTAGGATTATACAAAAATAAGTTCAATTATTGCTATCAATTCTTGTGGAACCCCTCCGTGCTACCGAAGTCCTTGTTCCCAGCGATCGGATATTGTTGGTTGGCTTACATTTACTTAATCCACCTGGTTTTCGGATCGCCTTTATCCAACGTAATGCACTTTTAAGCTTTTATAAAAAAAAAATCATTCCGTGAGTCAATCCTTTCATACTAATATACCGAAGTTTCAGTTTTAATATATCTATTAATAATCCAATGCGAAAATTAACAAAAATCAATATTTACCAATTGGTTTATCAAACAATACAAATACTTTCAATTCATCGTAAACATTTGTGTATGCCAATTCTCTTAAAATGCGATGCTCAACGGTTGTCAAACACAATACATTGGTTTTTTTCAATCGTATTGTTCGTCCAGCCCGTGAATAATACCACGTTGATTCGCCCTATTGATTTTCGAAGAAATTTTAAGTACAATTAAATATTGTTTGATTTATATTAATAACGGTATTTTGTTACATTCAATATTTATAAAAAAATTATAATGTTAATAAACTTATGTGAAAAGCGAAACAACAACACAAACAATAACAACACAAACAAATAAATAAATAGAGCAAAAAGATTTTGTAATTTCAATGCGTGTGAATAAGTAAAAAATGATGAAGGAAAATTTTATTAGGTGTTTAAGTTAATTTTCTCGCATCACAACAAAAAACGAATAATTTAAGATGGAATTACCCAGCAGTAGTGGCGGTATTATATTTTATTTTCACAATATCCATTTAGCACTTTATTTTACTAAATGATTAAATTGTCAATTTCAAAAAATATCTGATAAATTGTTCTTGTGGCACCATGTCCATTGGAAATATTTTACTACTATGGCAAGAACTACTATCAAAATAATTTAGAAGTCTCAAAAATAACACAGTTGTCCCTTTGGGGGTAATGGCTCACAGAGGTATTGCAATACTTTCATTGATCTATGAACCTTGGTCGGTTGACCTAGCAACAAATTGACTGCGGTTGTGACAATGCTTACTCTAAGCACTGCACTCTAATTAATCACTTTAATAAAATCCATCTACTTACAAACAAATTCAATTTGTGTAAAATATTGGAGGAAATTAAGCTATGCACCTAACATTAACCATAGATTAATTTTGGTTCTGATAAAATTCCCACAAATAAAATGCACTAAACTTTATTTCTTTTATTTAATTTTCGGTTATATTTATGTCAAACGTAAAGAAAAAAAAAAAAAACGAAAGGAATGCGGAAATAAGAAAAGCTTAAATTTTATTTTATTGAAATTATATTTTTTTGATTTTTTTGGGAATTTCTGTGTAAAAAGTTGGAGGGGGATTAAATTGTTATTTATATTTTTTTTAAATAAAAAATTAAGCAAAAATAATAAGGCATTTGACCAAAGGGTGAATGCCTGACAGTTTACACACAGAACACACACACACACAGATCATATCTATTGCGTAACTGCTGTGCTCTGGGAACCGTTCTGAAGCTGGTCGGCCAATATTATCTGTATTTTCGAATTGCATGGACGTTCGCAGTAAATAACGCCAAACTTTACACAAAGATAACCTTAGGCTATTTCGAGAAAAGGTCTATTCAATTCTTGTAAGCAATACATCATTTGTCTAAATCCCAAATTGCTATAAATTTCATTATTTATATACCCAACCAAATGCTTATGCTTTGGAACCTGAACGATGATGATGTTGTTGCGAAGCAGAGAGCCACATAGCAAAAAACTTCAGATACACTGCACAGTTTTCAGGTATTCTAAGCCAGGACGGCTCTGGCGCGAAGCATTTATATGAAGACATGCCGCACGAATATGTTGTAAAGTGACAATGATTATAGTGAATGAGAATAGTTGAAGTCAAGTTAGTATTTACAATGCGTCAAACGCAGTGTGTCCTTCAATTTTAAGACTGTTGGTACATGTCGATCCACTATTGTGGTATCATAAATGTGAACCGAACGTGATTTAATAATTTTCTATTGTATATTTAAATATTTAGTCACCTACCGACTGTATACATATTTGTGGATCTATAACTCAGACTTACGACAAGTCATACCTACACCCTCCGAAAAATGTCCTTGAATTTTGTGGCTATGTTGCAATGAATTGAACCTATAAGCGCTGTTATTGAATGACATAAATGCACCATCGCATTGTTAAACTATGTCGAAACGCGACACGGCGGATCTGGATGATAACTTTATTTTAAAAATTTTTGACAGATAACACATGTGTTATGTGTCAAATATTTACAAAAGTGAATTAGTATTATACATTTAGAATTACACTAGATAATTACGCCCCTTCCGGTCATTAGAAATAATTAAATTTTGTAAAAGTCTAAAAGTGAAAAAAAAAATACGCCTGTCATTATACTTCTCCATTTTTGTTTGCAAAAACTTTTAATTACCGCCATACAATATATTAAGATTTTTCGTTTGATTCTGCCAAAACCGCTTCTTCTTTTGCCGGTATACATTTCGTGTTCATGTAACAATTTAACAAGTCCTTTATTTTTCTATTTCATATATAAATATAAATCGAGTGAGTCTTAACAATTCGTTGACACGTCGTAATGTACACAATTTTTTTTAATTTACTAATTTATTTGTAAAATTTTAAATATAAATTACCAAAATATTTATTTTTAGGTTGCATTAAAAAGGGATTATATATTTTCTATAAAAATCGTTTCATCGTTAATAAAATGTATATAGATTTTGCCCTGAGGCAGTCAGTGGTGATTGTATTTTAGAGAAGAAATAAAATACGCAATGCTTTGTTTTTATAAAAAAATATAGGAAATAATGTAAAGGTCGACCTACACACAAAAAAAAATGAATAAAGTTTAATTTTTATTTTTTTTTAACTATACCAACCCCCACCCCCCCATCCCCCAAAGCACAAATTCCTAATATATATAAAAACACAAAGAAAAAGTTAAACATTGTTATAAAAATAATTATAATAATAACAGAAATGCTCATACATTTAACAAAATTGTTGGTCTTTTAGCAAGCACAAATTCCCAATCGATAGCCGATGGCATTTTAAAACAATAATTATTTTTGTTATTATGTCTAGTGCAAGCACATAATTGATAAAATAAACTTTGTTTGGCTTTTTTATCTAAAAAAAATAATTATTTTAACAAAAAAAAAAATAAAAATGCGTTCACAAATTGCCGGCCAATTAAAATGTAAATTTTTTGTTTTGTTATTCATTCATTATTTGGATTAGTAAAAAATTTAAACAACAACAACAACAACAACAATGGAATGAAATAAAAAATAAAAAAATTAATGTGTTAGGTATCCTCATATTTCCCATTAAATCACATTTTCCTATCTCTAGTAAGCACCCCTACCCCTCCATCCCACCTCCATCCCACCACATTTATAATTATTCTACGTCGTCCTAATGAAAATGTATTACATTTCAATTATTCGCGTTTATTTACATTTTTAGTTTCATTATTGTACATACAACTGTGTCCAAAAAATATGGTCCTATAAAATATTTGTCAAAGTTATTCCATCGCCACCCACCCCACCCCACCCCACCTCTCTAACAAAATACACTTATGGCAACGTTTTTACTATATCCTTGAAACAGTCTGATAATTAATTCGTTTCCAAAATAGAGGGAGGGGGAGTCCCTTAAATGAACCACCCCGTTTCGGCTTGTATTTCCTCGATCGAGTCAAAACTCGTGCCGGTGGCAGCTGGTTGTTTTTTTTTTATTGTATTGTGGTAGATCAGGCGAATCAATTCTTGAAAATGATATGAGTTATCTTTTCACAATTGTTGAGCTCTTTAGGCACGCATGGGTTGACGCAAACTCCCGAGAAGTCAAAATTAAAATGTCGCCTTTTTTTTTGAACACAATGAAATACATGAAAATCAATGTGCCGTTGGAATTATTTAATTATTTATTTTTGAGTATATTTTTGATAGATTGAGAGCAAAACAAGAGAATCGAAATGCATAAGGTGTCTGATATCGATTTCAGTGAAATTTTCCATCAGATGTTAGTACTCTTCATTAAAATGTTATACAAAAACATCTATTATTTTGTTTCTTAATTATTGTTTGCTTCAATAATTGGTAAAAGTATAGTTTAATAGTCCCACCCACCCCTCTTCCCTTCTCTCTACAATATGTATTTCTATGTGTAATTAAAAAGAGCGCCCCCCACATCGGAATCCACAGAGGGAATGTGCATCTCACACCTTTTTAACCGCCGGGATTATACTTTTTATATCTTATCCAACTTCCTCAGTGATTTGCGTAACGCGTTTCGTTTAATTAAATCCTTCGAGTCGGAATGAACAGCAAAGTGTGCCCAACCACCGCCACTCTATATCAAAAACAAAGAAAGTCATGTTAACGGATACATTTTTCTTTACCCAAATCCAAAATGTGAATTTCATAAATATTTATGATTTGGGCAGAGGTTATAGTTTTAACATAAAAGATATCTCGAATTCAGAGGGGCGAAGTCTGGCTCATCCATCAACTAAATTTATTTAGAGTAAATTTTAAAAGCCTAGACTCTTATTCCTGATATCGTGGTTGCTGGGTGAACAAAGATTGTTGAAATGGATGTATTAGCAATCAACGCAAACCAATTATAGGATGCTAAAAAGCCGTGCCGAAAAACTCAGTGTTTCGATTTATGTCGTTGGTTTGGTCCGAAAAGTACAATGCACACAAAAACTGTTATAATTTCTGGTAGCATCTGTCACGGGAAAATATCCGGGATGGATGAAGATAAAAATTGAATATACATTGAATCGTTGTCGATACCGCTCCGCTCCCTCCTCACTCAAAAAAACTTGTACTGCATTTTATTCTATACCTTGCTCTACACCGTTTTTTCTTATCTTAGCTCCAGTATGGTACTGTACTATCTGACCTCCCGGGTAGATTTTGACGGTGTTACGATTGTCTAATGCACTCCGTTCATAACCGTAACAATTTCATATAATTTTAACATAAATATTGTTTTGTTTCTAATGATTCTAACGCATAAGAATAGTACGCAGTGGTTACAATGCTCATACACACCGTATTATTTTTGACATATTCGTTGTAAAGGGGGGGTGGGGGGTGGTACTGGTGATGTACTACGGTACAGCTACAATAAAATACACTATTTTTTGTTTTTGTAGTATTTTTACTAACTTTATAACGGTTCTTAACAAATGCGTTGAATTTTGGAAACTGTTTTCGTTATTTACGTTGACGTAAATGTCATTAACATTGGAGCAAACAAAGTTCAAAGTACTGCTTTTTCGATATGATGAGAAATAGTTGTTATGAAAGTTTTATTGTTAATTTGATGGCACAAGAACAAAAAACAATTTCATGAAAATCGATGGATGATTTCGGTAAAAATGGAGGTATTCCTACGAAAAACTCACAATAACAAAAACCAAAACATTTCATAATATGCGTTTGGGTGGAGGAGAAAAACAAGAGCTGACCAGATGTTAAAATTTAGGTAAGGAAAATTTTGACAAAAATTAAGCTATTTCTATTTAAATCCTGTCTCTATAATCTCTGACCCCACCCAGCCGCTGACCATCCTATTTTTGATAATAAAAAAAAAAAGTGCAATTTTAACCATTTTCTATTTTTCCTAGCGGAAAACAATTTCCACATAAGATTTGTTTTATACGTGAAAAAAGGATAAGGATATTGAAAATGAAAATAGGAAACAGTCGGAAAATTACATAAAAAATATTAAATAATATTGTTGTTGTTGTTGTTGTTATTGTTGTTGTTGTTGTTGTTATCAATATTTAAAATTCAGTTAATTTGTTATTTATAGTAATTGAAAAAATAAGATAAAACATAAAATAACAACAACAAAAACACTTTATTTTATCACAACACAAACCCATAACCACCACCACCACCACCACCACCACCACAAAGATTAAATATAGAAAAATTAAATATGTCCAATATCAAAATTTATTGTTAATTAATTAAATGCCCGGATAATAATGTTTCCACAAACAAAACACTTTTATCACTTTTTTGTTTTAATTGAAACACACGAACGCAAACACACACACACGCACACACACACACAATATTATTACTATTATTAAATGCAGCGCACGGGGAGGTGTGTTTGTATATTAATTAATTAGTTAAATAATTTTAATAAACAGTACTAAAATGAATAGGCACACACAAAAATTTGAATTTCAACACACACTTGTCGTCGTCGTTGTCGTCATCGTCGTTTTCCTCGTCACGGTTGTGTGCACGATCGACGAAAGTTTAAAAGCTTTTGCAAACCATTCGATAATAAATAAATGAAAATGAAATGAAATTTTTCAGTATATAAAATCAGGTGGGTTTTTATTATTATAAAAGTTTTATGATAGTATAAAATCTGATTTATTATAAAAATATACTCTAATGCTGAGTTATATATACCACCGCTCGTCGCGCGTATACGTTTTTTATTTTATACTATCACCAGTCCCATAATGAACCGGAACTCGCACACATGGAAATATTAAATTAGTTTCTCACACAACCACCATATTTTATTTATTCGAAACTTAATTCGGATTTCACAAGTGAATGAAATGACTTTTGTTATGTGTGTGTGTGTGTTTGTGTATGGATGGTTTTTTGAGAACACGGTGAACATTTGGAATAGAAAATAGTCATAAGGGAGCTAACATATATCTGACGAATACATACGATGAGAATGTTGCAGCTAAAAAAATATATTCGATGATTATTGTTGAACGCTGTGGTGCAGCTGCATTAACCTCCAACCGCAATTGGTTCTCTATGGTCTGCAACTGAAGCATAACCACTCGCTTTCATAACCAAATAAAGCTTTCGGAACAGAAAATAGAAAATAAAGAAGCTAAATCTTGCGAATACAAACGATGAGAATGTTGAAGCAAATGTAAAAAACGTAATACTTAGAATTAATCGCTGAAGAATCGTAGTTGGAAAAGATACTATTTTTGGAATAATTCCTTTGGAATCGTAAAAAAAAGAATTGTTTTTTTTTCAAATTTTTGATCGTCATTCTGAAATTCAGTGCTATTGGCACTACACAAATGGTCGGCACCTGAATCATTGATCATCAGTCATTAACATCTCCATTTACCACTACAATGTTTGCATATATTCGAAACAACTCAAAACCATATGTTTTTGGATTGGACCCTAAGCGATTTTAAGTATTTTTAAAAGTTTTTTTTTTACATTAACGTAAATAACCTCAAAATGTGTTGTGTATTTTCGTTTTCTCTACTGTCATATCAAATTTTGACGCAGTTTTTCTCTGTGTGTTTTGTTTCTTTACTTTCTATACCGGGTTTTTATGGGACACAGGGCTCATATTGTATTTAAACACATTTTAATATATTTATATATTTTATATTTTACACAACGCACACACTCGAAAGTGATAAACAAGAAAATGTTGAAGTTCATGATGAACAACAAGAAGAAGCAGATGAAGAAGCAGAAGAAGATGAAAGATGAAAGAATGTGTGCTTGGAGATTGGATGGATGAAGAGTATGAAATTTCAATACGATAATTGGTTATGTGTACACGAATTTTATCTATAAATATGTAATTTAATGGATGTTACTTTTATTGTGTATTCGCTGTTTATATATTGTTCGTTAGAGCTATTTAAATTATGTATTGACGACATAAATACATAAAAGTAGCATAATTATATATATGAATAGATGAGAAAAATAAGTACCAGTTACATATGTTTTTCCCCATTTTACTATACATTTTCTTTGCCAATACAAATATTATAGTGTACATAAGATGGAAAATTACGATAGAATGCTGTATTTATCCGTTGTTGTAGCAGTAGTCGAATGTAACGAAGCGTGACCAATGGAAAATCAAAACTATGGTGTCGGTTGATATTTTTAATGGTGTGGTATTTAGCCATTGTTGTAGCAGTAGTCGAATGTAATGAAGCGTGACCAATCAAAACCAGGATGTCGGTTGATATTTTTAATGGTGTGGTATTTAGCCATTGTTGTAGTCGAATGTAACGAAGCGTGAGCAATGTAAAATTCAAACTATGGTGTCGGTTGAAATTTTTCATGGTGTGTGTGGTATTGAAGAAAAGATGTTTTTTAGGATGGGGTGGTAATTGGAGAGACAGAGGTATGAATTATGGTTAGCCTTCACGAACGTTTTTTTTTTTGTGAATTTAAGCCGGACGAAATTTTTGATTATATTTTTTGTCGTGAAAGATTTGCGAGGTTTTTATCTAAGCTAGTTTTTCCTTTACCCGCTTTGTTGATGCCGTAACCAATGGTTGCAGTAATTTTTTCATTGGAAATCTAATGGTTCCATTGGCGGTTGATGTCAATTCGTTGCAATTTTTTTAAATTGTTACAATAAATGGTAACCGGTAGGTGAAAAGTACGGACTTTATGGTGGATGAAACAACACACATCAAGCCCAAATAATTTCGGAAGAGTGATACGCCCAAAGATATTTGCTGCCAGTCTCATGGAAAATTTTGATTTTTCCATTTCTGAGCACCTATTTTTGAATTTTATTGGTTAGATTGGTTAAATGTGATCGCATACATTTGAATTGATCGTTTGGCTGTATTGCAAACAGTTTAACATACATAATGCCTTGGTAACCGCGCGTACCAAAATCATATAACCAGAATGGAACTTAACCAAAATGTCACCAAAAATCTCAGCACATAATTTTTTATGAGCTTGTGCGAGGCAACCGGAAGCCAAACTATGACGAAATGGCTCATTTTGAATATCCATTTTCCAACAAAAAATACACAACCGATCGATGGAAAAACTTTTTTACTCAGACTGACTGAATTGATGTACCTACACTATCAAGAAAAAATAATATAGTTTGACATTTCGAATGTCAATTTAGATACGCCAAAAAATAAATCAAAAGACATCTATTGGTAAATGGGCTCAATACTTTTTCGACGGCCCAATATTTGAATACCTAATAAATTGCGTTCTGTATGCGAATTTGTTGTTTATCATCCACAAACTTAATATCGTTGCCTTTTTGATATAGTTTACTCACCGGGGTTTATGCTGTTATCTGGTTTCATATATATTGAGAGCATATAGAGAAAACCAATGCCTGATTGCTTATGAGGAAAAGGATTTAAAAATTCAACTCTACGCCGTCTCCCGGCCAATGAACTGACAATGGGAAACGTTAATTTTTTGGTATAATTTTCTCCATGTGTTTTGTTGTGACAAACCAAAAAGTTTCGTCACTGACTTAGTAACAAAAATGTATTTTTATATAGAGTAGTGACACCAATACTTAGCCCTTAACCAGTCGCTTCAGATTCTCATAAGAAAATATAATACTAATTACTCTAATGTTTGTGATATATTTTTTCTTATCAATGGGTTTGATGACTAGTCAGTGCCTGAATGGGGGGTCTGTTGACTTCCCTTTATATTGACATTTTTATTTGTTATATTTATTAAATTTTAAATATTTGATTTGCATATAGAATGGGGGATGTATAAGTTTTTCTAGACAGTTCAGTCAACAGAATAGAGTCAACTATTAAAATATATTTTTTTCTTAATTGTTTTGTATATCCCACACTCAAACGGTATTTCATTGACGCACTTAGACAATAAATAACAAAAAAATTTACACATCACGTACATCACACCCACCCACACACACACACATACACACACGACACTCTGAATGGAAAATAAGTAAATAATTGTAATCAAATTATATGGAAAATATAATGTAATTTAGGAAAATAAATGAAAATTGGATAATTTAATTGTTGTTGGTTGGTGGATGGGGTTGGGATGGGGATGGGAGGTTGTCTGCGTGTTGGATGGAGGTAGACACAACAATAAAATTACATATCGTATAATAAAATTAACAAAAATTTGAGTATGTTAATTCAATGTGTTTCAAAAATTTTACAACATTTTATTGGTTTATAGATTGTTGGCAAAATACCATCTTTGAGTGATGTTATGTAAATTTTCGAAAAATTGATTATTAATGATGCGTCACCACCACCTGGTCATGATTTCATTACGATATCGGTGTCCATTTTCATACAGCCGTAATGAAGCAAACAATTTGTTTTAGGAAAATCTAGGTGTTTTCGTTATTTCGATAAAAAAACAAGTCACCTCTCTCGCCATCCAAAGCGACTAAACACCACCGGATGATTTTCTATGCGGGATTATGTATGGTCACAATGTGATTGCGCCAACAAAAAACACAAGACAAAATTGTCAGTAAACCGTGACATCTGAATGAAGTTATATGGCCAGCAAAAATCATACAAATTGTATAGAAATATTGGATTACTTTAGACGATAAGTTTCTGGAGAGTAAAACTCGCAAAGAATATTATTCTGCAATGAAGGAAATTCGATGCAGACGTTCCACATGACAGTGTATCACTTTTGTACCTTGTGATATACACTTGTGAATAGAACGTCCATGCAATGGCCACAGTTGGCGATGACCACGTAATCAGAGATATTGTTAATTGCCCTTCAGAAACAGAAATTTCCGTACAGAATGACTTTTAAATGTGAAACCGATACGAAAATATAGAAACCGTAGTGTAACACTATGGAAACGCTCTGCGGCCCTCACGTCCCGAACACGAATTTTAATGTTTTTATGTTGGAACGACCTTGAATCATTACATGATACCACAAACTAATATACATTTATATTTGGAAAAAGTTTCTCTAGCGGTAACTTTATGCACAACTAACTTTGACTTTTAATAGAGAAACAGAATGTGGTAATAATTTTTACGTTGCCCTCTAATTTAATCTTATATAAAAATGGTAAAATATTGCTGTAAACAGAACACCAACAACAACAACAACAACAACATTTCAAGGAGAAAAATATAAATTTATATGAAATCGACCAAAAAAAATTGTTCAAAGGGCGTATCTCATGTGAAAATAGAAAAGTCAATTTAAAATTTCGTGGGGTACCTTATCATGGAATAAACATAAATTTATACAATATATCACACAACGTGTCTGGTATGAATGCAGAGGTGTATGTGTGTGTGTGTGTGTGTGTGTGTGTTGTGTGAAGGCGGAATATGGAAAATTCATATGATTTCACGCACGCACGCACTCACACACAGTTACACAAATAAATTTGGAATCTATACCTGATTGGCTCCTTATAAATTACGGTATATACTTTCTTATATATCACATTTTCATATAAATCTTACAAAATCTATTTGTTTTTTGATAATTAAATAATTAAAAGTTTTGCGAAAATTTTCCATTGTTTTTCATATATTTATAAAATTCTAAATTAATATTCTGAAAGAAATGTGAGCGTGTGCATTATTAATATTCAAAATCCACCCGAAAATATATACATTTAATTTTAGTTTTTCTTTGTTATAATAATTTTCACAAAATACAATTAAAATTTATTTGTTTTTTCTTCATTATACAAATACGCACATACACACACACACACACATACGCACACACCACACACAGGGTGTACCACAAAATACAATCCAATAATATACATTTTGTTTTTATCGTTAAGTTTTACATTTGTTTTAGCTTATTCAAATTGTGTGAACTGTGTGAAAATGAAAACAGCATCGCATATATTGTTTTTAATTTTCAAATTCAAAGTCTTCTGGTTCTTTGTTGCCCTGATCATATTACCTGCAAACTGCAAACATTTTCTTGTAATGCTCAGCGCATGTGTTTTTTTCCCAAAAGTTTTGCTATACACGTTTCATCACAATTATTTTTATCAAATTTAGGTGTTAAAAAGTTGGACGTCAAACGCGCCTATCTTAAACTATGCGACTAAGAACCTGCCACAATTTCATTTTTATTCTAATGAAAAACAGATTGAAAACTTATTAACAAAAAAAATGTTTTTCCTCAAAAAATACCAAATATTGAGGTTGGGCATCCAAGCCCATTATCAAACTATGTCACTGAGAACCTGCCACAATTCGATGTTCATTTTGAAAGGATGAAAAACATATTTATAAAAATTGATTTTCCACAAAATACACCAAATTTGGTAGTTAAAAGTTGGACGTCCAAGTCTTCATTAAACTTTGTGACCGTGAACTTGACACAATTTCATTTTTATTTTGATTGAAAACATACAAAAAAAAAACGTGTTTTTCATCAAAAGACACCAAATTTTGGTGTTAAAAATTGGACACTCAAATCCTCTATCGAGCTATGACACTTAGATCATGCCACAATTTCATTTTCACTTTGAAAAGATGAAAAACAGACTTAAAAAATAGTGGTTTTTCTCCAAGACACCAAATTTTGGTGTTAAAAAAGTTAGACATCCAAATGCCAATCATCAAACTATGTGGCTCAGATCATGTGCTAAATTTGATCATCATTTTGAAGGCATTAAAAACAACTTGAAAACATACAATTTTTTCACGGTTTATCCGATGCTATGTTGGGTATAGCATACTTGCCAGTTGCCAGTTGCGATCGAACGCTGACGACCACAGGTAGCCAGCCGATAGTGGAACGGCATATAATATAATGGGTTAGCTACGAATAAAGAATAAGTAGCCGCGCAGACAATCTGACAGTGACTGTGTATGAGAATTACTATGAGGTGTTGTGTGAAAATAGTTAGCTAGTTAATGATTCAGTGATTACACAGTAACGGCAAATCAGCGGTGACATATGCCTCTGTAAATGCCCTACGAATTTACAGATTGATTATGGTGGGTAACTACCAACTTCGCAAGAAAACAATCAGTTATTAATTCTACAACACTGTCTCGGATCGAACAGGATAAACGGGGTAACGACTCAAGCAACGAAAATTTAAGCACAATAATTTAATATTTGGATCTTGGAATATGTTAGAAAGGCTAAATGCAGTAAACTGTGATATAAAGATCCCTAAAATTCGGGATTGGAAAACGTTGCGGCTGCGGATTGGTTAGGTCATGGTGAAGCGTGTCTCAAAATTTTCCCCTTTCATAACAAATATTTTTTTCACATTTTTCTACTATCGACAAGTTACCACCGCCACCACATTTTGTTTGTTTATGTATCTCTTAATTGTATCGATTACATAATGTAACGGTCATCTTCTCTCTCTCTCTATCTCTCTCTCTCTCTCTCTCTCTCTCTTATTCTTTGTAGGAATTCAGCAGCAAATGTTATCTCAAGTATATTTTCGTTTGGGGGTGCTCAAGTTAACGGTTAATATTGTATTCTTTATATTTTAATTTTCGTACAAGGTTAGGTAATGAAAGACGATCGATTTTATTCTGTTATCAATGTTGAATGGAGGCAGTGGTGGGAGTGTACTCAATTTTACCATTTATTTATAATAGAATCCACCTTCTGGATCCTTGAATCACACACGATGATGTCGATTTCAATGCCTTATACGAGTATATGTTTAATATTTCTAATGCATACAAATACAAAACACACTTATCTGTTTAATTCTGTCGTACCACTCGTTCACTTGATTTTCCGCATTATATTAAAAATTTTATATAACAAAATTTTCTTTTCACCTAAAATTTACAGGAAAAGTCAAACACAAAATAGCAACGAATTAATTATTTTCATTAAAAATTTAAGCTTTCAAACATAAAACTTTCATTGACTGCAACCTTATCATAGTTTTACTGCAAAAAAGCTTATTTAAAATAATTTAATTCACCACACACTGAGGAAAACCAATTTTCCATTTTCTTTATGGAAGCTTTATTTTGTGTGTTTGGTTGTTATGTGTGTGTGTGTGTGTGTGTGTGTGTGTGTGTGTGTGTGTGTGTGTGTGTGTGTGTGTTTCTATTTCTTATTATTTGGTTGTTGGTTGAGTGGAAAAGCTATCGGCTATATTCACCTATTTTATAGCTTTTTTATACTGTTATTCTTGTGAAATGGTGTTGTTGGTGGTGGTGGGTGGTAATGGATAGGGTACAAATATCACACGTCATTTAACATAATTTCACATAATTAATGAAAATGTATTTAAAAAATATATAAAAACATAATAATTTGGGATTAGACATATTTTAAAATTTTAATTAGAATAGATGCAAGAATTTATACAGAGACAAAGAGACGGATAGAGACAGATGTCTTTCAGATATTATTATGTTAATTGGATGTAAATATAAATACGTATTGAGTGTCAGAACTATCGAATATTTTTAAATAATTTATTTGCATTAGAATGATTTTCGATAAATGTGTGTCACCCACTGAACTTTAGTCTTATAACATAAATGTAAATGGGATAATTTATATAACAATAAATATGCAAATAATTGTTGGTAAATATGTGTCACCGTTGTCAATAAAATATAAGAGTGTCACCAAATTATTTCCCCAACCCAACATTCGATCGTTGTCATAGATTAGCATAAAAGAAAAGGTTATCACAACGCTATTTATAGTAAATATGCGACAAAGAAAACCACCCACATATTTTTTTTAATTAATTTAATGTTTTATTATAATTTTTCTTCAGAATTGATAGCGTATTGTTGGTTGGTTGGTTGGTGGTGGTGGTTATAATTCGAGATAAATTTAGAAAAACAATGCCATGACATTTTAAATGTTTTATGATACATTTCAATAAAGATTAATTAGTTAAAGTGTTTGTGGTGGTGGTGGTGGTGATGGTAGTGGTGGTGGTGGTAGTGGTGGGTGGTAAATGGGAGAAAAAGGTTGTGCGAGCTAAATATAATATTTTACTTCTATTGGAACTTAAATATATATATATTTTTAGTAAAAGAATTCAATGTAATTGTAGAAAATGTGATATTACAATATTTGGGTACTATAAACCCACCGTCACCACTCGATTCGAAATTATAATAAAATCAATTTAAAAGTTCATGTTTTGATTATAGAAGGGATAATAATTAGTGGACAACACCAGCCACATTCCTTCCTTGCTTAATAAATTCGGCAAAATTCTCATTTTCGAAATACTAAAGAAAAATTTATCCTGTTTTCTTATTATTTTCAACCATAACCGCCATAAGGTCTTAAATATAGTGGATGTGGTTGACACACTAATTCCACCAACCACTGGACACTTCTCATTTGAATTACCATAAACGAAAAACAATTTATCTAGATTTTCTTTCAATTAAGCACTCAATGATATAAGTTTTGAAATTTAGTGGAAATTAATGGTGACACCCAGCTAATACACTTCTTCCATGTAGGTTCCCGCATACACTCTAAATATTCTTAGAAATTAGAATAACTAATAAGAAACGATTGTTTCGATTTTCTGAAAAATTTTCTACTTATGTAACGATCAATAATAATTAGTTTAAAATATGCAGTTGAAGTGCAGGGTGACACTAGCCACCACCCATTCTCTCCCCACTTACCGCCGACAAAGAAGCAAAAAAAATATTCCCATTTGAATAACTAACGAGCCATTAATCTGATTTGAAATTTCCGACTTAATGACTGAATAATAAATTCGCAAAATTGAATAATTGTGCGCTGCTGATGTATGTCAGAGACCCAGTTTTGTTTATGGGCTTACTTGCTTACTAACTCCATGACATCAGAAACAAGGCGCGGTTTTAGCCTTTGCCAGCACACTTTTTCACTTCCTTCTCTTAACTTCTGTGGATTAATGACGGATGATAGTTAATTTTCGAAAAGAGAATTTTTTTTTTGTGGAAGTTATAGGTTGCCTGAATAGTTTCTAGCCTTACGTTAAATATATGGCGTTAATACACTGGCAAATAAATAAGTAAGTATTGGAAAATTGTCCATCTATTGTCATATGAATTCCATTGGAAAATTTCAATTCAATCTGTTAATTTATTCCTTGTTTACAAGTTACTTGAAGTTGATGTGTCAGTGAGCTTTTTTTAACATGGAAAAATTAAGTCATTGCAAATTTATTTAAAAAAAATGGTTTAGCCGGGACAAGAAATAACATAACGATCGGGTAAATGTGTGAGTGAGGTGAAAGTGTTCGATCATATGGAACAGTAAAGTAAATTGGGTTGCTGAAATTAAATGTGGTCGTACAATAACGTACGAACAACGCGCGCGAGGCACGTTCAAAAACTGCATCAACATCGGAAATTATAGAAAAAATACGTGCTCATACTATAATCATCAGCATGATGAACGAGTTCATGAAGAATTACAAATGGGGAAAAAGTTGTTTGGAAAAGTGTGGTGTCGTGACGCGCACACGTTAACAAAATTCAACACAAAAACTGAATCGTAAACAAATTTTATTTTTCCAGCGATAAGTTTTGATCGTTTTAAGAAGAACAAAAACCGATGTGGTGCGTCGTGGATGAGATTTGGATCTACCAGCCGCATGATCCTAAATTGAAACAAAAACGTTTACAGTGCACTAAAGCTGGATGTTCGGCTTCAAAGTAGACTAAGCGCTCGAACGAAAAAGTTTATGGCATTAATATTTTGCGATACAAAGAAAATTTCATTGATTGCGTTATCTTCCGCGAAAGGTAAAACAATCAACTAAAAATTTTGGACGCAAAAATCCGTAAGAAAACATAAAAAAAAACATTTTTCATTATAGACAATTTTCATTAGTTCACAAAAGACTGTTTTCACCATGACTATATTCAAGGATTTAAAGTGTACAAATTGCTTAAGCGCATCCACCGCATTCCCCAGATTTGACTGTCCAACTACTACTACTACTACTACTGCTACTATTACTACTTACTTACTTACTCCATGGCATTATAACCTAGGTACGATTTTAGCCTTCTCCAATACGCTTTTTCAACTTGACCCAACAGCCGCCGCAAAAGTCTTCCAATCCCGAATTTTAAGGATCTTTATATCACATTTTACTGCAACTAGCCATCTCGCCTTAGAGCTTCTGCTCGGCTCTCCTTCTACCATCTGGATTACCATTCAACCGGTTTTTTCGGCACTCACTTCTCCTCCATGCGCATAATACGTGTCCAACTGCCATCTAAATCTATTGATTTTGATTGTTTTTGACAATTGGTTGGTTGACCGTACAACATGTCTAATTCAAAATTGTATCTTCGTCTCATGCAACCGTTACGTTCTTTGACGACGCGACCAAATATGCCACGGAGTACCTTTCGTTCAAAAATCCAAAGTAATTGTTCCTGGTTCTGTGTCCACGACACCAAGCCTCCGGCCCATACGTTAATATTGGACGTATTAATGTTGCACTTAACATCTCGTTGTAATGTTTTAGATTGGAATCGTTTTCTTTTTAGCCCATAATAACATCTGACGAATTTCCTCTTCAATATCATTTGCTACATCATTCAACGATCCTAAGTATACACAAAACTATTGACTATTTCAAAATTGTGTTCTCCAATATTAAATGAGTTTGATCTCGAATTCCTGCTGTTCATTTGTTGCCACCATAAATCTTTTGTTTTGTCACACTTTGAGACCTAGTACTATTAACCCTTCAGAAATCTCAAACAATTTCTCCCGTAAAAGTATTTTCGCGTCGAATGAAGAGGCGGATATTTTACAGACGCTGCCGACATCGTTCTCCAGCTGCCATGGTTTAAAATTATTGGCGGGGAGCACTGGAGCCAATGTGTATTATGAATTGTCGCGAGATTATATTGAATAACAAAACACTACCTTAAGCCGCCGAAAACAAACAGTCTCTCATTTCTATGGGCTAGAAACTATTCACGCAACCTGTAATACCGGCAATGGTTTAGTGTTAGGTGAATGGAAATGGATACAAATATTGTGGATGAACTGTAAAATGTGTGTTTGTAATGCGAATGATATGGTACAAAAATAGCATTTTCAAAATATACAATTTAACATAAAAAAAAAAAAAACCCATCATAAATCAGTGATTGTTTGTGAATAGAGTTTAAAGAATCCATATTAAAAATTGTGTGTTAAATTGCTAAAATAAAATATGCATAAAATCGAAGAAATTCTTATTCGGTTTCGTAAATTTACATTTTTTTTTGTGTATACAAAATATTCTGTTTACGTAAATATTTATTTTACGCGGCGCAATTATGTTATTAAATTTTAATTTTCAATAATAATAATAATAATAATAATAATAATAATTTACATAAGAATGTATTTTAATGTGTGTAAATTCGGTTTCGTCTTACCAAAATACTTAATAAAATACAACCACACACACACACACACACACACAGAAATCAACCGCGGTGGTTGTACAGACACAAAATACTGAACACACAGAGAGCTATTTTTAGTTAAATGTCTAAAATTAGTATTCAATTGTGTGGTGTTTTGTTGGAGGCCGTTTTTTTTTTTATTTAGTTTGTTTATGTTGCACGTAAATTAATAATAATAATAATAATAATAATAATAATAATAATGAAAGAGATAGAGAGAGAGAGAGGGAAGGTGGTGTTTATTTTTGTATGAAGTGAAAACACTTGTGGTTGTGATTAAAACTTCGATTATATATGAAAAAGTTAATTATTTGATTTATTTATAATAAAATACAACAAAAAATGTTGTGTATGGGGTCGTGGATTACCATCGTTTGTATTGCGGGAAGTAGAAAATATATATAGCGGACACCACTCTCTCTCTTCGTCGCCTGGCTTCTGGCTGCACCCGGTTACGCACACAATTAATACAAATACGTGCTATTTCGAAAATATAGAAAATATAACCACCACTTGTTGATAATAAAATTTATTTACTGATCAATACATCGTTGGCTATGTATTCCAAATTGTAGCACAGCCTATAGTTATGTATTTACAGCCGAAACTCGATAACAGCAACTGCAAGGGGACGAAAACTGTTGTTATTTATAATTAAGTCATCAGTCTAGTATGATTTTCATTCAAAATTTGGAACATAATATGGAGTAACAACAAAAAATTATTATTTCAGAAAATTCTGGCTAAAGTTCAGTGCAGTGTCGCATCATTGAATTCAGCGGAGGGATGGGGAAATCGATAGACCGTCACCAAAATTTGTTCGAGCCAAATTACCGCTCACCCGGATTTAATCCATCCGCCGTGCACACACACAGAGAAAAAATGTTTGATATCAATTCTTTTATATTTTCGCAAAACAAATATGAATCCCTCTGCCATCGCAGACGGGGGGTTTGAGGTAACTTCGCTAGATCAAAAGTTGGTAGGGTTGACCGCTCTATCTCCGATTTCCGCACCATCCCTTCATTTAAATCATAACTTTAACCGTCTCCTATATCTCAGCGTGAGCGGTAATTTGACTAGAACAGAAAGTTTGTTGGGTGAACTCAATCTATCGATTTCGCCATCCCTTCCCGTTAATTACCAGATGCACCGCTGCACTGCAATTACTCCAAATTTCTTATAACTGATAGCTAGGAAAAGATCGATTGGAATGGGTGAATTTCTCATCCGAATTTGATGAAAATTTGTTGTGTGAATTGTGAGTACCAAAAAAGAATGTCTGGAAAATCTAGTATTCCAGAACGTTCTCCCACCACCACCGCTCTATGAGCTCTATTTGGTTATTTTTAATTTGGTTTTTGATGAAATTTAGTGAATGTAGTTGAGAAATGAGATTATATGAACAGCTCCTACGATACTCATGGAAATTTCCTAATCAAGATTCATAATTCCTTATACGATTTTAATGAAATTTATTATGTGAATAGGATTATGTGGTGAGTTTCTAAAGAAATTCTAATATTCCAGGACGCATAGCACATCAATAAAAATGAGCCATCTGATTCAATTTTGGGCGAAAGTCTTCACATTTTTCCACATTTTTCTCTTTAAGGCTTCAGTCTCTGGCCCATCCTTCTACTACCTTGTCGATTCCCTTGTTATGTTCACCACAAACACCCGCTTAACGTGTCTGCCAATCCATTCCCAATTCCAATTCCGAAAATTTCAATACTGATTGCATTTCAAGAATCATCTTCCTTGTGATGATTCTGTGAGGTTGCGATAATGTGAATTTACTATTATGTTCAACTTTAACATTTAAGTGAGAAAAATAAAATTCGGAGCAAAACTGTACGATAATCATTGCGATAGCACACACACAAATAGTTTCGTAGAATTGGGCATCATCTTTGCCCACCAAATCAAATCAAACGCAGGCCTTAAAGTTTACACCCAACAAAGTGTGTTTATAATATTTGGCAAATAACTAACAATTAAATACCCACACTACACCAATTCCGCACTGCCCCTACTTCACCATTTTCCGTTTAGTTTAACCACAAACAATAAAATATATCGATTTCCGTTATTCACTTCAGCGATGCCATTCAGTTAATTGCATAAAAAAATTTTATATTTACACTTAGAAAATATTATATTAAACAATTGCATTCAATTAAATTTGTTAATTAAAAAATTGTTATGGCAAAAAAGTTGCCACAAAACATCTCTCCGCCCTTCCCCCCCACCCCACCCCAGCTACCACATTCCTAATTAGTAACAAAAAATTCAAAAACAGCGGTAAATAAAAAGTATAAAATAACTTACATTTCCGGTGGTTGGTAGCCAATAATTTTGTTGACTCGGCGAATTTGTACGGGAATGACTTTTTGATCTTGATTTATGGATAGTTTTAGAAAAAGCTTGACTGACATTTGTCGATGATTTTGATTTCTGCATATTATTACTATTATTATTATTATTATTATTATTATTATTAATTATATTATTATTATTATTAATTAAATTATTATCTATAAAATTATTATTAAAATTATCGTAATCAAATTGTTGTTGTTGTTGTTGTTGTTGTTGCTGATTGCTACCAATAATAACGGCACTGTCGCTCATTAAATTATTATTATTATTATTGCTGTTATTGTTATGAGTAAATAAATTCGTAATAAATTGTGTCCCACTTTGAAATATATTTGTTGATTGGGACGATGATGAGGCCACCGATTGTGGTGATAATGGTGATTGTGGTGATGATGATGATGATGTCGGTGATTTGATATAATAATTTTTATGTTGCTGTTGCTGCTGTTGTAATTTTAATTGTTTATAATAATTTTTATCCAATGGTAAATATTTATCGTAACCAATTAATTTTATGTCATCCATTAGATGTTCAATCCAATCGGTATTTGTTTGACAACCTTTCATATTGCCGTCATCATCGCCGGGCAATGTAATTTCACCTTTAGGTTTTATGTCACGCAAATATTTATCGTAATTTATGCGTTTAAAACGATTTGCATCATTATCTTTGGGATTTTTTTTACGTGCCATACGTAAATACCGTTTAACCGTATCGCTTACCGATTGTGATACATCTTCATTTTCAATACTACTTTTACGTCGACCGCTGGTGCTGATGCCGGTGCCACCACCAGTACCAGCACCACCACCACCACCACTAGTTGACGACATGGAATGTTTATTGAATTCATTGTATAATTGTTGTTCAATTAAGGCTTGTTGTTGTAAATCCAAATTCTTTTTATACTCGGTATATATTTTTTTAACAATTGGAATTGTAATCGGTTCCGTTTGTTGCCCATTCGATATATACCATTTATTATTCAGTTGATAGTCACCTTTGTACGGTGTTATATATAATTGTTGTTGTTGTTGTTGTTGCTGTTGATGTTGATGTTTTAATGATGTTGTAGATGACGATGAATCACTGCGATTCCATATGTTAAATATTGATGACGATGATATCGATGTGGTTAAGTTTAGTAGAGACGAACGTGAACCACTATTTGAATGAGGTTTTTGATGTTGTTGTTGGTGCTGCTGCTGCTGCTGCTGCTGACGCTTTCTCAACAATAACAATTGTTGCTGTTGATGTTGACGCTGCTGCTGATCATTCAAATAATTTTGTAATTGTTGTTGTTTCAATTCATCACGTATTTTTTGTAGTAAATATTTATTTTTCAATAGATCAATTGTTATGCGATCATAACTTAATATTGGATTACGACTCGTTTGTGAATAATTTCTTAAGCTTTCTAATAATTGTGTTGTGGCAGCTGAATAATTTTGTTGTTGTGGATGTGGATGTGAATGATATTGTTGATATGTTGCGGACGACGATGATGATGATTTTAATGCAGATTTTAATGAATACGGTGGTGGTTGGTTGGTGGTTGGTGACGATGTTGATTTAGTGTTAATCCTTTCATTGTTTATAGATACGCGATGTTGTTGTTGTTGTTGTTGTTGTTGTTGTTGTTGTTGTTGTTGTTGTTGTTGTTGTTGTTGTTGTTGGCTCTGATCATACTTCGATGATCGATTAATTGATAAATTTTTCATTTGTTCGTTAAGTAAATATTGTTCCTGTAGTTGTTGTTGTGACAATGGTGATGATGGTGAGGATCCTTGTTGGTAATTTTGTCGATATCCATATTCCAAATTATCAACATTTTTTTCTTTATAATTATTGAGTGGGTGTGTGTTTGTAACACAAAAGAAAATTGTGTTGGATTAAATTAATTAATTTTTGATTAAATAAAAGATCCAGAAATGAATATGAAACAAATTTATTTTTATGGCAATCTGGCAGATAATTTTATATGGCTAAAATTTGAAATGAATATTTCTCCATCAACTTTGACAAACCAATTGCACAGCGACTAGTTTTCTATTGAAATGGTTATCAACCAAGTGGGAACATGAAAGCGTATACTAATTCAGAAATTATTGGAGACTATGATCGCCTGTTATAAATTCTTGAAAATGACTTGAAATACTGATTACCATGTACTTAAATACACAAAAACTGATATTTAGAAAATAATACTCCCTGAAGGTTATGCTCTGCTATTATAAATTCTTGTAAATGGTTTGAAACACTGATTTCCATGTACTATCACATGCCAAAATGAAATTCAGAAGGTAATACTGTCTGAAGATTACGCTCACCTGGTACAAATTCTTGAAAATGACTTGAAATACTGATTTTCATGTACTTAAATACAACAAAACTGAAATTCAGAAAGTATTACTGCCTGAAGATTTTGTTATGCTCTCCTGATACAAATTCTTGAAAATGACTAGTTATACTGATTTCTAAATACTAAAATATATCAAAATGAAATTCAGAAGTTACTACTGCCTGGAGTTTATGCTCGCCTAATACAACTTATTGACAAATGATCAGAAATACTACATTTTAAGTTCTTAAATAAACCAGAATGAAATTTAGAAAAGAGTTGCTTCGTACAAATCCATATATTCACATATTTCGAAAGTTTTGCATTCAAACCATTCTGGCGCTGCCATAATATTTTGATGGCAGCTCCAGAAAATATTACGGACAGCCATAATATAAATATATTTTTCATATGTACGTAACTGTAATAATATTCGAAATTTACCTAATTGTTTTGTTGATGCAGCATATGGCTGATATTTGGATTGTTGAGTCCGTTGCTGCGGCTGTTGCTGTAGCTGATTTAGTTGTTGCTTTGGCGAACGATATTTGTGAATTTTTTTATTAGATTTATTTGTCGCCGTCGCCGTCGTTGTCGTCGACACACCATAATTATCATCATAATCATGAATATTATCATCGTCATCATCATAATCATCATCTTCATCGAAATCATTTCGATGCATTCTATTTCGATGATTCATTGTTTTATCGATGGGCTGCGATGATGATGGAACATTACCGCCATAATTATAACGACTTTTATATAATGTATTACTGTTACTAATTGTTGCATCCGCATCAGCCGCATCTTCATAATAATTTATTGGCGTTGCTGGATGCGTTGTGGTGGTCGCCCGCACACCGGCGGCCGCCGTTTCATTAATTTCCAACTCCAATTCATTTTGTAAATATTTTTCGAGCATATTTATTATTAATTGTTGTTGTTGTTGTTCAGCACGAAAATCTTTTTCGTCGTCGGCCTCATCGGCTGACGATGCTTTTGGCGGACTTGCTAGAAAACCACTGCCGCCGCAACTAGAACCACTGGAACCGGTGCCACCGTGTTGTTTTGGACGTCTTTTACGCCTCAAACTTGACAGTGCACCCGGATACGATGCTTTGCGACGCCATAGCAAAAATTTCGGTTCGTTACGACAAACATGTTGAAAGTATTCTTCAATTTTTGGTATATCATCTGGATGATTATGGGCACCGTCGGGTATTAAACGACGTCCGGCATCTGTCATATATTTCCATGTTTTACGTGTCAATAGCCAGCGTTCTTTAATCGGGCCACGTTTTAATTTCGGTGTGCCCGATGATGTCGTTCCACCGGCGCCAGACATTGTCGATGACGATGCGATCGCTGACGCCGACGATGGTAACGCTTTCGATTTTTTACCCATATTTTCTGGTGATGTTGTTGTTGTTGTTTTTATTTTATAATCGTCATTGTCTATTGTTGTTAGTGATTTTCGTGTTAGTTTTAATAGGGGACGTCGGCGATTTCGATCACCCATATTTTTTTGGTATTTTTTGTTTTAAATTTCGGTTTGTTTTTTTTTTTTTGTAAAAAAAAATAAAATAAATGAAATAAAAAATAAAATAAAAATGAAGTATTAAAAAAAAAATTTTGATTTTTTTATGGTGGTTATGGGCGGCCTCCCACACCCCCTCCCCCTTTTTGGTTCACACCACAAACAAGCAAAAAAACAAATTCAATTCTTTTTCTTTTCGCCCGCTTTTTTAAAACAAAACACAAATTTTTTTTGCTTTTTTGAACACTTTCTTTTTTTTTTCTTTTGTTTTGCCAATTAAAATTTTTAAATTTTCTATTTAAATTCAATTTTTTGGCGCCTTTCTTCAAAACAACAACAAAAATAAAATAAAATAAAAAAATAACAGTAAAAAAAATTCAAAATAATACAAAACGCGAACGAAAATATTACAAAAATTTAATTTAATTTTTTATTAATTTTTTTGTGTTTATCAAAAATAGAATTGTTTTTCGTCTTTAATTTTTAGTAAAATTAATTTAATTAAATTTTTAGGTGTAAAAAATTATTTGTTGCTAATTAAAAGTTTTAGAATTGAGAAAATTTACCGTTATTGAGAACAGGCAATTAATTTTTTCAAAAAGTACCACCAACCAAAACACTGACACACAGTTCAAAGTATTTCATTTAAATTTTTACGTCTAATTTAGACGGTTCTAAATGATTTTTTAGTAATGGGAGGGGCCGCAGCCACCGCAGCCACATACACCTTCTATTCCATTCACGTATTTTATATACATTTAAATTAAAATACTTGACACTAGCCGCACAGTTAACTTTCGAAATTATGTGTAAGATTACACAAAAGTCAAAGTGTTACATTTTGACATTATAGATTCGACGACGTGCGAGAGAGACTAGCACAACAACCACGATCCACAAATCAGTTAACTCACAACACACATACACAAAAAATCACACGCAGCTCTTAATAATAACGGTAAAACAGTTTTTCTCTGTTTAAGACATGTTTGTTTATAACTGATTTGCAGAACCTTTGTGGCCACTATAATATATTAAAGAGGGTTCCGATACTCTATCGATCCGTACAATTGAATGACGGCCATTGTTATGGATTGAATGAGGAGGGTTCAGGTTGGACAGAAATAAGTGTGAAACGAAAAATCCTTTCATGTTATTTGAATATTCCCAATGGAATTACACTAGAACCATTTATTTGATTTTATTGAAATTGGGATTTTAATTATTTTGTAATAATTACTAAGATACAGTGTGGTATTAGAAGATAACATCGCCACTCCTTCGGGGGGTGATCTCATAATGTTTGCACATTCTCAATGGGATTGCTGCGGAACCATTTATCCGATTTTTTTAAAATGTATATTTAGTAATAAGTTCTTAAGTATGGTGGAAGTAGAAGACAATACAGATATTACTTCAGAGGGTGATACCATATTGTAATTGAATTTTCCCAATGGAATTACACTAGCACCAATAATTCGATTTTTTTGAAATTGAGAATTTAATTATTTAATAAGAAAATCTAAGGTATGGTGGAAGTAGGAGGCATTACCACCACTACTTCTGGTGACGACCCTATGGTATCTGAATATCCCTAATGAGATTAATGCGATTTTTTTTGTATATTGGGGAATTTAGTTTTTACTAATAAATTATAAGGTATGGTGCAAGTAGGAGACAATTTCGTCACTCTTTTCCATGGTATCTGAACACTCCCAATGGGATTACACTAGAACTATTTATTTGATTTTTTTTTGAATTTGGGAACTTTATTATTTAGTAATAAGTTCTTAGGTATGGTGAAAGTATGAGACATTAACGCCACTTCTTCTGGACGTGATCTCATGGTATCTGAATATTCTCAAAATGAAATTCGTCTAGGAAACATTTACTCTAATTGTTTTGAAATTGGAAACTTAAACATATAGTTATAGATTTTACTGTTTGGTGGAAGTAGGAAATATTACCGCCAGTCTCCTTCTGGAGTAGTATTTAAATATTCCCAATGAAAAACATTAACCCGATTGTTTTAAAAAATTGGGAAATTAAACATTCCGTAATAGATTTTACTGTTTGGTTGAAGTAGAAAATATTACCGTCACGCTCCTTCTGGACTTGATCGCATAATATTTAAATATTTCCAATAAAAAAATTAATCCTATTGTGTTGAAATTGGGAAATTAAACATTTAGTAATAGGTTTTAGTGTTTGGTAGAAATAGAAAATATTATCACCACCACTACTACTGCTGGGGTTGATCTCAAGGTACTAAAATTTTTCGAATAGCATTTGTACTAGAACCATTTATTTGATTTTTTTGAAATTAGGAAATTAAACATTTAGTAATATGTTTTAGGGTATGGTGAAAGTAGGAGACATTAACGCAAATCCTGCTGAACGTAATCTCATTGTATCTGAGTATTCCCAATGAAATTCGTCTAGGAAACATTTATCCTAATTGTTATGAAATTGATAAATTAAGCATTTAGTAATAAGTTTTAAGGTATGGTGGAATTAGAAGCCAATACCTGCACAATGAGTTTCTAAATGTTCGGAAAGGCATTTTACCGGTATCCGTATTTATTTGAAATTTGGTGAATGGTGGAGACATTAAGCTCACTCATTTTTCATTCATTCTTTAACCTACATGTCACACAAAAATAGTCGTGCCATTTTTGGCCCAATTTCCGTCGGTCAATTCAATAATCATCCGCATATTTTTATATGTGCAAATGGAACTTCGAGATTTTGGTGGTATTATACAAACACACACACACACACACACAGATGACGGGGATTTATGTTACAGATAGATACAGAATTTTTGAAATGAATACAATTCCAAACAAGAACCAACGAAAAAACACCAATTAGCTGATCTCTGATACGGTGAGTGTGTGAATTTATGGTGCCCGGGTTTTTTTTTGTATTTTTTTTCTACAAAAAATATATAATAAATTTCCAATTTAAGTATCTGCTGCTGCTGCTGCTGTTTCTCAAAAAATGATCAGCAATTAATTATACAATAATTAAAAAAAAAATACATTTATAAATCAATATGAAAATTGATTTTCTTTTCATTTTCACAAAAACTCTAAATTTTCATCATAAAAATTTTTTTTTTTCATTTTCATTTGAAAATTGAAAAAAATAAAAAAAAGAGGAAAATGCGTGCCTTTGGGTGTGTGTGTGTGTGTGTGTGTGTATTCAATTTTATTTGCGTTGAATCATTTTCAGTTGGTGTTGTGTTATTGTTGGTGTTGTTAATTATTTCATAATAGCAAAAAATGTTTAACTAGAGAAAAAAGAATGCACACACACACACACAAATTTTTTATATATTTCATCATCATCATCATCATCGTCATTTAATGATGATGATAATGTTGATGATGATGATGATGATCTCAAACAATATACGATCGCTCATTAAAAAGTTATTAGAAATTTTTGCACATTATTAACATATGATCGCGCATATGATCATTACATGTACAAGGTGTGTGTCGCGTGCGCTCGGCATTTGTGTATTCTCTAAAAAAAATGATCAAATACTTGAGTTTTTGTGTAAATAATACACGGCATAATAACAGCATAAGAAGCGGAGACTGACTGTTGAGGTACGCTGTGCTGTGCGATGATGAGAATAATCATGTGTGGTGTATGTGGTGTGTTAGATGGTGGTGATGGTGGTATCTGGTACCATTGAAACAAACCGTAAAAAAAAAGTATATAAATTTAATTTTTGTTCTGTGCCGACGGACGACCCACAGAGACGTGTGTTTTACAATGTTGATGTTATTTATATTAAAGACTGTGTGTGTGTGTGTGAATGCTAAATACAACACACAACATCAATAAATTTCACACCGATCATCATGATCGTTTTTGTTTTTCAATTTTATAAGGTCGATTTAAAAATAAACTCATCATCGTCTTGCGTGCGTGAGCCACAACAGATTATGTATTTGATAGAAGTAAATGAAAGACGTAGACGTAGAAGAAGAAGAAGAAGACGACGAAGAAGAAAGATTATGAAAAATTTAATATTTTAATTTTTTTAAGGTTTTTTTTGTTGAGCCGTTTTCACTTTTATTTTCCCAACTATTTTGAAAATACAGTAGATTCAAAATATGATGACGTACGTATGGTGTGAGAACCGTGTCTATGTTTAATATTCTGGATAACGAATTTATGAACAGTAATTTCTCGGAAAATAAACAAAATATATGGAAAATTTCAATAAAATACGGGGTTAGAAAAGGTAAAATGGTCGATGTTGAGAGGCACTGATCCAAGACCTTAATGCGCTACCGACAAAATTTCCAGCAAAATTTAAAGGTATTTTAAAAGTGCTTCCCGCAAGTGTATATCGTTATTAATAAATAAATAAATGTCTTTTGATTTATCTTTTGACCTATCTGAAATGTCAAACCATATTTTTTTTATTAATAGTTGGTACTTCAAGTCTCAGTCTGAGTAAAAAATTGTTTGCATCGATCGATTGTGTATTTTTTGTTGGAAAATGGATAATTAAAATGAGCCATAGTTTGGTTTCCGGTCGCTTCGTGCAAGCTCACAAAAAGTTATGTGCTGTGTTTTTGTAACTTTTGGTTAATTCCCCCTGGTTATATCATTTTGGTGCGCACGGTTAAACAGGCATTATGTATTTTGAACTGTTTGCAATGCAGCCAAACGATCAATTCAAGTCAAAAAAGAAAAAGGTATACGACCACATTCAACCAATCTAATGATACAAACGGTACAATATAATTGAAACATAGTTGATCAGAATTGGCAAATCGAAATCTTCCATGAGACAACAGCAAAATATCTTTGGGCGGGTCCCTCGTCCAAAATTATTTGGGTTTGGTGTGTGTGGAAGTATTGCCACATCCACCATTTTGTCACCTTTAGATGACCATTTGTTCCGATCCGTACAGAACTCCCTTAATGGTTTAACATTGAATTCCGTAGACGCCTGCAAAATGCACTTTAGGATCAGTTTTTTGATCAAAAAACCCAAAAGTTTTACAGTGATAGGAGGGATAATGTCTTGCACCAGGAAAAATATGGCAGAAGGTGGTCAAACATAATGGCACATATTATTTGGATTAATAAAGTTCGGTTGAAATATTAAAAAAGTCTCAGTGCTTTATCGACTACCGAATATCTGGAAACTGTTTAAATTTAAAAAAAAAGACGGATTTGGGATTGAATTTCACTATCATCAAAATAAATTCACTCTCTCCCCCCCCACATAATTAAATGGCAAAGAAAATGACTAGAGCCCAGGAATCAACTTTAAGGATAGGACTCTGATCTATCGGTGTAACAATCTAAATTTTTCCTAGGAATTTTTAATATAATCCCGCTCTAAAATATTTCATGAAATACGACTGGATAATTATCAGATCAAACCTGAACATCTACTCTTAGTGCCACAACACTTGTAGAGAAACTGTGCATGTTAGTTAAGCCCCAGCTTATATTTAATTGATTTCAACAATTTTAAATAAAGTCAGTTGATGATGATTGTGAGTTAATCCTCGAAGCATCTGCTTTCAGAAATGCAAAACCAAAGATGTTTCGTATACGTGATCCGACGTTCGCATTGTGGAAAAAGGTTCATTGCGTATTTTTCAAATAATCCATGTCTAGATTTCGCATAGGCCGGACGGTTTCACGTAAATAGTGCCGCATGCCGATTTTTCTGCTACAAGGAACTTTTAGCACACAGAGCATTAGTAACCAAACGAAATTTTGTGAAGGTGATAGTTTTACGTGCAGTGTTCCGTCAGCAACCCAACAACCATTCTTAATTTCTTCCTGGATAATTCTCAGTAATTCAGCAGCAAAAACCAATCATTTTCGCCCCCCTGTCGACAGTTGTCTCCAAATTGTCTCCATAAAAGAGCAAATTCCGCATATGTTCAGTCAGTGTTTAGAAATTGTCAAATTTAATTGACTGATGTGGAAAAAGTGACTTGATTATCGATACGCCCCACAAATAACTAAGCTATTTCTTATAGAATCCCGCCAATATATATAAAATTTTATCAAAATCAATAGAGTATGAGCCGCACAATGTATGTATAAGTCGGCTACTATCACTGTCGCCTGACTATTATAGTATTTTTAATCGAATTTTCGTATAATTTCATTTAACTCCCAAAAATCAACGATTGATCAAATTGAAATTACCCTTTTTGTGGGTGGAGTTGATTTTCCTTAAAAAATCTACCATAAATTTCAATCTAAAAATTCACACACACACACCTTTAAAATTTCTATTTATATTCATTTTAAAAACAAAAACATTTTCTCTATATCGAGATTTCACTGTATATTTTGCTTCACTCTCTATCACTACTCTCTCTCTCTCTCTCTCTCTCTCTCTCTCTATCTACTTGGTGTCTCTATTTATCAGAAGTTTTTTTTTAAATACAAATTTGAAATAGAAAACGTAACAAGAAATGAAAAAATAAAACATAAAAATTTGAATAACCGAAAAATTAAAATGAAATGAAAATTGAAATGAAAATTGCAAAATAAATACACACACACACACACACGCTGCGTTGTTGTTGTTGTTGTTGAGAAATGTTTGTGATATGCGAAAATAAAAGAAATATTTATCGGAAAATTTATTTGTAAAAATATTTTATTTTAATTTTAAAATTGTTGGTCTATTTATGTTTTTTGTCAGTGTATGTGCGGTGTGTGTGAGTGTGTGTGTGTGTGTGTGTCGGATAAAATAAGTATTAAAAAAATTGTGTGAATATATTTTTAAAATTGGGAAATTTATTTATTTATTTATTTTTTGTTATAATTAGATCTCTCGATAAATTATAAATGAAAATGTTGGAATTTTTATAGTCAATTATCAATTATTTTGGGAGTGTTCGTGTGTTTGTGTGTGTGTGTATCTGAGGCAAAATAGATTAAATAATTTTCAATTTTCATCTGTACAATTTAAAAAAATTAATTTTTATGTTTTATTATCGATCGATAAATAGAACATTATATTTTTAAAAAATATTTAAGTTAAATGTTGGGTATTTATGTGCGATTGCCCGCGTGTGTGTGTGTGTGTGCACATACTTTAAATAACTCCAAAAACTTAACTTTAACACACCGCTTTTAAGTTACTTTGAAGTGCCGAAGATAGTATTTTAGATATTTATACTGTACCATTGGATTCTGATTTATGGCATATGGAGTACCCCATATTTTCAGTTTACAATTATAATTATAAGACCAAACGATGGTTTGCCATCACGAACTTTTTACACAATTCTGGGCGATCTCTTATCGCCGCCAAATGAGAGATTTTTATTTAAACAGCATTTATCTTTTTTTCGTATCAGTTTTGATACGCTCCTGCTCATCTCAGAAGTTTTGCATACGTGAATTGTTGTCATGTACCTAATTTTCCACCGCCCCCAATCCCTGGACCATATTTTCAATGATATAATTTGTACGACCGTTTATTGGTCGGTTTGAACTGACACCAAGTTTTAACCGATAGATTTCATACATTTGTGATGGAATTAGGTGATAGAGTTCCCAGACCTGGACTAAGTTTGAGTTTCAGTTCTGTTCAATCAATGGATAAGTTTTAAAAGATTTTGTGAAAATATAGGTAATAATAGTTATGCACTACGTCACGGTAGAGAGGGTGTTTCTCGAGCATTCATTTATCCGATGGTTTTTATAATTTTCAGAGGAATCTGTTTAAAGATAAGTTCAAAAAAAAGTAAATGTAGGTGGCAATAATTACACTCCTTCAGGAGAGTGCGTTCACCAACACAGGTTCCAAATATTTCCCAACAGAATTGATAGAGTAATTAGTTATCAGATGGTTTCTATAATTTTCAGATTAATCTGTTTAAAGATTATGTTCTAAAGATCTTGTAAAAGTAGGTGGCAATACTTACACTCCTTCAGGAGAGTGCTTCCACCAACACAGGAACCAAATATTTCCAATAGAATTCTATGATAATCTTTAATCTGATTGTTTTTCTAATTTTCAGATGAATCTGTTTAAAGATAACTTCTAAAGAATTCGTGAACGTAGGTGATAATAACTTTCTAGTCTTTCACGGTGGTATACCAGTATAGGAATCAAATATTTCCAATAGAATTTCTTGAAAAACAGAGTACTCTACCACAACAGGAATAAATAGAATTTCTTGAAAAACAGGATACTCTATCACCACCGGAATCAAATATTTCCAATAGAATTTCTTGAAAATCTTTTATCCGATGGTTTTTCTAATTTTCAGATGAATCTGTTTAAGGATAACTTCTAAAGATTTCGTGAATGTAGGTGATAATACCTCTCTAGTCCTTCAGGGTGCTATACCAACACAGGAACTAAATATTCTGCATAGAATTTCTTGAAAATCTTTTATCCGATTGTTATTTAATTTTCAGATTAATCAGATTAATTTCAGGGTATTCTACCACCACAGAAATCAAATATTCCCAATAGAATTTCTTGAAATTCTTTTATCCTATGGTTTTTCTAATTTTCAGATAAATCTATTTAACTGTAAGTTCTAAAGATTTCGTGAACGTAACCATTAATTTCATCCATTTTGAATTTTAAATGTGATACATCAAATGTACCAGCATTGCAGGACATCGTTTTTTTTCCCCAGGCTACACTCCGTTTAGCAGTGCAATTATTTTCATTCTATTTCTTTATATATATAAAATGCGAACAAGTGTCAGAAAATATTGACGTATTACGAGCGACTGGCGGCAGTCAGTGTAAACATTTTATTAGAGCTGAAGAAAATCATTTCATGTATAGAAATTTTGAGCAGTGGTTGTGTCGTTGTTGTTGTTGTTGTTATAGTAAAATTAAATTATTAAATTTTTTTTCGTATTTTATTTGCAATTCATAATAAAAGAAGAAGAAGAAGAACAAGAGCACACCACAATTTAATGAGTTTTTTTTTTTTTTTTTCTGGTTCTGTTTATTATAAAATTATAAATTTTTACGCATTAAATTGCACAGGCAATTTATTTATTTGTGGTGCGTAAAATAAATAATATATATATGCAACTTGTTGATCAAACACATACAAACAGACACACTCACACATATATTTGTTTTGTTCAAAATATTGAGGGAAAATTTAAAAAAACAGTTGGTTTTTGTCACAAAATGACCGTTTTGTTTGTTTATGGATGCGAATTTTTGTAATATTATACACACACACACACACACACATTCACAGTGAATTTGATTAACATTTATCACTCACACACACACACACACACACACACAGTTACACATGCGCACACATCCAAATGCACAACATCATCATGTTCAGGTTGGTTTTTTCTATGAAATGAAATAAATAAGTTAGAAAAACACACACAGTTTCAAAAGTTAGACGTGCGTGCGAGTGTGGCTATTTAATGTACTGTAAATTAAATTGACTGGGGTAAGGACGAAGGGTGGGGATTCAAATTTATGACACCAAAAGTTTCATATATGAACAAAACAAAAATATATAAATTTTAATATTAAGTATAATTTACCAATTCTATTTTTGATATTTGTGCGTGCGTTAGAATTAATTAATTGATTAATTAATTTAGTTAATTATTATTATTGTTATTATTATTTAAAAAAATTAACAAATTGTAATCACTACGTTTTTGTCGAATTTAATTGTCAAAATTTAACTACACAATAACTTTTTGAAAGCGAGTGCGCGCGCGAGTGTATACAACAGCACGCACACACACACTCACACACACTTTTTTAAATTGATATTTATTGTTTTTGTGTGGAATTGGTTTGGATGTGGGTGTGGGGTGTGTGTTTGTGTGTATATGTGTGGTATTAGTCTGGTGTAACTATCACTTTTTTTTTTTTTTTTTGACAACCACACACCGTTTCCGATCAAACACTTTAAATTATTAAGTTTTTTGTGGTTGGTGGTTGGTTAGTTGGTTTGTTGGTTGGTTGGTTTTTGGTTGTTCGTTGGTAAAATGTGTTGCACCTGAACCCACACCCACACCCTTCACCTGCCGCCAACACACACACACACACACGTAAAAAACACCTTTGACTCAATTAATAATTATTATATGAATAGAAACGCACCAACACACACACACACACACACACGCACACACCCACCCACCCGATGTACCGCAACACCAAAACACCGTTATTTATATTTATTTTAATTTTTTCGATAATTTTAGAAACCACCTTGACATATGCGTTCGTCGTTAATGTAATTTACGAACGCGCCCGTATCACTGAAAACGACGACGTCATCATTATTTTTTTTCACCACCAATTTTTTTGCGAAAAATTTGTTGATTTGCCCGTTTTTATTTTTTTATTTTTTTTTTTTATTTTCTTTTTTTATTTATTTTATGAATTTTTTTTTTTTTTGGTTTGTTATATTTTGAGTCCAATAAAAATAAAAAAATCGTATGAACGCACACACATTACACTACGGCGGCCACAGCAGACTGCTTATTTTTCGGTTTTTTTTTTTTTTTGTACGCTCACGGTATGCGTGAAAAATTTATAGAAAAAAAAAATACAAAAAAATATTTATGAAAAATTTTGCTTTTGAAAATCAAAAAAAAAAATTAATGGTTCATATTTTAAATGTGTCGCTCTGTCTCTGTCGCACACGGTTATGCCAAAAGAAAATTGAAATTAAAAAAAATAATAAATTTCCCGGCTCTCGTTTATCTCCGACTGAATTTTTTATTTTTTTTATTTTTTTTAGATAAACACACGCACACACACACGCATACGTACGCAAGCACACACAATACACACACACAGCGCACCTATTGCCCAAAAATACGTCGTTTGGCACTATGTCCAAATTTTTGTATACTATTTTTTTCTGATTTTTCGTTCATTTTTTCTTTTCCGTCAGAGACAAAATTTTATTATTATATTCAAAATATTATAAATAACGCATAGCAGCAGCGCACAGAGTGACACAACGCGTACAACGCAACAACAAAATGAAAAATTGCTCAACGGCGGCATCTAATCCTCCCAACAACATATCATTTTCTTCTTCTACTTCTTCTGCTTCTTCTAATTCTTCTGCTTCTACTTCTTCTTCTTCTAAACATAATTAATTGTGTTGCATATGTGTGTGTGTGTGTGTGTGTCTATACACTCCTAACAATTATTTTGCATATTTTGCGAAGAATACACGCCGCGTGCGAGATAGAGTGTTACGGAAAAAAAAAAAATTTATTATTTAAATGTTTTTCTCACAACTAAAGTTTTCACAATTTTCTATTTTTCTTCTCTCATTTGGAAACACTAAACAAAAAAATTTTCATTGTTATTAATAAAAAAATCAAAAAACGAAATATTAATTATGTGTGCGAGTGTGTGCGAGTGTGTGTTTGTGTGTGTGTGTGTGTGTATGGGTCTATTTTAACTAAGAAAAAAAAATAAAATGTTGTTTTGTGTGCACAACCGCGCCGATACACAAAAAAAAACATAAATAATTTTTAAGTAACATATTTTGAAGTCGAAAAATGTGTATGATGAAAAGAAAATGTAATAATAATAATAATAATAACAACAACAACATCTAAATTTAATATTTTTATTATTAAGTTTTGTTTTCACACAGAGCCGAGACCTAAAGACACACTGCGTTTTTTCTTTAACATTTAAATTTTATTATGTCACCGGGAAGCAGTAATATTGATCACCCCTCCACCCCCTCCCCCTCCGTCCCCAAACCCTTCAGTTTAATTCGAAATTTTAAAATAAATGTACTCGTATGACTTTTTTCGCGAATTTATTTGGGCAGTGTCACCATATATTATCATAAAATATTTAATTTCAAAACTTGAAGTTGATCGGATGAATGTTACTCTGGCAATTCGATTTGGAATATTTTGGTTCCCATGGGAAGCACTCCAAAGGAATAGTGGAAGTGTGTCATCCAATTCCACATATCGATAGAACTTGTTATTTTACACTTTATTCCAAAATTTCATGTTAATCGAATAGATAATACTCGAGCAATTCTATTGGGTATATTTTGGTTGCCCTGAGGAGTGATGATTTCATTATGTATCATTGTATCATTGTATTTAATGAATTGTTTAAATTTATCCTAAAAATCTTTTATTTCAAAATTTGAAGTCAATTGAATAAATAATACTTGTACAATTCCATTGGGAATATTTTGGTTCCCATGGTAAGCACCCCATAGGAGTAGTGGAATTGTGTCACCCAATCCCACATATCGTTAGAACTTGTTATTTTACACTTTATTCCAAAATTTCATGTTAATCGGATAAATAATACTCGTGCAATTCTATTGGGAATATTTTTGGGTCCTAGAGAAACATCCAAATATTGTCAAAACAATCAAAATCAATAGATTAAGATGGCTTGGACACGTATTGGCGGGGGAACGTGTACCAAAAAAGACCGGTTGAATGATAAACCAGAATGTATTGTAGAAGAAGGAAAGCCGCACGGAAAACCTAAGTCTTGATGGCTAGGTTTGGTGAACTGTGATATGAAGCTCATTAAAATTCGGGATTGGCTTCGGATATAGGTGTGGTTGTAGAAGTGTGTTGGAGTAGGTTAAAACTGCACCTGGGTTTTAATGCCATGAAGTAAGTAAGTAAGAGAAACATCCGGAATGACTAGTGTCGGAAGATATTGCAGGAATTCTATTGAAAATATATGATTTATTTGGGAACATACCCTCCCTCCCCCCTAAGGAATTGTTGTTCTATCGATATTCCCAAAATTTAATGCTTGTAAAAATCGTTTAAAAATTTACATCAACTTTATTTTCAACAATTTTTCAACATTTCCTCCATATGTGAACGACAAAGTGATACTCGAACAATTCTATAATAATATTTTGATTTCATGGGAACAAGCCTCCCCCTCCCCCGCAAAGGACTGATGATATTGTCATAGTATTTCATCAGTCGTTACCATTTTATTCCAAAAAAATTTCAAACAAACTGGTTAAGCGATACCTAGAACAATTTTCAATTGGAGATGTTTCGTTCTCCCATGTGGGTGCATCCGGATGGAATAATGGTAGCGCTAATTAATTTGACAAGCCTCGTTGCAATTTATCAGTTAAACAATTGAATTTTAACAAATTGAAGGTAATCAGATGAACAATAGTCTAGCAATTCAATTCGGAATAGGTGGTTTCTTTGGAGAAGCAACCGGAATATCAAACTACTGAAGCGAGCAAAATTTTATTGGTAATATTTCCTTGGAAGTTATCTAGAATGTCTACAAATTGTACGATAATGATGGTCAATTGAAATTTTAGGCCGTCGAACGGTTCACATGGCGCATTCATTAAACCACAATCTATTTATCTGAATCGAGCTGATATCACACGAAGTTCTGGCCGAAACGGTTTATATATGATTTTGCGTAACGTTTTCAGAGATACTATAACTTTAATTATAACCGAAAACAAATATAACAATAGCATTTAAAAAAGTGTGGGGTGCATAGCGATGAGCACCCGTAATGTATTTTTGTTGGCGATCGTAACACTTGTAACTGATAAATGTAAAAGTGTGGGGGTGCTATCGTTTTTAAGTAATTTTTTTTCTTACTGTATACGATGGTATTTGCCATCTGCTTGTTATCTATTATTTATGATGAAATAATTAGTGAAAGTTAAAAAATTGTGCAATATTGTACCGATTTACCGACTTTTTTTTTGCCATTTGGTATTTGTATATATTGTTTAAAAAAAATAGTCAACGAATGCTAAATACTAAATGTGACGAAGCGTGTAAAGTAAATTTTAATTTAAATCCTCTTTCGAATTACATGTGAGGCGAAAGGTGAGGTGACATTTTTTAGAGGGAATAGTGTTTGATTATAGCAAGTTAAGAGTTGACTACGCGTCGGGTAGCAGAACGATGGTGGGTGCACTGACTCTAATAGTTTTTTAAATGCAAAAAATCACCTTCTAAACATTTGACTTTTTGTATGACAAATTCAAAATTAAGTGGCCATCAAAAAGTAGTCCACGTTATATATTTAAAGAGTCGTCTGTGTTGTCGAGTGAATGTATAAATGCGCAATATATGAAAGTTTACTGTATTTTAATATTATTATGAAGCATTAAAAAATAAATATGTTTTGTACTTACGTGATTTTTAAGCTGTTCCTTCATCAACAACATCGTCGACATCAATAGAAACACAATAGTTGGAATTCTTTTGAAATACATTCTTATTAATTAGCAAAAATTTTAATGATTAATTAGCAAATTTTTTTTTAATGATTAATTAGCAAATTTTTTTTTAAAGATTAATTAGCAAATTTTTTTTTTAATGATTTTATAAAGCAAAACACAATTAAAAGTTATTAAATTAAACTATGAGAGAAAAAATGTATTATTATTAATTTTTGTTTTCGATTTGTTTTCTATTGATTAATACCAAAATTTTAATATTATTTGAACAATAAATACAATCACACCCAAAATTGCCTGTCGATGCATAATAATAATACGAATCAAGCCAACCAATTGGCAAGCAAATATTATTAAAACAGTTGAAAATAATATGTTTGCCAAAAACATGAAGGGAAGCGAATCGGGTTCAATGAAACAGAGAAGCAAAGAACTGAATAAAAAGAGTGTAAATAAAATAAGCATTAATTCCATTGCGCGTCTGGTGGCCGATGTGAAGAGTGTGGCGGCTGGTTAATAACAATTTTCAAATGTCACACACACTCACAAACCACAAACCGTTTAATTTCAAGAAAAAAAAAAAATTATAGAAATTTCGACGAAGAAAATTTTATTATACGAAAAACCGTTATTTAGTTTTATTGTACAGTTATTTTAGAGTTTAAAATACACACAATCCACAATAAATTTAAAAAACACACAATTAAATTCCCGTTTTTGTTGTTATCGGTGCAACAGCTCGTCCATATCTAATCGTTATTTTGAAAAAATAACTAAATAGAAGCAAATGAAATGAATGCCGCCCACAATTCATAACCCAATTTTTTCAACCCAAACCACCAACCACCACAACCGCATATGAAGAAGAAATTTATAAAAGAAAAGTTTCGTTTTTTATTTTACTCTCGCCGCACATTTTATTGATATTGTTATTATTATTATTATTATTCTTGTGACGAGCGTTGCCACTTTCTGTACAAATAATGAAAAAATTGGCCGAACACATTTTTCCACTCGAATTGAGCCGCCTCCAAAACAGTCAAATCAAAGGAGTTTTTTCGGACATCAAAAAAAAAAAATCGTTGATAATCACGGCTGGTGTTTACAAAGGACGGGTAGAAATCAGAAGTTTTACAAACGTGAGTTTTTGTGCGCTAGTTTTCCCAATTCATTTTCATCTAGTGTAGGTTGAATTTGAATATTATTAGTCATACATGGGAACCATATGACCGGTAATGTTGAAAAAATAGGCAACCATTTGTGCTTCTATTGCGAACAACTTTAAATTGGATTTGGCGAAGATATATTGTTTTGTGTTGTTTCCCACTCATTTGCTCATTCACCGTATGCGTTCGTCACCAGATGGCCAGATGTTATATACACAGTATTTTTATTGATGCACTTGTCTCATACTAATTAAAAGCAAGAACATCTCACTCTTACGGTAAATGTCACATGATGATCTTCCATTGACACCAGTTTCGGCCGCACACCATTGATGTTTAGTGGCACAATAACTGCCGTTCGGTGACCTTTACGAAATTCGTGGTGGATTAAACTTAACAATAGTCATTGTTACTACAAGTGGAGCTTATGGCATCAAAAACGACATTCATTACATCCAAATTGGTAAATTATGTCATCGCAATGAGGAGTACATAATAATTCACCAATTATAATTGCAATAATTAACGAAAATTGGATGGTTCTATAATTCTACTATTTTGTTGCAAATACCGGCAATTAAACAAGCTATATTTCATGAGTAATTGAAATGAGCGCTATACCATTGCGTTACTGAGTGAGTGGAGTAATCATCGGGCCACTATTCGTTATACCAGTTCGTTACAGTGCCGCTATCCGCTGGTGCTGCATTTCCATATTAAAGAATTAACTTTATCGATGCATTCTTGTCGTGTTATGAAAAATAATCGCAAGATTATTACATAATTGCCGGTTTATTGGTCCCGAAATGGTGATTTTTTGTAGACCCTGTAACGAATCGCTAAAAAACTTTAAGTTCCCGGTACTTCTATGTGTATGCCTAAAAAAATGTGTAACTCTTCTCATGGAAATAGTCAGAATACATGTGTCCAAATAGGCAACGCTTGTATTATTATTTTGTGGTTGTCGGAAAAAAATACTGCACTCCGCCTTTATTCATTTGATGGAAAATTTTTTTAAATAATTTTTCCATTTTCTTAATTAATTACTGTTTTTTAAATAATGCTGGATTAAACTGTTCATAGCGGGGGCAGGGATGGAGGGGGGTTGAGGATTTATGTTAAACATTTTTTATAATTTTTACATTTTACTAAATGACTTTTGACAATAAAACGTTAGATTGTCCTTTCATTTGCGTTACAGAAAGGATATTAATAATGAATTGGTACGTAATAAATTAGATAGGAGTCAGAGCACAGGGTAGGATACCTTTCACACCGTCGTCACATGGTTTAGTAAACCTATACATGTGCTGAAGGGGGTCGCAACATCGTCAAAATTGTAGGAGTGTTGGTTTTCAAAATTTGTCTTTTTGAACCCCGTTAACAAATAACTAACGGTTTATATTGGGAATTGAATGTGTGTGGGTTGGTGCTCGGGATGAAAATTCAAGAAATTTACCTTAAGAGATTTACGGAAGACAATGAAAAAAGTAGGAAATTCATTTTAAAAATAGTCATATCCAAAACCTGTCGATTTAACAAAATTTCAATTAGGGCTCGCACACACAAATGTTATAGGGAATAAAAATGTGGATTTTAGTAGAATGAATTTTCAACGATTAAGATATAAAGATAACTTTTTAAATTTATAGTTGTATAGTGCAATTATTTCAATGATCTAGACCAATTCCAGGACGGTGCAAGAATAATTTTCGCAATTACTCCCGCCGTACCATATTTAAAAAGTGACTGATGTTTTTTTCAAGTATCAAGAACTACATGACCGAAAATTTTTTTTACATTTATTCGGGTTCGGGTGGTGATGGTGGATATTTATGTTATAAACATTTCAAGGATCCGATCAAAATTACTTTTTTCTATTTAATTTATTTATTGAAAGACAATTTAATGTATTGAAATTTTAAGGAACAAAGATCTAATACAAATAATTTTCATATATAAACTTTTGTTGTATTTCATTTGGAAGAGAATTTAAAAGGGAATTGACAAGCAATGATATTTTAAGGGTTAATTTTAATTTTTTTATAGTCATGTACATTAGAATTTTAGAGATTCCAATTAGAAAAATCGACGGTTTGACCTTGTACGAACTCTGGCCAGGTTCTGAATATATATATATATAGCACACAACAAATGAGGAATGCCTAGTGTGTGTGGTTTTCAGAGTCATGTGTGAATGTAAATAAATGACAGAACTTAGCTCCGTGTAGCTTTTTTTTGTTAAAATCAAACTATTTTAAATCTAAAGTTTAAAAAATACCTCAAGTAACATCTGCAGAGAGAGAGAGAGAGAGAGAGAGAGGGGAGAATAGACGATAGTAGTTTCATGTTCTCGATGATTTTTACACAAAACTTTAGTGTATATCTCAAGGGCTCTAATATTCCTGTCAATTATATATTTTTGTGATTACTTTCACATAACCACTCCTCCCCCTTCTTCACATAACCGCCACACATCATCCCTGCGATTATATTATTGCACCTGACATCACACAATCATTATAAAATTGTAATATGACGCGGATATTAATAGCGGCTTCACAGGTTTAAATAAATTCTGATATTATAACGTAATTTCAACGTCTCTCTCATCGCGCATAGACTCTCATCGTTCTGGTATATTTGAAATTTGATTTGATTTATATGCGCGCAAAAATCGACTATTTACAATAGGAAATTAAAGTTAAATTTAATGACGCCATAATTTATTTCAATTTACAATAAGGAAAAGAATAAAAAAAACAAAATATTACAGTACGTGAAAAAAATTGAGTGGCACATGTTTTTTTATTTTTTTTTTTGGTTTATTATTTTACAGTGTTTTGTCGTCCACGTAATCCACACACACACACACACACTCTATAGCTGCCGAACCATGTGAGTGAGTGCGCTACGAATAAAGTTTCTGTATTCCGATTTGCTGTATATCTTTGTAACTATTGTGAAATTTCTTTGAATTTTAATTACGGCAATGAAAAAAGTGCCATATTGTCTTTTTTGGCTTGAATAATTCCTACTAAAAGTAGTAGTTCTTTTTGACAGATGCTTTGTTGTGCTAAAGTTGAACACATCGGTGGTTATATTTCGTTCGTACACTGTAAACGATGCTAGTGAATTTAAGAACAATAAATTCGATAAGAGGTGGTACTGGATAGGGGGGTGGGCAGGGTCTCATCTCATCCATTTCCAAAATATTCACAAAATATTTGTTCTCACAACCGTCGATGCCAACCAGATACCTTGATTACGTACCGCTTTGATTTGGCATATATTGAATGTTGAATCTGGATCCTTATTTTCAGTCCCAAATAGCACCTGTTCATCAACAGTATAATGTTGTTTTACATCAATTTTCTATCAACAGTATGCCATACACCCATCAAGATGAGAGTAAAAATTGACAGCCTGCAAACGCTCGCTTCTTTTATCAAAATGAATAAAATGTATAATTTCTGTGAAATGATTTATGGGAATTGGAATTTTTTAACCAATTTTGAGGTCCAGAAAACATCCGTTTATCTCAGGTTTAGTATAAATTATTCAACAACATTTATAATTTATATTTAAAGTTGCTATAATTATGGCGACGCGTAGTGTTAACAATAACAATGTAAATAACAGAAATAAATGTGAATAGTCAATTTATTAAGCGCAAATTGAATACAATGTTTTTTTCTCTATTCAATATGCGTTTTAGTAATCACAGAATTAAATTGATTTTATTTATATTTATCCGTCACTGCATGTGACTCCGTGCTCCCCCGTCCTCCTCACATCACCTAATCTCTCATAAAAGTGAAGTGGTAAATTGATATTAGACAAGTATTTTTTTTGGGGGATATTAAATTCATTTATACAATTTACTACTTGTAAAATAACATTTCCTGATTATTATCCACAAACAACACAACCAACCAACCGCCCACCCACCACTCACTCCACCCTCGTCTCAATTCAATACAAATTCAATAGATGAAAGAAAGTCTTAAATGTATACGGAAAATGTTACAAAATAAAATGTAATTAAAAATAAATAATAAAAATAAATTAATTAAGTTATAATTCGCAAGTACAATAAAATATTATAGTTTGTGTGAGTGTGTGTGTGTATGTGTGTGGGTGGTTAAATCATTAAATAAAAAAAACTATTAATAAATTTCATTTTATTAAAACATTAAGTAATTGGAAATATAAAATGCACTTACCTCTCAAGAAGAAATTTAAAATAAAAAGCATTTTCTTCATTACACCCTGTGGCCTGCTTTTAATTTTTATTTTTATTTGAAAATTTGAATGTGAGTGTGTGTTACAAAAAACAAATGTTTTTAAACTGAAACAGCAGAACAGCAAGTCTTTGTGCCTAATAATGAGTGCAATTGCTTGACCTATAGTGATCCTGTTGAGTGCAGGCTAATTTTGATAGTCTCATCATTCGCAAAAGCTAAGAATGTCAACAATTTGACGGAAAAATTTTACCCCCCGTCCCCATTACATAATTTTCAGCAAATGTTTTTGGTGCGGTCTTGTATGTCGTTATCCATCACACACCGCCTAACTACTAATCTCTACCCAAAAATACTTCGCATAATTTTGAACTAAGGTTCAAAGTTCCATTGATAAGATATTATTAGCAATTGGTTCGGAATGGTAATTCGTGGGATGTATGGGATGAGTTAAAAATTATATGAAAAATATAAAATCTGGACGCGGTTTTCGGAACGAATAAATTAGTAAAGTTAAAAACAACAAAACATTGCCGGCGTTTTTTTGGTTGTAAAGCACAAAGAAGTTATCCACCAGACACCACCTAATTGCCAACCAAAAAATACTTCTCATAAAATATAATTAAGTTCAAATTAGGCATCAGAAATTCGAAATCAAACATCTGACGTTTGTTTAACGTGCTGTTCCTGTAATGAAACATTACCGCACTGCCCCAGATGTTATGGGACGATACCAGTTTGCAACGCTGGTATCCTAGCTTGAACCAATATATATATATAATGATATCCGTTGGACCCTTCGCAGGGACTAGTGTTGTCACTAATTTGCTAACTTTATTGATCTGCCGAATCCATTGGCAACGTTGAGCCAGCTCAGGACGTGGGATACTACTGCCATTGGTACCATTGGAATCGACCTAGGTCTTTCACCCAGAGGCCAAACAGTTGGAGAATATAATATTGGAATTCTAAATAGTTGGCATCGTTGGCAAAACGTTAATGAAAATGATATTAAAAAGGAAATTCACCGCTGGTGTAGCAATTGCAGAAACGGTGGATGTACTATGGGCTAAAATAATAGTTTCAAATAGAAAACATTGCAACGGGATGTTAAGACGAGTATAAAATATTAAGACGCTCCATATTAATGTAGTGCGGATCGAAGGCATTGTGCACAGGACATTGAACCAGGAACAATTACTTTGGATTTTTGAACGAAAGATATTGGGTCGTGTCACAAACAACTGAAATGGTTGGAGACGAAGATGCAATTTTGAAATAGAAGGTGCACAAAACATTGTCAAAATAATCAAAATCAATAGATATAGATTTCTTTTGGGAACTTATTACATTCACATGGATGGGAAAAATCTGTTGAATGGTAATCCAGATGGAAGAATAAGAGCCGCGAGCAAGACCTAAGACTAGATGACTAGATGCAGTGAACTGTGATATTAAAATTCTTAAAATTTCGGGATTAGAAGACGTTGCAGCTGCAGATAGTCCCGGTCGGAGAAACGTATTGGCTAAAACCTCACCTGGGTTTTAATGCAATGCAGTAAGTAAGTAGGTGAGCATCAACCCAATTACCTGGTAAGCATACAAACGAATTCGTGGGATGTGTGGGAATATAGAATTTGGTAACATTATTATTTCATGTTACTTTAAATCATAAAATGAGTTTAGTTAAAATTAAAAAGAAAAATACGTTGTCCGGCTCCGCGATTTTAGGAGGGCAGAAATTAATTGTAAAAGTCAAAAAAAGCAATTATTTTTGGAATAAATAAAGCAGCGTTTCAGGCGCACAAAAACTACTGTCGCTCTTAATGTCTTTTGTTTACGCCGCTGATCCATCATTTTTATTAGATCGAGGTTATTTTTCAGATGACACAGCATTTCCCATTGGGTAAAATTAACTTTAACAGATGAGGGACTACAGCTACTTTCACTGAACATTTAAAACTTATCACACTGTTATCGCTAACACTTATCCTTAATGGCTTCCAAAATAATTGGAAAAAATATTTTTGTTATCATTTTGGTTATTATATGTGAAAAAACATTGATAAAGAAATTGCTGCAGTTTCCGACGCTCCACACACACACACGCCCACCCTCAACTTATTTTTAAAAACCGTTTTGTTGTCGATAAATGCATATCGAATATAAGTGTTAATGCATAATGCTATGACGTAGATGCGTCCGAAAAATTGCAAGCTTGCAAGTTTTAACTCATTATCTCTATAAATGATGTCTTCCGGGTCTATAGCATTATGTCAAGACGACATCTTACCTGATTATACCATTGTAACATATTTTCAGATATCACATGATGTGTAACCATTTGTGTTAGTAAAAGTTAGTAATGTCGTTAATTGTTTATAAATTGCCTAAATGTATGCACACTTGAGATAAGAAATAGAAAACACTAACAGTTTGTATAAACTCAAACCAAATGCTATATAGTGTTTGCTTAAACCCATTGGTAGTGGAATGGTAGTAGTTGATGGTGTATGCCCCAAAAGTAAATCACGTACAAAATATGCCGCACAGATCGAGCCACAAACATTGCTGCGGTTCTGTTATAAAATAATTAATATTGTTCGAACTTGGTTGTGCTGCAACAACAACAACAACAACAACAACAAAATTAATTAAAAATAAATTAATGTTTATTTGTTTTATTTTTTGCATAATAAAAATATTAAATTTAAATATTCATTTCGTGAAATTAGTTGTTTTTATTATATTGATATTATTTGGTATTTCCGTCACATTGCGTCCCATTACACACACACACACGCAAACATATGCAATGTATAATAAATAATTGTATACTTATTTTAATATCATATATGGTATGACTATGAATTTTGGAACAGGCTATATTGCGGTTGCAGATCGAAAAGATTGAATGAATGTCAACTTCAAAGTGATCGTCGCCCCCACCCAGTCTAACTTCAAACACTAATGCCAACGCATTTGTTTTGCATTTCTTGAAACAGTCTGTTAAAATTGAATGAAGCGCTCAAAGTGCCCACTTCGTTTCGACTTATATATCCTTGATTGAAAGATAAAACTGTGTCCTTTGAGCCCCGGGGATCTTATGAGCTTGTCAAATATTATCAGGATTCACCTGTGTGCTAAATAAGGTACAATATGCGGGTCGTTTGTGAAATGATATGTGCTTCATTTTTGACTTTGATAATTTTGCCAATAATTAATGTAGTGTGCGCTATGGTACAAACACCATGAATTATCTTGGCACAAATTTTACTGCTATAGGCGCGCAAATTGTTTAAATCAAACTACGCATAACACCCTATTTTGTACTAATTGTAAACATTTTTGCCTTTCTAATTAATTTCAACTGTACCCTATTCATATGGATATCATTATTTAACTACGAATCTACGAACCGCAGGAAATTGGATAAAATTTTAAGGGTTATAAGTTAGATTTAAATAAATATTTTATGTGTTATATGGTGAGAGGCGTAGAGTAACAGCGGTGCGTCACAATACATACATTACCCTATAAAAACAAATAATGTGCGTTATAATTTTACAATTTTGTATATTCTTTAAATAAACACACTGTTGTATTTATTATTGTACGCATCATCGTGCGCATCTAATATTTATATGTAGTTTAATTTTATAAATAAATGAGGAAGTAACAGTAAATTTCATAAATAAATAAAATATTATGTAATAAAAAAAACTTAAAAAAAAAACGCAGTGCCGCCGCCGGTGAATTTTTGTAATTTAAAAATAGAATTATTTATTTTTATTTTAATACACTGTTTTTTTTTTCTTTTTTTTTTTCAATTGCGTTATTAATAATATAGTTGAAAATGCTGTAACAATACACTGTAAAAATAATAACAATAATAATAATAATAATAATTTTAATAAATTACGTGTTTCACATGGTAGCAATCGTGGTTTTGTTTTTATTTGTGCTGTATTTTTAATAGTTTTTAATTTAAATTTAATTTGCACATGAATTTTACATTATATTCGTCGTTAGGAAAATTCATATTTACATATTTACAGTGTTACTAATGTTCATTATTTATTTAATTTTCTTCGTTACACTGTTAAAAATATGTAATATTTAATAGTTATATGTTCTTTTAGCACAATGAACTATCCATTAGTGTCTGTAACTGTCGTTTAATTATTTATTTGATACAACAACAATTTCAATTTGATTATAAGGATTTTTTTTTAATTATGCATTAAATATACACTCTAAAAATGTATAAATGTGTGTGTGTGTGTGTGCGTGCAGATATATGGATGTATGTTTATGTGATCGATTAATTGATGCATATTGATTGGTCTACACAGTTCAAATTAAATTAATCAACTTGAGAGTTTACCACATATTTTTTGTCTATTCCCGTGATTAAAATACAGTGTATGTACACTCAAAACTGATAATTTAGTCTTCAATAATAAAGTGTAGCAATGAAAAAGGATCACCTATAAAAATCATTATCCCATCAGGGTTAAGATTCATAGGGAAAATCATGATGTTCATAAATGTCATCAAAAATGGGAATAATACACACAGAAAATAGAAAAGTAGTAGGCATGGGAGATTTGGAAAATACGCAATGGAAACTTGTACAATGCGAACGTCGGATCTTATATAAGAAACATCTCTGGTTTCGCATTTCTGAAACTAGACGCTTCGAGAATTAACACACAGAGGCGGCTGAGTGAGAGCACAATGTACCTTCCTTAGTGTAAGTGCCGTAAATAATTCCCCCTTTTATAAAATCATCAAGGGTTGGGCCCCAGCCACTGCGTTAACTATTACATATGTAAATGTCATCGGTACCATAAAATGAGAATTTTTGATGAGGAAACCTAGCAAATGTTGATGCTATCAAAGAGATATATACCACAAAAATGGATCAATTGATGGTCAGTGTGTCCATATTTGATCCATCAAATAATTAATACATTTTAAAAGAGTGTATCATCGAAATGGATTCTATCTTAAAGAGAGACTGTTCAGTTCAACACAATCGTACAAGCCGACTCAATATATCGATTTTGTTGGCCGTGGGTGTATCTTTGATTTAAAACACTGGTTGTGTCATAAAACTCACTTATTTTGCTCTCTTTTTAAATTTATAAATTAATTTTTGTTTTTCATTTTCAATTTTCAGTAATGGATGAAATGCAACGCCGATTAATTGAGGTGTTATATATTTATATGGAGTGCAACACCGCCGATGGCATCAATGGCGCAAATTAAATTAGCAGTAAAAATTAGATATAATTTATGTAAAATATTTTAATACTTTTCAATGTGGCCGCAATGTCGGCATGTCCTTTTTTTCCCACGGTAAATGTATAGTTTGGAAGTTTCTATTTAAGAAGTCGCAGACAGCCAGATCAGGTGGTGAATGGTTATTGGTTAAAATACCCATTTAACCAGTTAGAAAATAAGTGGATACGCATCGAGCGACGAGATGGTGCATTATAATGTCCATTTTCATACATATTGAGGACACAAAAGTCGCTTCATAACACCAAACCAATATAGTACATATACCCAGTGACTGGTTTGCCCAGTTGTGTCAAATGGATTTTTCGATCAATTCTCTGAACAGACGTTTTTACTTTATACGACCTTCGTTTCTAATGTTGCTGACGTCATGAAATTTTTTGCACATAACCTAGAAGTAAAAGATCTACCTGTTGTGACTTTTTCTTAAGTCATATATTGCTCCAAGTGGAGCTTCATGTCATCAAATAAACCTTTCATTACAGTCAAGTTGGTAAATTACTCCGCATGGGAGTATATAACAATTTACCAATTGTACTGTAATTAACGAAAGATAGATTTTTTTCAAAATACGATTATTTGTATATGGGTGATTAACCCATAGCGATGTGTGTGTGCAGACATTGTTAATCTTTGGGCATAACGTCCAACACCATATTTTCAAAGATATCCATTTTTCTGGTTATTCCATAAACGAAGAGATGGTCACCCAGCAGAAAAATGTCAGTATTAAAATAATTACCAAAAAATTTCCTATGAAAAATAGCGAAATTGAACCCGATGATTAATATTATATATTTCGGCGCTATGCAACTTCGCTACTGAGTATTGTGACATTAATTTTTAATTTTTAATAGCAGGCGGCACTAAAAATTAGTAATTTGATTGCGGTGAAACAGAGAATGTACCGTTACCTTGTTTGAATTTTGACATGGACACATTAATGAACTTAAATTTATTTGTTAATGGCTAACATTAACAATTAATTATAAAAAAAAAGTTAATAAGGGGAATGGCATAAGTGAGACATGGTTTTTTGAAATATAATTACGATTTTGTCAATCAATTATCAATTATCACAACCCATCACATAAACACACACAAACACACACACACACGCACACACTAAATTTATTAAATTTGAATAAAAATTTGAATAAAACTAAAAAAATGACTTACAATTTTCTTGTCCCACAAGACCACCATCAGCAGCACACAGACACCGCTAACGCCACGCTATACTGTTACGTTGAAGTTACTGCCGCCACTGCCGCCAACCCCCGTTAACACAAAAATAATACAAAGTAACGGAGTAAAAACGGAAGAAAAAATACTTAATAAATTTTTAACTATAAAACTTTTGAAACTAAATTTAATTCACAGTATCCTTTTTTTTCAGTTTTTGATCCTTTAATTAGCGGTTTTTTTTTAATTAAATAAACTCTTTAAATTTTAATTAAACTTTTCTTTCAATAATATTTTTATTATTTTGTAAGCGTTTCTGTGTTTTTTCGGCTGTTGCCAGTGTCCGCCCGTGCCGATGGGGATTTTCTTCTTCTAATTGTTGCTACTGCTACTGTTGTTGAAGTTGTTGTTGTAGTGGTTGTAACTGTTGTTGGTGTAACTGTTGTTATTGTTGTTGTTGTTGTTGTTGGCGCTGTTATTTTGAAACGTTTAATTTTATTTAATTTTTTCTTATATTTTTTCATACTGTCATTTGTTGTATTTTTTTTATAATTCTTATTATTCAAAAACATTTTTTCTTTTGATTTTGATGTAATTTTTTAGTTTATTATTTGTTATTTGTTATTTATTTCGAAAAATAAAATATAAAAGTAAATATTGCGCTGCGCGGTGCGCGTCTGCGTTGTTTTTTTTATTCTTTTGTTTTTGTCTTTTTTTATTGTTTTTTTGTTTTTAAAATACGCACACGTAAAAATCAGTTTACTGCATAAAAATTAAAAATATACGCATACGTTCGACGGATGCGTCCCGTGCACCCTTTAATCTTAAACGTCATTTCTTTTTAATTCGCATTTCTGTAAGAAAAAAGAAAGCAAATTTAATTATAAAAAAAGCGGAAAATAAATGTGTAATTTAACAACAACAACGCGGCAATTATTTACAAAAAAAAAAATAAAATACGTCACCGCACAGCCGCCCGCCCGCGCACACACATCCATCTAATTTTCCTTTGATTTGATTTTAAAAATGTAACGCGAAAAAAACGATCAAACCATTTTTTTTAAGTTTTTTTTGGAAAATATTTAGAGACTTGTTTTTTTTTTTTATTTATTTTATTTAACAACAAACGAAAAAAAAAAATTAAATAAATTATAATAAAACACACACACACACACATACACACACCCACACACACAGTCACACACGGAGAGATTAAAAAATTAAATTCAGAAAGAAGAAAGATTTATTTTTGGTGTTGTGCGATGGCAAATTATTCTTTAAATTTAAATCATTAAGAAACAAAAAATTTAAATTGAAATTTGTGCTACTAAGCAACAACAACAAGAACGATAACAACAACAACAACAACAACAACAACAACTACTTGAAAATTAATTCATTTTAAATTGAATGAGAAAATAAAATAAAATACGCGCGGATTAAAATGCTGCGTCAGATTGTGTCCGTGTGTGTGTGTGTGTGTCTTTAAAATAACAAAAATTGGATGTTGGGTGTGAAATTATGATTCCGTTTCACCCACTAATTTATTGATTGTCGACCTATTCGTCATTTATTATGTTTTTGATTTTGCCAAAATATTCGGGCTGAGTGTACATTTAGTGTCAAATAGTCGTAGTCGAACAGTCGATCACGAAATTATTACGCGCACATGAATGCTGCTGAGCGGTTCTAATGAAAAAGTCGTGAACGTTCTAAAACTTAAAATTTTTAAATTAATAACGGCGCCGCTAATGATAAAAATACGTGCCGATGTCAAATTTGTATTTGAATGTTGAAAATTTCTATCCTGCCATTTGTGGCTTGATGCAAACAAAAGATAATTACAGTAATGATGTTTTTGAACTGTCGACTGCAGTCGACGACTATTTCTGCATTTTTTATGAACAGCACCTTCATAATTTTGTGTAGATTTTCTATTTGACATTTGCTGTCGTCTGCCATCAGAAATTCATAAAATACATCGCTTAAGACGTAAAATTTACTGAGATAGATAGAGAGAGGGAGAGAATGATTTTTATTGATTAATTTTATAAAGCAATAGGCATATAAAAAATTCTATCAAAAGGTTGTTGCAATTCTAGACGTAGATACCATAATTGAAATCTAAATTTAGAGTACTCGTGGTTTTTTTGAAACGCTGTGAAAGTTCAACAACAAAGTTTTTGTTTTTGTTTTGACACATGATGTGTCAAAAATTTTTTGTTCACTTTAAAATACAATTACACATTTTAAACAAGGCTTCATTTCGGATTTTGACACATCACACGTCCATAGAGAAAGCCATAACATACTGACAGAGACCGCAGATATACAAATGGCACACTGCATTACCATTTTAGTGACATATATTTTAAATTTCATTTGATTTATGGTTTTATTAACCCTGTGGGTACATTTGACATTTGATCGTCATCGATCATTGATATACGCCGTAATACATTTGTACGCATCGAAAATTATCGTATGTGTATGCTATCGGCATTGTGCTATATCGTTTAGCAATTGCTGAACGATTATACATTCCATATGATAAAAAAAGTTCAAATGAATTGTGACCCAATGGGTTAATAACTTGCGGAAAAATTTACATACGAGTTTAATTAATTGTGGATTGATTTAGGCGAGCGTCTAAAACAGATAGGTGAAATTTCCCATTTGGTTGAATCATAAGCAAACAAAGAAAATAGCTTTTTGATTTGAAATTGGGGAGGCAACACTGAAACACAGAAGAAAAGTTCAACAATGGATAATTTGTTGAATTGTGTCGGCAAAACTATTATCGCATTATCGTTTGAGTGGGAGGGTCATCATTACCAAAAAGAAATAAACTTAACAAACGGCGGAATAATACTTGCGCACCTTGTGTTTACACAATTTTATTTTTTTTTCATTTTTTTTTTTTGTTATCGCATTGCAATTTTCAATTGAATTTTCTTTGATGCTGCGTATACGGTCAGATGCATTGCGTCTGCACTGTGCATTAATTATTAATTGGTTATTGGTTTGTGTTGTGTCCGTTGCATTGTTGGTTGTAGTGTTGCTTACGTTTTATTAAATATAGTTACGTTTGTTACAAATTGGTTAATCACACGGATTTCCAAACACAATTATTCAATTTCACTTAAACTATTTTAATTGTAACAATAATTAAAAACCAATCGCAAAACATTTAGCGTTCGGCTGTGCCCGGCCCCCGGTACAAAATCATCAACTAAAAAAAAAACAACAACAACAACAACAACAAAATATGTAAATAAATAAATAAATAAATAACTGAAAAAAAAAGTCGATCACGCACGCACGCACGCACGCACAACAACATCAATAAAAACAACAACAAGAACAACAAGAACACAATAACAAAAAATAGGAAGAAACACAATTAAAATAAACGAAAAACTTTGATTTTGTATAGAAATATTTAATGTATAATATTAACGCGCGCAAGTATAACAGTTAATTGCGACGCCGTGTCGAAACATTGCCGCCACACACCATATACCAATCGCGCTATTGTATTTATACCACCCGCCGCAAATTTTACCGAAATAATTTTCACACACATTTTCATTTTCATTTTCTTTTTATTTGATGTGAAAATAAATTTTCTTTGATTTTTATACACACAAAAAAAAAAAAATGATTGTTTCTTTAGCATTTTTTGTGTCATTGCGATCGTTACTTTGTCGCGCGCGCTCTCTCTCTCTCTCACACGATGGTGTCTCATCATCGTATACCGAAAAGAAGAAAATTAAAAGAAATAAATAAAATCGATGACGCATTTTATTTTAGATTTTCCACGCACGTAACTCATTTTTTTTTCTATTTTCTTACTTAAATAAACATTTATTTTCAATTTTTTAAGGATTTCATATGAAAAATAGCCGCCTGTTTGGCGACATCGTCGTAGCGCAAATGCATCAAGATTAAAATTTTAATATACATACAATAACAACAACAACAACAACAACAACAACAAAACAGTAAATTCAAAAAAATATTAATAAAATATTATTTATTTGGAAAATGTGTGAAAATAACAAATAAAAATCGTAAGCGCGCATTTAATGGACTAGGGGGGGGGGGGGGGGGTGATGTTTGATGCAATAATGAGTTGTGTGCGTAAGAGAACATTTTAAGAAAATCGGATTTTTGGGGTAAGTATTTTACTGCAATCAAATTATTTACTTTTAATGGAATAATAATAAGTTATTAAACATCTTTTATCGACATTTTTATCGGGGTCTACTAAAGACAGCACATATTGTAAGCCACATACGGATATCTAAGAGGTGACACATGGGTCAAAAAGTTCCCTGGTTGAATATAATTTCAACAACGCTTTTCTAACCGTTAGACGATATCGCGGCCCAATGTAGAATGGTTTGTATCTTTGCCTTCAAATAGGGCATCAGTTTCGGCGATGACTTTGTCGTCTGAGCCAACGTCTGTTGGCGCCACGGAGCATCATTTTGAGTTGGGAAAAGAGGTGGTAGCAGTTGACAGGCCAGATGGACTATACGGTGGGTTTTCAATGACTTGTGAGACACTATGCGCAGTCTAGGTCAAAGCAGAGTTTTTGAACTTCAACAATTGTGGCGTGGTTTTTTTGGTGATTTCGGCCTTCAGCGGCTCCAATAACTCAATATTATAGTTTATTCTTTTTTGCATGTTCAACGTAGATAATATAAATTATGCCTTTTCGACTTTTGCGTTTTTGGTTGCTTAGAACTTCTTTCATCGGCAGACGGTCCACTGGATTCTGGAGTGAAATGGTAGTAGAACCTTGTGATAATACCGTGATGCAAAAACTCAAGCTTATTTCGCTCTTAAAACAACGAATTGATGAGATTCAGAACGCTGTTTAGCGGGGCGACAAACAGCGTTCTGAATCTCATCAATTCGTTGTTGTTGTTTTTTAGTTGTTCCCGGTGCAAGCAAATGCGCCGCATTTGGAAAACAACATCTTTACATCTTTCACATACGCAAATGTTTGTGTATACCATAAATACTATAAACACTGCATTTTGATAACTTCAGAGTTTAGGGGTGTTACAAGCTATCTCTTGTAACTTGTGATTACCTCTTAAAAATGATTTTCGGGGTTTTTTCGATGTTTTCAGGATTAATAACAGCCACAAATTTGACGACCAAAACGTTGTTCAACATCCTCGGTGTCTGTACGATCACGTTTAAAATTAGAAAAATCAGACTCTTGCGAGATTTAGCATTCAATTTTCAATATAACTATATTTTTCGGTTAGTCGAATAGATTAAATTATCCGGATAATCAACTTTTATGAATTATCATCATTTTTAATTGTGGACCATACTTTTAACGGTTATCTATTTTGTTTACACTATTGACAAATTCAACCAACAAAGCCACCGTCTTCCAATCCCGAATTTTTCCAGAACTTAATATCACAGTTCACTGCATCTAGCCATTTAGTCTTTTGTCTTCCGGGCGGCTGATCCTTCTGGACTACCATTCGGATATTATAACAATAATATCACTGGGTTGTTATACTGTGGGGGTGGGAAGGGTGTGGGTACAATACAAAATGTATTAGATTTTATTTGCAGGTATCGTATCGAAATGTAGTTGGATATTGCAATATCATATGAACGGAAAACTACAAAAAAGTAATAATTTATGCATGAAAAACAGTATGAAGAAATTAGGGGAGGTATTGGTGAAATTACTAATGAATTGGAATATGAGTTAATTTAGCGTAGGTGCATTGCATTATTTATTCATTGATTAGGTTGACATCTAGCGAACAAAAGAAGTTATACGGGAATGAGAAGTCAACAGAAAACAAACTTCGAAGGAGAAAAGTGGTGAAATGCACAAGGTTTAGTTATAAGATAAATGAGAGGTAATTGATATTTTTTTTTTATTACTAGGCCCATCGGTTTTCAAGCAGAATATCCAGGGAAATTTTGTGGAAAAGTTAATGAGGTTTAAATATAAAATAAGGAAAAGGTGAATTCACTAATTTCTTTGGGGAAAATAGATATGATAGATTAAATTACGTCACTTTTTAATATAGTTTAATTTTATTTGAATAAATTTAAATTCAATTTTAGCATTTGTGAAATTAATAATCTTATAATAATTTTATTTATTATAATTTCTCTCATACGGTTTGAGGTGACTTGGAAGAAAATTCACACCCAATCGGAATAAATTTACATCCGGTTACAATTTGGAATTAGCTGTGCCGTCTCAGCTTTGATGTGTCAACAAAACACCAAAATAATTAATGAATTAAATTTAAAAAATCTTTGAGATAAGAAAAGAGATAAAAATCGAAAATATTAAATTGTTTTAATTTAATTAAATTAAATAAAATTACCGTAAATTAACAATAAAAATATAATAAATTATAATTAAAATAAATATAAGAAGAAGAAAATAAACAAAATTAATAATACTTAAATTAAATTATAGAAAATATTTGAATAATTGAATAAAAACTAAAAATTACATTATTTAAAATAAATTAACTTTTGTCCTTTTTATTTATTTGTGGGATTCCCTTCGATCGCCGAATTAGGAATGTGAAAGGAGAGGTGGAATTTATCCATTTAATGTTACTAATTTTTTGCACCGATTTCCAGTCACATAATTTTTGACAACTTTTTGACTTGAAAAATCTATGTTTTATATGTCATCAAAAGGTAGGTAATTTATTTAACTATCATTTGATACCTAGGCCACCCGCCCACCCCTTCAAACGGCTGGCTTTAGCTATTTTTAAAAAAACATTATATTTACACGAAAATACCCAGTATTTTTTGGATCTTGTAACAGGCGAGCAGAATTACCAGGAGGCAAATTTAAAATTTTGTTGTTTCGTTTTTCATTTTTGACCCATTTTCGAAAAATTCCAACGGATTCTTGCTCGCACGATGACCGCCGATCGTTTGATGCTATTTCCAGCAGCCATATTTTCACGGATTTTCTAAGAAATTTCTTTTTTGTTTTTCATTTTTGACCCACTTTGAGGCGGAATTTTTTTTTATTTCCAGCCATATTTTTGGAGCCACTTTCTAGCTTGAAAAATAATGGAATAAAACCTTGGTCGGAAAAATCTGTTTGGCCTGTAGGACATTCATATTTTCAGGGATTGTTGAGCTCGGAAAAAAAACAATATTTGTCCGGTTTCCCTCGGGGGCCGGAGCTATGTAGTTTCAAAAGTACCAAATTTGTCACTTTTAGACCCCTATAACTCCGGGAAAACTCAATATTTTCTTATGAGCTTCTCACCAGCAATAGTCGTCTTCTAGGGCTACAAATTATATTATGGGAGTGACTTTCTATCTGTCTGCGTTTTCCGGCTATGGCTGCCTAAATTTCGGAAAATCGTTTGCAGACAAATCTTAAGATGCCTGGGGAATTGGCTAAAACACAATTCTCCAAAATGTAAAGATGCAGAAATGGAAAGAAAAGTTCTATCTAGATTTTAAGTTTTTTCTTGAATTTTCCAAAGGGAAATACGGATTTTCCAGGAACAACGAAAAACATCGATTTTGACATCTTTTCAAATGGGAATGTTTCGGCTTTTCCAATCGAATTTTACAATAATCTATTTATCACAGATAGTAGACTATATGCCACGTTCATTAAACTACCCCACGACTCTTTAAGTCCAATTGTTTTCTTACAATAACTGCTCAAACTTAGGCTTACACGTAAAATTCAAAATATTAAATCGGTCATAAGTCGACCTGCAGATTCTTCACGGAAAAATTTTAGAAGCTTTATTGTGCGCCTTAAGATCCTCTATAAAATGGCCGTAACAAAAATTGGCTAGCTAATTTATTGGCGACGTAAATATCAAATTGCTCGTTTTTAGAAATGCCTGAAATTTTCTCTTATTTGTAAGTTGTTATTTTGTTGTTTATTTTAGTTTGACCTTGAAACGCAGCAGTAAATCGAAATTGTCAAAAATTGATTTTGTTATTGTATTCTCTTTCTCCTACTATAAATTTGTAATTAAATTATAATTAAACAATATTTTCACTGGCATGTGATTCTGATCGCTTGATACCTATTTTCGAAAAAATCGTACGTAAATATATACAGGGTGTCCCAATTTTCGAAGGCAATACGAAAACACTTGGTTCTCTTTCGCATACCGGGATCTTTAATTTGACTTTAAGATAAGGCAATTCGAGCATGTAGTGGTTATCCAGGTACTTACTGAAATGTTGACAGTTAGCTGAACGCCATTTTTCTTTTTGAAAGTTTATTCAAGCATAAGTCGAAAAATCATGATGAAAAATTTTTTTCGGTATAAGTTTAAAAACTTGCCACATTCATAAGCTTTCGTTTAGGCTATAACATTACGATAGGTCTCAACTGGTTCCAAAGATATACACAAATAACTACAACGATGTAGGCATAAAATTGATTTTCGCTATGGAAAAATTTTATTTATTTTTGTTTTTATCCAGTACCAACAATATGGACGTGACAAATAACTGATTTCACACACTCCTATGCATTCACACAAACCTTCACACATACACAAACGATCTCACACACCAAGGCCCAAACACGTAATCCCACAAGAGCACAAGCACGCATATCACCACAGTTGTACTCAAACAAAGCCTAAAGTAGTTGCTGAAAATGTGGTCCTTCAGCTCGAATACATAGACAACAACGCTTTTCAATAGACCGAACCACCCGAAGTGTTTGCTGTGGCTTGTGATGATTATACCGAAAAAAATTTTTCATCATGATTTTTCGACTTATGCTCGAATAAACTTTCAAAAAAAAAATTGGCGTTAAGCTAATTGTCAATATTCCTGTAAGTATCTGGATAACCACATGCCCGAATTGCCTTATCTTAAAGTCAAATTAAAGATCTCGGTATGCTAATGCTAATAGTGTATCAAAAATTTTAAATCGGTTAATTAGTTATTGAGATATTGATCCCAGTAGAGTGCAAAACATGGTCTGATTGAAAATTTGGTTATTTGCGTGTAACTTCGTACCGAAGTCGAATCGGCCAAAATGTTATATGATATTTATTAATTGGGATAGTAGGGAAATTTAAGGAAAATCGACAATATTTAAAGCTAAAATTTGAAGGTAAATTAGTGGAAAAATTATGATAAATTTGGTACATGTTAAAAATCCTAGCTCAGCCGTTTGTAGTGGTGGGCGGGTGGAAATAGGTTTTAAATAATAGGTAATTAAATTACCTAACTTTTGGTAACATAAAAACATGGATTTTTCACCATGCCTATGAAAACTTTCAATGAAAATTTTGGGAAAACAAATAAACATATGTGGCTGGCTCAACGATCATCGGGGTTATCGTACGAACAAGAATCCGTTGGAATTTTTCAAAAATTCTGTCTCTAAATGGGTGAAAATGGTATTTTCTTAATAGTATGTTATTTTTAAAAAAACTACAGCTCAGCCGTTTGAAGGGGTGGGCGGGTGGTATAGGTATCAAATGATAGTTAAATAAATTACCTACCTTTTGATGACATATAAAACATAGATTTTTCAAGTCAAAAAGTTGTCAAAAATTATGTGACTGGAAATCGGTGCAAAAAATTAGTAACATTAAATGGATAAATTCCACCTCTCCTTTCACATTCCTAATTCGGCGATCGAAGGGAATCCCACAAATAAATAAAAAGGACAAAAGTTAATTTATTTTAAATAATGAAATTTTTAGTTTTTATTCAATTATTCAAATATTTTCTATAATTTAATTTAAGTATTATTAATTTTGTTTATTTTCTTCTTCTTATATTTATTTTAATTATAATTTATTATATTTTTATTGTTAATTTACGGTAATTTTATTTAATTTAATTAAATTAAAACAATTTATTATTTTCGATTTTTATCTCTTTTTTTATCTCAAAGATTTTTTAAATTTAATTCATTAATTGTTTTGGTGTTTTGTTGACACATCAAAGCTGATACGGCACAGCTAATTCCAAATTGTAACCGGATGTAAATGTATTCCGATTGGGGTGTTAATTTTCTTCCAAATCACCGCAAACCCTGTGAGAAAAATTAAAATAAAAAAAATTATTAGATTATTAATTTCACAAATGTTAAAGTAGAATTTTAATTTAATTATTTCATACCTTTCAAGCAAGCAATTGTATCAGGCGTGCATAATCGGCAGACAGTATTCCGGTGTGAATTTCATTTTGGTGTATGATAGGCTAAAAACATCAGTGGTGAAATCATGTACGGTGATAAGTGACAGTCACCTTTTTATAAATGTTGCATCGGCTATAACGATATCATCGGTGACTATCACCAAAACGTGACGATTTTCAGGTGATAACTTTTTTGCTGCCGATTTGTACATAAGGTTATATTTTTTTGGGAAAAAAAAATTCAATTTAAATATTTTGAATCGTTTACAAATTATTTTAATTCGTAAACTTTTGTAATGGTTTTATTTATAAAAAAAATAAAATTTTTTATTGAAGATTGCGATCAAATCCTAAACAATTGTGTTCCTTAGTGCCTGAAGAAAATATAATTCAATCGAAACTGAACTAAACATTTACATTTTTTATTAACGATAAAATTGTTATTATCTTGAATTTTATTATATTTCCATGATTTATTTGTATCACAGTGACTGTCACTTATCACCTAACATGATTCCACCCCAGTACTTTATATCGTTTTCAGCAGGCAGTAATTCTTTCTGAAATTTAATTCTGGTGTATTATAAAACTAAAAACATCAGTATTTCATATCATTTTCAAAGCAATTGGATAAGGCGCGCATAAGCACCGGCCAGTAAATAATGATATATTTTAAAAATTAACGCATTATTATTTTTATTCATTTACGTTTTAAATTTATTTATACCTTGCGCAAATACATTTACATTTCCATTTCTTAATCCAATTTAAATTATTTAATTATTTATTTAATTCCATTTTTATTAACTACCCCCAACAAATACATTTTCTTTGAGAATTTTTTTTTTTCATATACTTAAACTTTCGCAAATTAATTAACTATTTAATTTTATTAATTATTTTTAATTATTGCACAAATAAATAATTATTCTTTAATAGTTTTCCATCTACTTTTTAAATAAATATTTTTTAAAACGGAACAAAATACGAAAACAATTAAAAGGATTGCATAAATTGTGGTCGGTCAAACGACAAGAATGTTGTTCCATTAGTTTCAGATTAATTATTTTAAATTGGGATAAATGTAACTGTTACACATACACGACGGTACATAGAATTGTGTTTCTACAGAAATGTGATGGAGATTGGTCTGGTAGACAGTTTCTAAGATCCAGCAGTTACTTCTTCTGTGTCGTATGTAATATAAATTAATGAATAGAAGTAGAACTGACTTCTTCTTACATTATCAATAAGTATAAAGAATTGTGGTACACGAATCCGTATTCGGATTACGGAACAGTTAGTTATAGTTGAATGCTATGGCGGTCTGCTATTCTTTTTAATAATTCTCATTAGGAACAACAAAACAATTGAAAATAGTATTTAAAAGAACCGATCATTTTAATTGACAAGCACAAAATGACGAAAAACAGAGTTGAAATTACTTGGGTTTAGAAGGGGTGTGTGGCGGGGGGTATGAATTAAAAATAAACAGTGACGAAAAGTAAAATTAAATAAATAAATAGAAATTGCCGAAAGAATAAATAAAATTGTTAAGAACAAAAATCAGTATTTATTATATCGATAATGGGAACAAACCAGCGGGCAAATGAGGTTTCCATCTACCTTCTCTCCCGCACCGTCTGTTTGTTTTCTTCTATTGTGCATAAACACATACATTCACATGATGGATGCGTTCACATTTGCCATCCATTTAATGTTCCATTATTTGTGTTATAAAACCACAAAGCTGCTGAGCGCAACAGTTCATCACGTTAGTATAATAAAAATTTTGGTGGGTGTGGGTGGAATTGCGTAAGAGACTGTCTTACTCAATCCTATTCTAGTATTTTTTTGAATTAATTAAAAATTATTATTTTGGCCAAACAATTTTTTATAAAAGAAAAAAATTAACGCTAGAAGAGATAAAATTTTCTTAAATATTTAAGTGATTTATTTTTAAATATAATTTTAATTTTTCGTAAATTTTTTTTCAAATATGCACAATAACAAACGCCTTTAGCTCTCTCTCTCTCTCTCTTTGTTCCGAATTTACCCAACGGCATCCACTTCAAAGGTGTCCCTTTTAATATTCTTTAGATTCAAACAGTTTAAATTTGAATAACAATTTATTTGAACGTCGTTGGTTTTCAAGTGGGTCACCTAATGATGATCACCAGAACTATTTGGGCTGACCGGCGGCCAAATTGCCTATTTCGAAAACCAATTTTGTTGATCCAATTTAATGAGTCAATGGTCAAAAAATTGCTTTGTGACGTATTGGTTTTTTATTATGAAATGTTGAAAATATATCGGAATTTAATAAATGGCTCAAAAATTCTGCGGACCTAACTATGAAGCCTTTAACGAAAATATCCGTATAATATTTCCGAAGTGCCGGCCGCTTTCAATAGATATATGCGTTAAAATTTCATAACAATCTGACCATTATTAGCATCGAATATAGCAGTTTGAATTTGGATTGACACTTTGTTATTTTCACAAAAATGGATTCAAAGCAATTGTCAGTGTCCTTGTTTATTAAATTCTCTGAGTAATTTCATTCGATTAGTAACGCAAGAATAGTTGCTAGTTTCTGGATTTTTGGTTAGGCGAGAGTGGATACCGTTTGCTATAAATTTTCCAGAATTTCAATACGTTTAAATTTGAATAACAATTTATTTGAACGTAGTTGGTTTTCAAGTGGGTCACCTAACGGTGATAGCCGATTACCAGAACAAATTCGGCTGACCGACGGCGAAACGGCGTACAGTAAATCTCATAAAATTGTCAATTTAATTAGTCAGTGGTCAGAAAATTGCGGTGTGACATAATGGTTTTTTATTATGAAATGTTGGAAATATTTTGGAATTTAATAAATGGCTCAAAAATTCTGCGGGCCTAACTAAGACTTTAACGAAAATATCCGTATAATATGCCGGCCGCTTTCAATAGATATATGCGTTAAAATTTCATAACAATCTGACCATCATTAGCCTTGAAGTTACAGTTTGTTTTATTTTGAAAAACGCAAGAACATTTGCTAGTTTCTGGATTTTTGATTACGCCCGACAAGATACAGTTTGCTATCGATTTTCCAGAATTTCAATTTATAAATTTGTTACAAAATTATAAAACATCCATTCTCGATCGTATGCGTTTGAAAAATCGTTTCTTTAAACTGTATTTAATGCATTTTATTAGACGACACAAGTTCAATTGTGAAAAAAGCTTTTGCTAATAATAATGGCGGCTATGTAAATATTCGGTGAGATTTTTTAATTATGAAAAACCATAATATTTTTGAGCAATGGCGTCGGATCGAAACGAAACGAAACGAAACGAAGTAAAGGCGTTCGTATAATTTTTTGTTAACATTTTTTTATAATAATTAAAATTAAAATTAAGTTTGCTGACATTAATTAATTAATTTTAACGTCAACATATGTAAAATGAGATGTCAAATTTCTGACGTTAATTAATTTAATTTTTTTTTTTTTGATTTTGTATTTTGTAGTTTAAAATTTAGTTTTACTATTTTTGTGTTTTTTTTTTAATTAATTAATTTTATTAATTAATAAATAAAAATTATTCGATTCGTTTGGTTTTTTTTTTTACCTATATTTTTTTTCTTATATTGTTTTTAAATTAATTAATTAAAATTAAAAAAAGAAATGATATGTGTTATTTTTTTATTTTTTTTGTTTTTCTATTTAATAATTATTCCATTTTTTAATATATATTTAAATAATTAATAAATAAATTAATAAATAAATAAATAAATAATAATTTAAATAATTTTTAAAATTTTTTTTTTCAAACAAATAACGGCGAATTATATATTTTTAAAAATTTTTTTTTTTTTTAAATAAAACAAAAGAAAAAAAAGCTCTCTCTTTTTTTTATTTTTAATTAATTTTTTAATATTAATTAATTTTTATTTTGTTTTTATTTTATTTTCAGTAATTAAAAATGTAAAAATTGAAAAAATTTATAAAAAAAATAAACAAAAGAAAATCAGTCATTTTTAAAAAAAATAATAAAATAATTAACCCTTTATTTTTTCGTTTATTGTTGTTGTTTTTGATATAAAATATGTTCGCACCGCAGGCGGTACGTTCTGAAACGGACGTCGTTTTTAATAATAGTGTTTTTATGTGGTTTTTTTACATGTAAAATAATATAAAATATGACGTTTTGATAGGCTATATTTTGATTAATACACTGTGTGTGTTTGTATGAACGCGCAGTTGTTAAAGGGTTAAAATTAATAATAAAAAGGATTCAAGCGTGTGTGGGCGTGATAATAAAATACTGATGACGCAGAAAGGATCATCATATTTAAAATCAAAGTCACGCTGATTAAAAATAAAATAAAAAATGTGCGGTTTAAGGGGTTTGAGCCCTTGTTTAAGAGTGTGTGTTTGTGTGAGTGTGTGTGTGTGTGCTGGTTTTTTTTATAGAGAGCTAATAAATAGATTTTTTTTTTCATTTTTTAATATATATTTAAAATCTGAGTGGCGGACATTTAATTTTGTCCATTTTTATATTAAATATTTAATTTTTTATTTTATTTTAATAGAAAGAGGTGGGCGGCCGACGACGGTGATTCTGCATTATCGCTTAACTTCGCCTTGTCCACCACTCCCCCTCCAAGTACATAAATTACCATAAACGTACGTTAAACATAGTATTTTTTTGTCAACTCTTAACATCCGACTCAATTTTACTGTAATGTCAGATGCGACAGGCCCAGCATAGTCATTCGAGGGTATATGTAAAATGTATTTTGCTGCGGTGCAGATGTTCAAGAGGATTGATTGGCTTGGACTATACGTTTTAGATATTACATCATACAGTCATTCGAACGCGAACTAGGTGAAAACACAATGGATTTTGCTGTGAAATCTTTGCTCTCAGTCGCCCTTCTAAAAATTCCAATAAATATGTTCGTAAAAGAATTTATTCTCGATTCTTTAACGATATTGATGAATATAGTGACGCAAGTTCAATTCAATATCTGTGTGAAGTTAAATTCCAATAACTATTAATGAAACTAAATAAAACTACTTATAAGGCGACCGGCTGATAAAAATAAATAATATAAGATGTTATGTTTTAATAACTAGAAAGATATCCAGCATTCAGTAATCGTACCAGTCATGACCGCCGTCGTCAACGTGTTAACAAACATTTATGTTTATTGCATTTACACAAGTTAAACTTTTAAATCGAAATCTGACCGTGTAATTGTACAAATATTTACTTTTCCCGTATGTCTTTAGGTACAGAATTGCAGTGCTCAAACACAATCGATCTGTGTTTGATAAATACACAGCAAAGAGTAAAGAACTGATGTCAACGGAATGTGACAGCATTGTGACGCAGTGACACACGTTATCTTGTACGATACGGACTAGAGTTTAAAATTTAAATTTGATTATTAAATTTATGAGTAAAATTTTTGGTCAAATTTTTCATACCGAACTCACCCTTTTCTGGGTGAAAACCGATTTTGAGGGCAAATGCAAGTGAATGACCATTTTTTTTCCTTTTTATGAATATTTGACATATAACACTTGCGTTATCTGTCAAAAAGTTATTTACCATTCCATTGGAACAATTGTTGCTGGTACTTTGAACGCCTTTTTTTTATACAATTCATGTTTAGCTTATAAAGTTGTTGCATTTTTAACCCATAAATTATATGTTTTTAACGCATAATCACCCTGTCTGCCACTCTCCCTCTCCTGTATTTATATTATTCTATTATTAATTTTACATATTTTAATATATATTTTTAAATATATTTCTATATATATAATTTTTTGTTCATAATTTTATATATTTATAGGTTTTTATTTTTCTTTGCAATAGCTGTGTGTGAGTGTGTTTGTGTGTGTGTGTGTGTATGTGTTTACAAATACAATCAAATCAAATCAAATGACGCTGTAATTAATAATAGATGTTTGTTTTTCCTATTTTTACGATAGAAAACACATACAAATAAATATAGATACCGTTACATTTAATACACAGGCAAGCACACATACAAGCACATAAGTTACAACACACATACACACATACACACATACACACATACACACATACACACATACACACACACACACAGACACAGACACACAGCTAAATAACACAGATAGGCGATATAAATAAATGTTTTCTATGTTTCTAATAAATATACACGCACACATATTCTTATATAGGAAAAGCGATGCGCAAGTAATTGCATAAATATGTATATGAGCGAGGATGACAGAGGAAGAAGGTGGGGTGGATGCGGGTTCGACTACCAGCAGAACAAACAATTAAAATTATTCACGACGTTATATAAATATATACAAAAGCCACGTGGAAACATTATTTAATAATTAAAGAACTTTTTTTTAATAACCAAAAAATAAGCTAAGCTTTTTGTCTGTATTTATTATTTTGGTATCATTTTATGGATACACTGTTAACCACCATTTTAATTAAATATGCGAAAAATAACCGTTACTATAAAAATTAAAATGTTATAGCGTAAAAGCTACGCACACACAAACACATACACACACACAATAAAAAAGGGGACTAAAAATCAACGAATTAATCAAAAAACAGAAAACCATGGTCACGTGATGAGAACTAAAATAAAAAAAAAAAAACAGGAATGAAATACAAGGGGTAATTGTGTAATTGATTGTGCTGGTGGTGGATGAGAGGAGCAGGTGGTTGCGATTGGATTTACATTTTTCGCTATTTATACTGACTATTTTTTTAACACACATTTTACATTTGTTTGTTTGTTTGTTTGCATGTGTATGTTATATTTTGACACACGTGACACATATTTTATTTTAATTATCATTAATTTATCTATTAATAATTTATTTAATTAGGTTTTTCTTTGGCACAGCATTACAGTCACTTACAATTACATTTAATTACAAATAAATTTATCCTATTTCTTGTTGTCGTTGTCACATTCAAGCATCACTTGCATTTGTTGCTGCTGCTACTGTTGCTGCTGTTGTTGTTGTTGTTGTTGTTGTTGTTGTTGCTGTTGTTGTTGCTGCTGGTGTTGTTGTTGTTGTTGCTGTTGTTGTAGGATTTATTGTTGTTTCAACACCACCAGTACCACCAGCACCGCCACGTAAAGCTAATTGATAGGCAACTTCAAATGCTTGTCCTAAACTTAATATAATTTCTGTTGCCAAATCCTATTTTGTGTGGCATGGGGAGCGGAGAGGGGTGGGGAAGATAAAAAAAACAAAATTAATTTTAATTTTATAAAATTATTAATTGTTTATTAGCTACAAATTTCGATTAACCCCCCCTTCTATTCTGTCTCGTATTTACATGTAATTCGGTAATTTCTTTGTGTAAATTCAGTGTATGGAATGGAGATAAATCCTGTATGGGGTTTAAAAAGTTTAAAGTTAAGTGCAGGTGATGGATATGGCGTGCGGCAGTGTGAAGTATATGGGGAACATTATCCATCAATAAAAACCGCAATGAGTACTGGTGCCGGCCTATTTTGAAAGTGGCCTGTGACGAAGTTGGTCTGAAAAAATTTCAAGACGCTGAGTTGGAGGCGTTTTCGGACCACCATTAGTGCCAAACTCAAGCGAAGCTCGCTAAAACTTTGAGCAATGACTCTCAACAAGCGATTTCAAACCGTATGCCAAGCCCATGCAAAAACATGGAAATTTGAGTTCAACATGAAGTCAATAGCGCAAGAGGTGCGCTACATTTTCACATGTTTTTCACTGCTTCAACGACAAATTCGTAAGGATCTTGTGCTTCGAATAGTGACGCGCGGACGAAAAGTGGATACACTACGACAACGTGTAGGAAATCGTGAGGTAATCCCGGTCATTCACCAATATTTAAGCGACAAAAATCTAATAATGTCCATGTGGTGCGATCAGTTCGGAATGATCTACTCGGAGCTACTCCAGTCCAACAAAACCATCACTGGAGAACGTTATCAACAACAATTGATACAATTGAAGCAGCATTGAAGCTCAAACGTTCACAATGTGCCAAAAAACATAACAAAATGATTTGTTTCAACACAACCGCACGCACGTTCGACCACACTTTTGCAACAAAGTCGTCAACTAGATTATTTGGCGGCGCTTCAATGGGATTGTCTGCCTACCCACCGTCAAGTCATGTGCCGTGCTAAACAGACATTACTCCTTCCCAATACATATTTATGAAACATTTTCAAGAATTGCTCATAAATTAATATGTTTTAATATTATTAGAGAGCGAACGCTGATGCTCCTTCCCAATCACCATAGTTACAGTCACAGTCACAGTCACCCAGTCAGCTTAAAATTTAAAATTCCAATTACTTACCATACTATGAACATTAAAAACATGACAATAATGTATATTTAAATCGGAATCTTTTGTAATATATGCAAAATGTGATAGATCATCGGCATCTTGACATGCACAATCAATATTACGTATTTCATGTTCGCAAATGGTTCCCTGAGTTTTAATATCTATAAAACGTACGCCACGATATGATATCGACAGACACACTGGTCTTTTTATATTTTGTACAATGTTTGTGGATGTTGATAATAATAATGATGATGATGTTGATGATGATGATGATGGTGGTGGTGGTGGTGCTAATGTTGACGTTATGGGTGTCGATGCTGTTGAATTATGATTTAATTTCGACGATGGTACAATCGATGACAATTGTAATGGTATTTGTAATGATATTGATGATGTTAACGAAGACGAGGATGATGACGACGACGACGACGATGATAATAATGTTGCATTTGTATGTTTTGATTGAGATAATGGTACTTGTAAAGATGATTGTACTGATGACGATGGCGGCGGCAGCGGCTGTGATTGTTGCATTGGTGGTGGTGTCGACGCATTTCGTTCACCTTTTTTTAATTTTTGAATTGATTTTCGTGTTGATTCGGTGCCACGTAATTCTTTAACGACAGTTGATCCTAAGTACTATTTTTTTTTCATTGAAATAAATGAATTAATTAAATTTTGATGTGCAAATAAATTGAAATGGATTTTTTTTTATATTTACATTAACTTCGTATTTAATTGCACCCGATAATAATGTGGTAGCTGAATGACGCCATTGGGCACGTAAACCAATTGGTACACCCAATACAAGTTCAGATGGTCCACGTATTATTAAATTTGTTGTGCCAGTTGTTGTTATTGCTGCTGCTGCTGCTGCTGCTGTTGCTGGTGTTGTTGGTGTCGTTGTACGTATCGGTGGTTTTGGTGCCGGTCTACTTTTTCGATGGCGTCCATATTTTTGCAAATGTTGCTGTTGTTGTAATTGCAATTGTTGTTTATTATTTAATTCGGTGGCTAAATACTCGTCAATTGATGTGTGCGGTGGTGGTGTCGATGTTAACGATGGTGATGTGGCTGTCGATATTGCCACCAAATCGATGTCTGATAATTTAATAATTTCATGTTCCAATCGTTGTTGTTGTTGTTGTTGTTGTTGTTGTTGTTGTTGTTGTTGTTGTTGTTGTCGTTGTTGTTCATAATCGGATGCCGACGATACGGTATACAATATACGTTTACGATGTCCTAATTTTTCAATTTCTAATACAGCCTGCAATTCAATTTCCCAAATGCGGCTAACGCGTTCCATATCGTTGTACAAATGTTTTCTAGAAAAATTAAATTTTAACAGTGGTATGATGGAAGTTATACGTGTGGTTGCGGTATGAGAGGGGGCGGGGGTCGCTTTGAGGGCATATATGATAATCGATTAGCTTTATTTTTCCGTCGAGATCTGCTTTATGAACACTATTAAATAATGTCATCCAAAAATGGTTCAAGTGGTTAACTGGACAATATATAGTTTGTGAAAGCCACCCATAATTTGGAGGCAGACGAACATCTTATGAATTTCTTTAAATATAAAGAATTTTACCGCAGAATTAGAACAGGGTAGCATGCCTGTGTCCATTATATTATATCAACGGAAGAATTATGGTATGTGTGTATCTGGTGTGAGGTACAAATGTGGCCACTTTTATTGTTGCATCCTGTGCACACAACATAGCAAAACTTTTGAAGCCATAATTCAGGGTGCTGTATAAGAGATGTGGATCGAGTAATTGAATGTAATGATGTATGACAGTGCTGTGGTAATTAAGATTTAAAACTGCCCATATGTAATGTGAAGATAATGGTACGGAAACTGCAGGATAATATGCATTCGGTCAACGTGGATGTTACACACTAATTTAAATACCATACACTTACTCAAACAATTCAATGTATTCGTCCAATTGAATATTTTTTAACCATTGTTTTATTGTTAATTGTTTTTCCATTTCATTAATTTTTAATGATTTTGGTAATTTTTTTATCGATTCCATAAATGCAACATGAAATTCCTTTGGTATTTTAATTGTGGTTAAATCATTTTCATCAATTATGTCATTCTGTTTGCGGAAGAGAGAAAAATAAAAATTTTATTAATTAATGTATTTTATTTTGTTCGGCAATAACCGCGGCAGAAAAAAAAACCAATTCTATTCTATTTTCTGTTAATAAACAACAACAACAACAACAACAACAACAACAACGACTACAAATTTAGTGTCAAAATTTCCAGAACATTTTAACCGAAATTATATGCATTGCTTTTATTATTTATTTATGTGAAAAAGCTCACCTCAGTTTTCTCATTTTCAAAGTGTTCTGCAGAAAATGTACGTAGATCCCGCGAAAAAGGGATATTCTTTCGAATTTTGTTGTGAATAATCTTAATTTTAAATTGTCATACGGAAATTGTACGTAGATCCTGCGAAAAAGCAATATTCTTTTGTATTTTGTTGTGAAAAAGCTTAATTTCATTTTGTCATACAGAAATTGTACGTAGATCTCGCGAAAAGTGGATATTCTTTCGAATTTAGTTGTGAAAAAGTCATTGGACTGTTTAATATTCAAGTTCCCGTACAGAAAATGTTTATAGATCCCACGAAAAGGGGATATTCTTTTGTATTTTGTAGAGAAAAGTTTAATTTCACATTGTACAATAATACCGAAATTGTACGTAAACTCAGCGAAAAAGGGATATTATTTTGTATTTTGTTGTGAAGCAGCTCACCTACTAACTTTTGTTTTCAATAAAATATGCACATAATCCTGGAAATTTTGACCACACAAATCGTCTGTGCGTGCGTGCGTGTGTGTGCGTATGTGTGTTGCAAATTATTAATTATATATTATTAAAATAACTTACAAGAAAATTGATATTATCAAATCCATTATCAACTAATTGTTTATTAAACTGATTTAGATTATTTCCATTCAACCATTTATAAATGGCATATGATTTATTTGAAAAAATATTCTTATCAGCCGCATCCGTATCGTTACCAATAGCTGTCACATTCACATTTTTATTATTATTATTTTTATCAACATTCCCAAGATCATCATCATCATCATCATCATTGGCGTCGTCATCACCATAAGTTGTCGTCGTTTTTGGCGCCGCCGTCGTCGATGAACTAATTTTTTTATTATTATTTAACAGTTGTTTTGAATCCTTAATAAAATCGGTACCAAATGTTGCCATTATTTCTGAAATTTTTGCCCATTCTTCTTGTTCATCAAATGGACTTAAATAACCAACATTATGTTTAGCATAATCATTATCATCGGCATTATCATCATCATCAATATAGGCATCAATGTAATCGTTATCGCCAGTGTCATCAACAATATTATGACTGCGATGTTTAATAAAATTTAATTTATTATTACGATCATCGTCAACAGCATCTTTGCTAATGTTAGCCGATGGTGTTGTTTGTTTGGATGTGGAATGTGTTGGTGCTGGTGGTGGTGGTGTTGGTGGTGGTTGCGACAACGAAGATTGAAATGAGTGATAATATTTTATAGGTTGTTGTTGTTTTTGATGATTTTGATGACTTTTATGAACACCGCTGCCATTGTTAATCATTTGTGTTTGATATTGATATCGATCCTGATCACGATCACGATGCTGCTGCTGCTGCTGCTGATGTTGATGTTGATGTTGATGTTGATGATGATGATGATGATGATGACTTTGATGTTGTTGATGAAATGTTGATAATTTTTGATAATATTCTAATTGTTGTTGTTGATTTAAATATGACATTATGTTTGCATTATTTAAGGTCATTGTGGATCCTTTAAATAAACCTAAAAATTTTCGAAAAAATGATTAATAATTTTGGCATAAATTAAAATTATAGATAAATTAAGATTATTTATTTTGATTATAATTACCAGCAAATGGGGCATCACCAATAAATTCTTCAACGCAATCGGTTGATGCACCACTACGATCCGATATCGATACGCTTGAGCTTAACGAACCATTTGATGCACCCAATGATGATCTTATTGAACACAAAGGTTGTTCTGCAGATGGTGACGTACCAAATTCATTATAATTATTACCATAATTACTACCACCAACACCACATCCACTTCCACCACCACCACCACCAAAATAACTACTGTTAATATTTATTGTATTACAACCATAATAATTGTCACGCGTACCAGACAAACGTTTATATTCCTATATTTGTGCGATGTGTTTGAAATTAATTATAGTGTGATAAAGTAATTAGTAACGACAGAAACAAAAAAGGAAGTGTTGTTTGGGAGCGGGGGGTACCCGTGGACACAGAAGGATACGTTCATTAACTTAATGGTTGTCAAACAAAATTGGGTGGCGGATCCGGTCCAATTGAAATTAATTAACGCAATTTTATGTAGGCAGACAAACAATTTAAAAAATATGATTCCATAAATTTAACAATGTACACATTATCACAAAATCAATCCCTGTTACCATACTTAAACTAGGAATAGTAAGGGAAAGGTTTTTGGGGGTGTGAAATAATCAAGCATATGTGAATGAGAAATTAAGGTGAATTTAGGAAAATTTATGTTTTGAACTGAGGTTCAAAGGTACAACCGAAATTTTATGAATGCAAAAAGTGAGAATGAGTGAAAGCAGCCAGTCTATGACCAGGTTTTATATATGTTTTATAAATAAAAAGCAAGTGCAAAATATTACGTTTCCATTAAAACAGACAGTGGCTTTAATCAACAAAGATTAACCATTCGCATGGTGTGTAGATCAACGAAACTTTGTTTAAGGTCTAAGATGATACAGGAAATATAATAGAATTAATATCGTGTAAATAATAATATGAAATTAAATATTAGTAGTGAAGTTAAGATTGAGGTCAGGGACGAAATGAAAATATGATCATGAAAATAAAAATCAATAAAATAAAAAACCCAATTTAACAAATTCGAAGTAAAATGATGTCATGCATCTGAAAATAAATATAACAAGATATTTTTTTAAATTCTTTGCCCCCCCCTCCGCCCGCATCGCTCGCCCCGTATACAAATTATCAAAGTATTAGTGACAGCAGCTGTGCAAACAATTTTTTGCGCACGTCCCTATCGTTGTTTGTGATTTTGTTTATTTTTCCATTATATCTTTTATAATTGGTCAATTAATAAATAAAAATTAAAAAAATGTACCACATCGGCGCCGCAGATTGTAAGAGATATGAGGTGGGGGGGTGGACAAAAAACAATCCACACTAAATTGAAAATATACAGCAGCAAAAATAATTGGAAATCATCAAGGCCAAAAATAAAATTAAATTTATACATTTTTTTTTCTATTCCATTATTTTATTAATAACAAAAGAACGAAACAAAAAAAAAATAATACCATAAACAACAACAACAACGCAACAACAAAATGGTAGTCTTTTTATTAAATAATTGGTGACATAAAAACTGATGGCATTGTGTGGTGTTTGAGTTTGTGTGTGTGTCTGATGACGTTGTGTGGTGTTTGAGTGTTTGAGTGAGTGAGTGAGAGAGTGAGTGAGTGACTGAGTGTGTGTGTGTGTGTGTGTGTGTGTGTGTGTGTGTGTGTTTGTGTGCGTGAGTTTTTAAACAGTAGCGGCAATGGAAAAAATAAATCATTTTTGTAAATACATTTTTATTTAAAATTATTTAATTAAATTTTTAAACAGTCAAATCATTTTCTTAATAATTTTACGTATAATGCGATATTCATTTTGATGCAAGTGGCCGATTAACTGATTACGCATCTTAAAGAAAATATGGATTTTACATGGACAAGCAGATGATATTGCAACCGTATTGGTTGGCAAACATATTAATACTCTGGGGAACCTTCTTCCGATAAATTTCAATGAAATGACCAGTTGGTGCGCGATGGTGTAGATCTATCTATAAACTGTACTAAAAGAATACCATTCACTAACGTAGAACCAAAATAAAGAAAATTCAAACACAAAAAATTAAGCGGTTCTCTAAAATATTTCACTATTACACTTGGGAAAGTAAAATTAGCACTGGCAGTTACATCTGAACGATAAAATTCGAAAAGCAGGTCTTGATTTTTCTTTCCAAAATTCGAAGGGCTTTTGGTATACCACTTGGGGTTTATAGTCTAATCGATCAAGACACACTGGTTGTACACGGCAGTCACTTAGACCAATGCTATAGGCTATGGTTTTGTTGTATGGTGGCCAAAGTTATTCGTACCACGTTCCTCGCTACATTGCGCTGCAGGTTCTGTTGATCTTGGATTTATTTTTGCTAGACAATCTACGACGAATATTGTTCCATCGATTACGTGTGACATGTACTAGTGGAAAGATTCTAGCCAGAATTATTGGTATTCCTTTATATTTTTCAACTCTTTAAAATACAAAACTTTGCAGTTTTTTGTAGTTCGTTAACTTTTCACGCATACAAAGTTCTAAAAGTATTCGGAAAACAAATGAAACCATGTAAAAATGGCGAAGCAGTTGCGGCCATGACACTTGCATAATTTATTACTTTATTATCGCAAAAGCTGTAAGACTGTTTAGACATAATAAAATCTAAAAACTTCGTTTAATAGAAAATTTGAAGCATGTTCCTGCCGTTAGGAAACTTGAAAGTTGCTCAAAGCTGCCGTTCCGCAAAACCCAAAAAGTTCTAGTGATCTATACAAAGAAAAAAAACGGATTGAACTTAAATTACCATTTTTTATGGTTTATATGTATGGTTGCCATACAACATCACCTCTTCCCTCCCGCAACAATTTGTTAGTAAATTAATTTTTTAGTATTTTATGTTTGTGTGTGTGTGTGTTTACAATTACAACGTGTATGTGTGAGTGTATGTGTGCGTGTGATTTTTCGATAATATTTATGGATAAATAAGTGCAAAATGCTAAATGTGGATGCAAATTTTTAAATTTAATAATACTAAAATATGATTTAAATTATGTGAAAATACTAATTAAAAAATATGTCATAATAATAATAATAATAATAATAATGATAATAATAATAAAAAGAATTAAATAAATAATTAATCTCTACTAACTATTTTTTTGTATTAATTTTATGATTTATAAATTTTTTGTAATTAACAATAACAACAACAAAAACATTATAAATAAATTTAAAAAAACCATTGAAATAACAATAAAAAAAATATGGGGTCAATGGGTGCAGGGTGGGTGGGTGGTGAGGTTTGTGGTCGGTGCAGGATATTGGAAAAACTATAATATAAATTTAAAATAATAATAATAATAATAATAATAATAACAATAATAATAACAATAACAATAACAATAATAATAATAATAATAATAACAATAATAATAATGACAACGACAACGACAGCAGCAACATAAACAACAACAACAACAACAGCCATAATAAACAATTAACAACATAAAATTACAACTACAATTACAAAATTATAGAAAAATAATAATTAATAATAATTTAAATTTAATTAATTACTGAATGGTGCTCAAGCGTATACTCAAATATTTGCGTTCGAACCGTATACCCCCGCCCTCCCGAAAAAAAATTAAAATTGTAAAAATACCAGCGGTACTACTTCAAGTTAGTACCCCAAAAAAAAAAAAAAACACATTTTCCATTTCCAATTTAAATCCATTCCGGATATTGTATGGATATTTTTACCCAAAAAGAAATAATGCTTTGGATAATATTTCTTCTTCACCACAATTCCTATTAGAATTATGTCATCCATACACTGGTACACCCTCGCCTCCACCCCTTCGAAATGTTGGTCCCCCCTCCATATATATTTGTTCATATTTTATTAACACATTTGAATATTTTTGTGCTTTATTTAAAACCCGATTTACCGTTATTTGATTTCCGTTCAAAATGGATGTTAAAAAACCCAAGCAAACCCGTGTTTCCATTGAATTTTTGTTTGAATTTTAATTATAACGACCACTCAAATACCAGGCTATTATTATTATTAATTATATTTTAAAATTTAATTACAACAATTTCAGTTGTGTTTTTTTACAGTTCTAAAAAGATACCAACACATACCTGACTTAATGGACGTATTCGTTCATGTATACATTTTTCAGCATGTATTGCTGACGGCGGCGGATGTTCAGGTGTTGGTGGTTGTACATAATTTGTTGGACTTAATGGTGTCGCTGCTGTCGCTGCTGCTGCTGCTGTCACTGCTGCTGATGCTGATGCTGCTTCAGTTGTCGTTGTTGTCAATTTTTGATTATTATTATTACCGTTACTATTATTATTATTATTATTATTATTATTACTATTATTATTACCGTTATTATTCGTTCCACTTAAATTATATTTTATTCTATTGCTATTTGCTGAACTATATATAAATATATACACACGCACACACATATACGGTCAAACACATATAAATATACATATATATTCAAAAAATATACATATATACAATGTGTATTTTTAAAGATGGCGTTTTTTGTGACAGTTATAGATAGAGAGATATAGAGAGAGATATAAATAGAGATAAATAGAGAGAGAGAGAGAGAGAGAGAGAGAGAAAGAAAAAATAATTAATAATTTTGATTGAAAATATAAAATAATATACAAAAATTAAATTAATTAATTAATGCACAAATTATTTGTTTGCTTACTCTATTATAAATTGTTCATAATTATCACGATTTCTACGTAATTTACGATTTGGATTATATGAACGTAACGATGCCGTATTTTCATAATTGTTATTGATAAATTGTAAATAATTACGTGGTAATGGCTGTGGATTAACTGTAATATTTGTAACAATTGGATTCACTATCGATGCAAAACCATTATTTCGTTCTGATGCTGCTGCCGATGCTTTCGCCGATGAACCCGTTGTCATTGTTTCACCCGATGCCATTGTTGTTGTTGTAACTATTGAAGCATTTAAATCAATTGAATTATTACCGGCAATTGTTGTCGTTGTAATTATAGCACCAAATGGATTCATTTGAACGTATTGATCAACGCTGGCGACACGATGTACTTTATTATTATTTGTTGGTTTAACTGTTTGGGTGATGAAAATTTGTGAAATAATTATTATTAGAAAATTGTGTACAATTTAATTGTTATTTCTTGTTAATTTTTATACCTGATTGAAAACGTTTCTGTTGTTGGACATCATCAATATCATTTTGACTTTTAACAGCATCACTACGTGCCAAAAATAAATATTCATATGGTGACGATGACGTAACATTATTATTTCCAGTTCCTTGCATACGTTGATGTTGTTGTTGATATGCCGTTGCTATATGTCCAAAATAATTAAAAAAAATTATCATAAAATTTAGTAGCCCAAAGCCGAACCCATCATTAGAAACGAACTATTGACAACTGGATAAAATTACGGTCACTTTATCTAACATTTAGGTTTAGATCAATTTTGAGCAAATATTTTTTTTCAAAAAAACCCTAGGCAAACCCAAGTTGTCTGCAATCAACTGAATATAATTTCATGATAGTCTTTCTTATCGTAATATATTTAACCTTAAAACAATTTATTCTAACACTCGAATGTGGTACCTCAATCGATCTGTGTCTGTCTATCAACTGGATTTTGTTAGGTACTATGGAAACACATTTTTCATTACTAAACATTTACAGATTTCACAAGTATCAGGGGGCCCAAAACTCCGACGCGAAACAATGCGTTGTAGCTAAATTTGAAGATACTAAATTTCTTTTAGCACAAAACCCCTCCCCCCTCCCCTGCCTCTCCCAAGTTGACCTCTGTCTTCTGCAATCAACTGAACTTATAATTTCTCGATTCTCTCGAATCATCGTATTTCAAATTCCCGATTTTAATATTTTGGTGTGAGCTACTATCTAATCTTAGCTAATTATATAAAAACTATAATTCTTACCACTGTCGACTGACGTTGACATCAACGAATAGCTGCTGGACGACATATGTGTTGGTGATACGGATAAATTTCTGCGTGGCGGCTTTTTCGGTGGAGTTGGCTACAACGACGGGATTTCACAGAAATTATTATTTACAAATTACGAAAGTTAAATACAAAACCTCTTACCGATATTTTGGAATTATCATTGTTACTATTGTTGTTGTTGTTATTCATCGATCCCATGGGAACATAAAAATTATTTTCACTACCGCCACCACCACCAGATGTTTTTGATCGTTGCTGCTGTTGCTGGTGTTGTTGTTGTTGCAATTGTAATGATGATGGACTCGATGGTCCTAAACTTCCCATTGATGACGATGGACTCGTTGTCATATTATCACTAAAATTTAATAATATTATTATTACAAAACCTAGAGAATCACACAAAACCTAAAGAATCGCAAAACCTAGAGAATTGCAAAATCTTAATATCAACTAAATTGTAAAGAGTATGAATGACTCAGCAGATGGTGAGGAGGAGTAACGGAATTTCTTTTTATATTTTACATATTAATATTGAAATTGTTGAAAAATTGAAGTACACCCACACACCATAGGAACTTTCAGTAATTTCTTATTCAATTGTAATGAATGACCGAGAATGTGTGGGCTTTTAATAATGAAACTCAAAATTTTCACAACTTTGGTTGGCATCAATGAATCGAATGAATTTCGACTTTATCCACCAACAATTTCTTTTGTACTTTAGTGTGGCTATGAAATTGTATTATAAAATAGCCTAATTTCTAATGAGGAATTTGGGAAAATTTAAATTGCTTGAAAATTGAAAGGGGATATTAAATAGAACCGAGTTTTTGGGTAATTAGTGACCCAAATTCTAGTAATCTTTAGTACGTGCAAAAAAATGTGATTAAAATTTCGGTTCCTTATTGAAGTTCTATAGTAAATTGCTTGTAAAAAAAATTCCGAACTTTCAAAATGGGAGTATAAAAACGTTCCTCTAATAATAAAGTTCTGGAAAATCGATTTTAAGGAAAATATTAAAAATTTATAAGGTGTCTCGAAGTTTGTCTCCATTCTACTATTTATATCACTAATTTCAATTATATATAACCCCTATCAACACTTATTAAATCTTTGAGCAATACCAAAACAATTTTGCACCCTCACCCGGGACCTCTACATATTTAGGCACATATTAGTTCGTTCGGTCCATAAAATGTGTAAACGATACTTTTTAAGCCAATGAAAATGTAATCGAAACTGTTGTTGAGTTTTCATATGACCGCAACAGCTAAATCTTATTCATTCAAATAGATTTACTTACTGATGTGAATTATTATTCCAATTACAATGATGTGAATGATGTGATGATGATAATGGTGATATATTACGATGATGACAATGACGATTTTCATATTTTATATTATTATTACTGTTATTATTATTTTTGTTAATTTTACTATTATTATTATTATTATTATTATTATTATTATTTTGAAATGTTGCATCTCGATATTCGTCAGCATCGTTATCGTACGTCGTTGAATTCCGATGGTCTACATACAAAAATGAGATAGAAAAATTATAAAAAATAACGGCGTCAATAATACAAAACAAAAAAATTGCGGTAAATTTCGAAAAATTAAAAATTTTTGACTAGAAGTTACTGCGAAATACTTCAACCAGAGAGAGACTGAGTGGGAAAGTTGATTAAAATTAAGGATTCTTTCGCAAAAGTTCTTATTTATAAATTTTGTATGGCGCGTAAAGTAGCCAAAGTGAATTGAGTTTCGAAGCGACCAGCAAAAGACTTATAAAATTTAATAGATTTAAGAGCCACTTTCCATTGGCTCTTAAAACATTTTATTGAAACTCGATTGAGAACTATCGTAATTCCAGAATGAAACTTTTGCAGTCCAGCGCCGCAATACCATTTTAAAGTTCATAGATGATCAAAATTTAACGGACTTCATTCCACATCCTGCCGATACAAACTTAAGCTTTTAATGTGAAAATCTATCTATCTGCCAAGTGATGCTTATAATTTGTGCAATATGTTTTATTGGTTGCATACGAACAGTCTTGAATGCGGTGCAAATTCCCGTGCAACATTGTTCAGGTCGCATAAATAAATATACGGCCGGACAAAACCGCGCAATCACACATTTTTTTGTTTTGATTAATTTAAAATTAATTAATAATGAAAAACAATTACTATTTAAAACATCGACAATGCCACGTGTCACATGCGGTGGAAATTGTTCCAATAAATCTAATGGCGTACGTCCATCGCTATCGGTTGCATCTAAATCGGCGCCAGCATTTAATAAAGTTTTAACAACTGTATCCTTACCGCACAGTGCAGCCTCATGTAATGCCGTACCGGATGGCGTCAACAAATTAACATTAACACCGGCGGCCAACAATATTTCAACAATAATTTTGTGTCCATTGCGGCTGGCCAAATGCAACGGTGAATGATTCATTACGGTTCGTTCATACTTAAATGGCATCAATAATTCGGGATGGGCACGTATTAACATTTGTACAGCCTGTAAACGTCCATATTGTGCGGCCAAATCTAATGGCGTTTCACCTTTACTATTTGCCAACTTTGGATTTGCACCGTGTGCCAATAATGTTGTTAATGCACCCGTATGACCATGTTGTGCCGCACAATGCAATGGTGTTTCACAATCAATTGTTTGTTGATTTGGATTTGCAGCCATTGAACTACTACCACCACCGCCACCACCGCCACCACTGACACCGCCAACACCTCCACCACCACCACCACTTTGATGTGCATGTGTTAATAATAATTGAACAATATCTTGATGACCGGCCCATGCGGCCAAATGTAATGCCGTTGAACCACGTGAATCTAATAGATTTGGTGATGCATCATTGGCCAACAATAAACGTACAACGTCACTAAAAATAAATAAATAAATTATTAAAATTGTACCGGCTCTTCGAATAATTATAAAATGGTTTCTTGTCAGAGTTTGGTATTGGCATACGGTGGTCGCAAACAAGTGCCTATCAATTTAGCCAACCAATTTTCCGATTGGGCTCTGTTGAATATCCATTAGTTGTACCAACCAAAATCTGTCGGAAACCACTTTCATACTTACGTATTTCCATTTAACGATGCATGATGTAAAGCCGAATAACCGCTACTATCTTGTACATTTGCACCTGGTCCGCGTCTTAAACTTTATGGTGGGTATGCGTTGGTGTGTGTGTGTGTGTGTGTGTGTGTAAAATAGAAAAATTAAACAAAAATGAATTAGACTAAATTTGTATTTGCATATTTTGTAATTAATTTAATTAAAAAAACGAAATTAAATGTTCAAAGAAACATTTAAAAAATGATAGATAAGTGATCGGTGATGATGTTGAAAGGGATCTTCATGCCTAATATATACAAGGCAACTTCAACATCGAAAGGCGACCATCGCATAGAGATTGCTGAAGAGATCAACATATCAATACGTAACAAAATGAACCAATTTCTGGATTTTGTGTTACTGATAATGCACCATCGATCGATGTCACTTCCTTTCTATTCGATAAAGTCATAAAATCACTTCGAGAGGAACACCTTCTTCTGAGAGCACAACAACGCCTGGAAGTTTTACATCAACGAGATCAATATTAATGTATTTGAAATTTTAGGAATAAATTCGGCAACAAATTTGCACGTGGCAGTATTGACAAAAACTAGCCAGATTCAGTGAACTGTGATATTATGATCCTTAAAATTGGGGATTGGAAGACCTTAGATGCAGATAGGTTAAGTTGGAGAAGCGTGGATTTTAATGCGGTGGAGTAAGTGTGTAAGTAAGTATTGATAAATCATATATCTATAGTATAATTGGAAATGGTCAATGAATTCTACGAACGTTTCCAATTGTCAACTGATTGGTGGTGCTGTTACGTAAAGTGATATACGAAATTGAATTTAAAAAATCTTCAGCTGCTTAAAATCCACAGAAAGTATGTAGAAAAAAGATTACTCAAATTAAACCGTTATTATTCTAAAAAGTTACCGTTTTTTGAATAGCTTTCCAATTATTATCAGTACAAGTTAGATTAATTTGCAGTATCTGGATTACCCTCATAAAAATTGACAAAAAAGAGTTCCCATACAATTTTACACAACTAATTGCCGCGTCCAGTTTATCTTAGAGTTTCCGATATATTATTGCTATAGAAAAACCAATTTCAATTCTGTTGGAGTCTATATGGGACTACTTATAAAATTCAATGCTATTGTGTTATTCATATCAATTTTTGTTATTATAAAAAAGTTATTCAAACTAATTGTGCATCTACTGTCCAACCGCACCGCCGCCGCTGTGCCGCCACTGATTCAAATATTTTATTTCTCTCGACTATAAAAAAACACACACACAAATACATACCTAAATTACATTTTTTTTTTTCCACTCTAATAAAACCGAATCGTGAACGCATGCGCAAATATAAATAAATCATTCAGTCGTGCAGCAACAGTGACTAAAGACACAACAAAAAAGAAGATAAAGAAACCTTTGGTAACCAGTAAAAAGTGTGGTCGTGGTCGTGCGTTCAGTATTCCAAAAATTATTTGTGTAAATATTAAATTCAACTTTAATCGATACAAAATATGTCAGCCACTATCGACATCACTGACCCAAATTTCGACAGGACAAAAATACGTAATTTTTTAAATCGTTTAAAATTTGCCATCAAGAAGCACAACTATAATGATATGAAAATTTGTTTAGAAGCTCATCCAACCGAACAGATAATCTATTATGCATGCGAAATGAATGCATTGAAAGTGGTACAGTGTTACATTGAAAATCATGTGGACTTTAAGGATAGTGAAAAATTTGAAAATTTTTATCTATTACATTATTGTGCACAAATAGATCGTGTAAAAATTAGCCAATATTTAATTGCACAAGGGGTCAGTGTGAATAATGCTCGTGCAGATGGTATAACACCACTTCACATTGCCTGTTTCAACTCAAATTTGTCAATGGTTAAATTATTGTGCGAACAAAAGTCCATCCACATAAATGCTGTCGATTGTTATAATCGAAATGCATTTAATATTGCATGTGGTGGTGCATACGATAGCGTATGGCCTGTGGATAATTTACGGATTGTTAAGTTTTTGACACACACAATAATTCAAAAAAATGTGGTTTCAAAATTGTTCAATGAATCACCAATTGCGGCCGCCTGTCGTACCAACGCCCATACAATTGTTGAGTACCTATTGAAACGCATCGATAAATTTCAGTTGGTCGTCGACATGAATAATAAACACATCCAAATGTATAGTCAACAACATCCAGAATTATTCAAACGGGTGGTAAGTGGTGGTAATCGATTAGCTATGGATCCAAATGCTATTTAAATTTTGTAATAATATTTCTATTGTGAAAATTTGGAATAAAATAAAATTCATTAAAAAAATTGTGTTTGTGTTTTTTTTTTCAATTATTCACAAAAAATGTTTGAGTGCAACGATGTCTTCGCTATTTTGTTTTTTGTGTGTAATATATGTGTGTGTGTGTGTGTGTGTGTGTTAATTAAGAAAAGATTTTTCCATTTTGTCGGTTCTTTTTCTTTCATATATCCGGAAATGGTTTACACTTTTGCGGAAACAATCATTGGATTCACATCTGACGTATGTTTTACATTTTGTGGCTTTAAATTGTTCTAATTTATTTAATGTTCCAAGCAAAAATGCATTATCAATGGATGGACCAATCACCAAATCACATATGGATTTGAATGCGATTTAAAAGACAATTTCTTTCACAATATTGCGTAAAAATTATTTCCCATTTAATCAGAAAATCAATTGAGAAAAAAAATTCTTAGTAATTCACATATTTTTTAAAACCAAATTTATGTGTCGATAGGAAAATAAATAAATAATTGAATAGTTTATAGTTAAGTCACACAATACACATACGCAACCACTCACTCAAACACACACACACACTCACCACATACATGTTATATAGTTCAAAATTATACGCACGCGCAAACAAAGTGTACAACCGATTATTGAATATTAATACAAAGAGATAAAATGAAAATATTGTATATAGTAAGACTGTAATCAGGGGGGGCGGGTGAAATGTATAATTTCAACTTATTTTTTGTTTTCATTTTCTTCATTTTTAAGTCAATTCGACTTACAAGGGAACCATCTGAGGTGTCGTACTCCGAATCCAATGAAATTTTTCCAGGTTGTAGTAATCACCAAAGTATAGAACAAAGTTAATTTTATTTTTCCTCAATTTCACTTTTAAGGGGATAACGATCCCTCCGAAGGACTACAAAACATGACATTTTATAAAAATCTATAACTTTTGATCCCGAAATGCCACAGTAATTTTTGAAGTTGGAAATAACAGCTATCTAGAATATGCTTGATTTCACAAAAAAAAATTCTTAAAAATTAATTGGATTTGGTCACGGGGTGTATCAGAAGTAACTAATTTTGAAAGATTGTGTAAAAAAAATGTGAATTTATGCATATAATTTTGTCAGGAGCAAGTTTTTTAAAAAATTAATTTAAATAAAGTCGATGGAGAAATTTTTCACCTTGAATTTGAGGCATAATTTTTTAATATAGGGTTACCAGTTTTAAAGTTATGTACAATATATTTTTATAACAGGGTGTTTCATAGTTTTAATATATTTGGAAGTAAAATATTAATTTTTATGATTGTACATTGGTTGAAAGAATCTAAAAGTGATGTCAGTTAGACGATTGAGCTGCTCAAAATAGTGAAAATACAGATTTTGATAAAATGTCATGTTTTGTAGTTCTTCGGAGGGATCGTTACCCCCTTTAAAGTGAAATTGGGGAAAAAAAATTAGCTTTATTCTTCACTTTGGTGAGTACTACAACCCGGCAAAATTTCATTCGATTCGGAGTACGACACCTCGGGTGGTTCCCTTGTTAGTTTAATTTCGTATAACTTTGAATATATGTTGTCTTATTGGAAACGTAGCCGCCATGCACTATTTTTTTAATATTGTATATGAAAAGAATAGTCTATAACTCAAAATTTTGACTATTTTAATTATGATTAGTTAGGCAACGGATCCAGATCATATAAGCCTCTTCATTACGCTAAAATACCACATCACTAGTGTCGGAGCACATAAAGATATGCTCCCTACAGATACACTACTACCGAACATTATAATTTAAAATTGCACAATTTCCAATGGCCGCAATCACTAAATTGGAAAACATTTGTACATTGGCACGTAAATACCGATACAGGATGAAGTTCTCGCAATAAGGAGCCATCTCGTATACCAACTGGCGGCTGTATTTTATTTATGTACATCCACATCCAATGATTATTAATAATATCAAACTAATGACTTTCACACCACCCAGCCAACATTTTTGGAATGCCTATGATCATTGTGAAAGGCTAACCCATCAGGTAACCCGTAATCGATAAACCGTATTCGCCGCCGATTGTTTATAGCAAATAAGTCCAAGGTAACAATAAATATTCTTAACAGAACGTTCAATTGATAAACCATTTGTACACGCATGTGTATACCAACCAGATGAATACAGTGTTTTATTCACAACCCTGCTTGGGATATGGATTTTGAATTGTGATTATACATACAACAAAACCGTAATATATCATTGGTCTAATGACAACCGTGTACAACGAGTGTGTTTCGATCTAGTGCATGCGGGATAAACCCCAAGAGATAACAAAAGACTATTTGTTTAAATTTGATGGCCCTCTTAACTGAATCTTATGTCTATTTCTGGTTCTATGTTAGTGAACAGAACCACATGATAGCTTTATTACATTATTTATAGATTGACTCACGCCTTCGTATTAAATAGATTCCTCAGACTATAAATTTGTTTGCCGGACGGAAAACGATTGCAAAATCATACGCTTATAATACCCATATTGTTTTTGGAAATGCTTAATCAATTAATCGGCCAGTTATCAATCATAGATGGGTTGATAAAACCCCTGCCTGTGGACAGCAGTCAGGCAACGTGCCGTAACGCATATTCTCTGATCCGTTGCTATGTTATTCTTTTTGTCGACGCATATTATGGATCCAGCAGAATATAAGCGATCCCTTTGTACCTCGTACACTTTTAGTGCTCGGTAATTTTCTTACACATTCTTAAAATAGAAGTACACAAATTTCATCATTAGGCAAACGAAAGTTACGATTCTTATTTGAATTTTTTTTTATGGGTACTTATCACCCCTCACACACACCCCAGCCCCCCTCCATTTTACTCTGCACTGTGTGAATGAATGTATGTTAATGGGTAAAAAATGATCATAAATGTAAATATCGATGAAGTTGAGAAAGAGTATAATACGTTCCATTCCAACAATGTATATGTGTGTGTGTGTGTGTATGTGTGTGTGTGTTTGTGCCATTATACATTATACAAAGTGGTGGAAATCGACTCAACACATAGCATTCAGTTCTGTTGGATTAATCTCTAAACATCGTTAAAATTATAAATAAATAAACCTTTTTGTCAACACAAATTTTCTTATTAATTTTTTAAAAAAATAATATTTTCATATTTGTGTAAAGTGCGCAGTGGTGGTTTTTGGTATTTTTATTTTAATAGTGTGACACCCTCATAGAATGAGTTCTTCCGAATCGGACAACAGTTGTGACAAATTGTGTTCAAATGTGAGTAAGTTGAATCAACATAAAATGATAGGCACAAGTAGGCAATCACATACGTGTCACATTTGTTCGAAAACATTTAAACGGTCAGATTCTTTAAAAATTCACATGTTCCAGCATACCGGTGACCGATCATTTAAATGTAACATGTGTGATAGTTCATTTTTTCAAAAAATACATTTACAAAATCACTACAAAACACACACCCGTGGGAAACTATTTAAATGTAGTAAGTGTAACAGATCATTTAAAAGAATGAATAATTTGAAAGAACACATTAAATTTCAAGTATGTGAACGTTCATTTAAATGTGAAACGTGTTCGAAAACATTTTCACTAAATAATGCATTAAATGCTCACACTAAAATCCATACAAGTGAGAAACAATATAAATGTGAATTGTGTTCACAAACATTCAGCAAACAATGTCAATTATTGAGACACAATAGCATCCTTCATATTGTAAAAAAAATTGTAACAAATCGAATGGAAACCAAAAATGAGAATAATATTCAACAAAATTCAACAAAAAAGGTGACCGAAGAATTGTCAACAAATATATTTGCTGGAAATATTGTCGCCGATGATACCCACAATCGATTACAAATTGATGACAACCCACTGCCACAGTTAAATTTACAAATGCCAGATGCCAACAAACAAAACGTTGAACACGAACTACTGGAACAATATGAAATCCATCCAAACATTGATTTTTATTTAACCGAATTTATTCGGCACATAGAAAATGATCAACCGAATCCAATTGAAGGAAATAGAAATATGACAACAACAACAACAGATGATGAATATAATTTTCAAATGTATTTTCAAGGCGATGATGCAAATGTCGATGATCAACAAAATCCAAATAATGTCGAAAATCAAATTGGCCAAACGAACATTATTTCACCACTATCAAATGAATTCCCACCAACGAATTGTAATGAATCTGAAGCTGGGATTTGATTACAATTGACAATTATAAGCTCACACACTCACACACTCACACACTCACACACACACACACACACGGTAAGAGTAAATAAAAATTTGTCTTTATTTTTTTGGAGATGAATAAATTTTCTGAATTTTTTTCAAAATTTTAAAATTAAGTGCTTTTTGTTTTAAAACCCAAATTTAATTTTTCCATTGACAGCAATTTGATTTTTCCTCATATTTTTAAGGTAGCGCCGATGACTTCTTCGTAAGGTGTTCCTGCTCGTGCTATGTTTATTTGTGACTTAAAATAACCACCAAACTCTCTGGAATATAGGACTTTGCGATGGACCAAATTTATGTGTCGATAGGAAAATAAATAAATAATTGAATAGTTTATAGTTAAGTCACACAATACACATACGCAACCACTCACTCAAACACACACACACACTCACCACATACATGTTATATAGTTCAAAATTATACGCACGCGCAAACAAAGTGTACAACCGATTATTGAATATTAATACAAAGAGATAAAATGAAAATATTGTATATAGTAAGACTGTAATCAGGGGGGGCGGGTGAAATGTATAATTTCAACTTATTTTTTGTTTTCATTTTCTTCATTTTTAAGTCAATTCGACTTACAAGGGAACCATCTGAGGTGTCGTACTCCGAATCCAATGAAATTTTGCCAGGTTGTAGTAATCACCAAAGTATAGAACAAAGTTAATTTTATTTTTCCTCAATTTCACTTTTAAGGGGATAACGATCCCTCCGAAGGACTACAAAACATGACATTTTATAAAAATCTATAACTTTTGATCCCGAAATGCCACAGTAATTTTTGAAGTTGGAAATAACAGCTATCTAGAATATGCTTGATTTCACAAAAAAAAATTCTTAAAAATTAATTGGATTTGGTCACGGGGTGTATCAGAAGTAACTAATTTTGAAAGATTGTGTAAAAAAAATGTGAATTTATGCATATAATTTTGTCAGGAGCAAGTTTTTTAAAAAATTAATTTAAATAAAGTCGATGGAGAAATTTTTCACCTTGAATTTGAGGCATAATTTTTTAATATAGGGTTACCAGTTTTAAAGTTATGTACAATATATTTTTATAACAGGGTGTTTCATAGGTTTAATATATTTGGAAGTAAAATATTAATTTTTATGATTGTACATTGGTTGAAAGAATCTAAAAGTGATGTCAGTTAGACGATTGAGCTGCTCAAAATAGTGAAAATACAGATTTTGATAAAATGTCATGTTTTGTAGTTCTTCGGAGGGATCGTTACCCCCTTTAAAGTGAAATTGGGGAAAAAAAATTAGCTTTATTCTTCACTTTGGTGAGTACTACAACCCGGCAAAATTTCATTCGATTCGGAGTACGACACCTCGGGTGGTTCCCTTGTTAGTTTAATTTCGTATAACTTTGAATATATGTTGTCTTATTGGAAACGTAGCCGCCATGCACTATTTTTTTAATATTGTATATGAAAAGAATAGTCTATAACTCAAAATTTTGACTATTTTAATTATGATTAGTTAGGCAACGGATCCAGATCATATAAGCCTCTTCATTACGCTAAAATACCACATCACTAGTGTCGGAGCACATAAAGATATGCTCCCTACAGATACACTACTACCGAACATTATAATTTAAAATTGCACAATTTCCAATGGCCGCAATCACGAAATTGGAAAACATTTGTACATTGGCACGTAAATACCGATACAGGATGAAGTTCTCGCAATAAGGAGCCATCTCGTATACCAACTGGCGGCTGTATTTTATTTATGTACATCCACATCCAATGATTATTAATAATATCAAACTAATGACTTTCACACCACCCAGCCAACATTTTTGGAATGCCTATGATCATTGTGAAAGGCTAACCCATCAGGTAACCCGTAATCGATAAACCGTATTCGCCGCCGATTGTTTATAGCAAATAAGTCCAAGGTAACAATAAATATTCTTAACAGAACGTTCAATTGATAAACCATTTGTACACGCATGTGTATACCAACCAGATGAATACAGTGTTTTATTCACAACCCTGCTTGGGATATGGATTTTGAATTGTGATTATACATACAACAAAACCGTAATATATCATTGGTCTAATGACAACCGTGTACAACGAGTGTGTTTCGATCTAGTGCATGCGGGATAAACCCCAAGAGATAACAAAAGACTATTTGTTTAAATTTGATGGCCCTCTTAACTGAATCTTATGTCTATTTCTGGTTCTATGTTAGTGAACAGAACCACATGATAGCTTTATTACATTATTTATAGATTGACTCACGCCTTCGTATTAAATAGATTCCTCAGACTATAAATTTGTTTGCCGGACGGAAAACGATTGCAAAATCATACGCTTATAATACCCATATTGTTTTTGGAAATGCTTAATCAATTAATCGGCCAGTTATCAATCATAGATGGGTTGATAAAACCCCTGCCTGTGGACAGCAGTCAGGCAACGTGCCGTAACGCATATTCTCTGATCCGTTGCTATGTTATTCTTTTTGTCGACGCATATTATGGATCCAGCAGAATATAAGCGATCCCTTTGTACCTCGTACACTTTTAGTGCTCGGTAATTTTCTTACACATTCTTAAAATAGAAGTACACAAATTTCATCATTAGGCAAACGAAAGTTACGATTCTTATTTGAATTTTTTTTTATGGGTACTTATCACCCCTCACACACACCCCAGCCCCCCTCCATTTTACTCTGCACTGTGTGAATGAATGTATGTTAATGGGTAAAAAATGATCATAAATGTAAATATCGATGAAGTTGAGAAAGAGTATAATACGTTCCATTCCAACAATGTATATGTGTGTGTGTGTGTGTATGTGTGTGTGTGTTTGTGCCATTATACATTATACAAAGTGGTGGAAATCGACTCAACACATAGCATTCAGTTCTGTTGGATTAATCTCTAAACATCGTTAAAATTATAAATAAATAAACCTTTTTGTCAACACAAATTTTCTTATTAATTTTTTAAAAAAATAATATTTTCATATTTGTGTAAAGTGCGCAGTGGTGGTTTTTGGTATTTTTATTTTAATAGTGTGACACCCTCATAGAATGAGTTCTTCCGAATCGGACAACAGTTGTGACAAATTGTGTTCAAATGTGAGTAAGTTGAATCAACATAAAATGATAGGCACAAGTAGGCAATCACATACGTGTCACATTTGTTCGAAAACATTTAAACGGTCAGATTCTTTAAAAATTCACATGTTCCAGCATACCGGTGACCGATCATTTAAATGTAACATGTGTGATAGTTCATTTTTTCAAAAAATACATTTACAAAATCACTACAAAACACACACCCGTGGGAAACTATTTAAATGTAGTAAGTGTAACAGATCATTTAAAAGAATGAATAATTTGAAAGAACACATTAAATTTCAAGTATGTGAACGTTCATTTAAATGTGAAACGTGTTCGAAAACATTTTCACTAAATAATGCATTAAATGCTCACACTAAAATCCATACAAGTGAGAAACAATATAAATGTGAATTGTGTTCACAAACATTCAGCAAACAATGTCAATTATTGAGACACAATAGCATCCTTCATATTGTAAAAAAAATTGTAACAAATCGAATGGAAACCAAAAATGAGAATAATATTCAACAAAATTCAACAAAAAAGGTGACCGAAGAATTGTCAACAAATATATTTGCTGGAAATATTGTCGCCGATGATACCCACAATCGATTACAAATTGATGACAACCCACTGCCACAGTTAAATTTACAAATGCCAGATGCCAACAAACAAAACGTTGAACACGAACTACTGGAACAATATGAAATCCATCCAAACATTGATTTTTATTTAACCGAATTTATTCGGCACATAGAAAATGATCAACCGAATCCAATTGAAGGAAATAGAAATATGACAACAACAACAACAGATGATGAATATAATTTTCAAATGTATTTTCAAGGCGATGATGCAAATGTCGATGATCAACAAAATCCAAATAATGTCGAAAATCAAATTGGCCAAACGAACATTATTTCACCACTATCAAATGAATTCCCACCAACGAATTGTAATGAATCTGAAGCTGGGATTTGATTACAATTGACAATTATAAGCTCACACACTCACACACTCACACACTCACACACACGGTAAGAGTAAATAAAAATTTGTCTTTATTTTTTTGGAGATGAATAAATTTTCTGAATTTTTTTCAAAATTTTAAAATTAAGTGCTTTTTGTTTTAAAACCCAAATTTAATTTTTCCATTGACAGCAATTTGATTTTTCCTCATATTTTTAAGGTAGCGCCGATGACTTCTTCGTAAGGTGTTCCTGCTCGTGCTATGTTTATTTGTGACTTAAAATAACCACCAAACTCTCTGGAATATAGGACTTTGCGATGGACCAAATTTATGTGTCGATAGGAAAATAAATAAATAATTGAATAGTTTATAGTTAAGTCACACAATACACATACGCAACCACTCACTCAAACACACACACACACTCACCACATACATGTTATATAGTTCAAAATTATACGCACGCGCAAACAAAGTGTACAACCGATTATTGAATATTAATACAAAGAGATAAAATGAAAATATTGTATATAGTAAGACTGTAATCAGGGGGGGCGGGTGAAATGTATAATTTCAACTTATTTTTTGTTTTCATTTTCTTCATTTTTAAGTCAATTCGACTTACAAGGGAACCATCTGAGGTGTCGTACTCCGAATCCAATGAAATTTTGCCAGGTTGTAGTAATCACCAAAGTATAGAACAAAGTTAATTTTATTTTTCCTCAATTTCACTTTTAAGGGGATAACGATCCCTCCGAAGGACTACAAAACATGACATTTTATAAAAATCTATAACTTTTGATCCCGAAATGCCACAGTAATTTTTGAAGTTGGAAATAACAGCTATCTAGAATATGCTTGATTTCACAAAAAAAAATTCTTAAAAATTAATTGGATTTGGTCACGGGGTGTATCAGAAGTAACTAATTTTGAAAGATTGTGTAAAAAAAATGTGAATTTATGCATATAATTTTGTCAGGAGCAAGTTTTTTAAAAAATTAATTTAAATAAAGTCGATGGAGAAATTTTTCACCTTGAATTTGAGGCATAATTTTTTAATATAGGGTTACCAGTTTTAAAGTTATGTACAATATATTTTTATAACAGGGTGTTTCATAGGTTTAATATATTTGGAAGTAAAATATTAATTTTTATGATTGTACATTGGTTGAAAGAATCTAAAAGTGATGTCAGTTAGACGATTGAGCTGCTCAAAATAGTGAAAATACAGATTTTGATAAAATGTCATGTTTTGTAGTTCTTCGGAGGGATCGTTACCCCCTTTAAAGTGAAATTGGGGAAAAAAAATTAGCTTTATTCTTCACTTTGGTGAGTACTACAACCCGGCAAAATTTCATTCGATTCGGAGTACGACACCTCGGGTGGTTCCCTTGTTAGTTTAATTTCGTATAACTTTGAATATATGTTGTCTTATTGGAAACGTAGCCGCCATGCACTATTTTTTTAATATTGTATATGAAAAGAATAGTCTATAACTCAAAATTTTGACTATTTTAATTATGATTAGTTAGGCAACGGATCCAGATCATATAAGCCTCTTCATTACGCTAAAATACCACATCACTAGTGTCGGAGCACATAAAGATATGCTCCCTACAGATACACTACTACCGAACATTATAATTTAAAATTGCACAATTTCCAATGGCCGCAATCACGAAATTGGAAAACATTTGTACATTGGCACGTAAATACCGATACAGGATGAAGTTCTCGCAATAAGGAGCCATCTCGTATACCAACTGGCGGCTGTATTTTATTTATGTACATCCACATCCAATGATTATTAATAATATCAAACTAATGACTTTCACACCACCCAGCCAACATTTTTGGAATGCCTATGATCATTGTGAAAGGCTAACCCATCAGGTAACCCGTAATCGATAAACCGTATTCGCCGCCGATTGTTTATAGCAAATAAGTCCAAGGTAACAATAAATATTCTTAACAGAACGTTCAATTGATAAACCATTTGTACACGCATGTGTATACCAACCAGATGAATACAGTGTTTTATTCACAACCCTGCTTGGGATATGGATTTTGAATTGTGATTATACATACAACAAAACCGTAATATATCATTGGTCTAATGACAACCGTGTACAACGAGTGTGTTTCGATCTAGTGCATGCGGGATAAACCCCAAGAGATAACAAAAGACTATTTGTTTAAATTTGATGGCCCTCTTAACTGAATCTTATGTCTATTTCTGGTTCTATGTTAGTGAACAGAACCACATGATAGCTTTATTACATTATTTATAGATTGACTCACGCCTTCGTATTAAATAGATTCCTCAGACTATAAATTTGTTTGCCGGACGGAAAACGATTGCAAAATCATACGCTTATAATACCCATATTGTTTTTGGAAATGCTTAATCAATTAATCGGCCAGTTATCAATCATAGATGGGTTGATAAAACCCCTGCCTGTGGACAGCAGTCAGGCAACGTGCCGTAACGCATATTCTCTGATCCGTTGCTATGTTATTCTTTTTGTCGACGCATATTATGGATCCAGCAGAATATAAGCGATCCCTTTGTACCTCGTACACTTTTAGTGCTCGGTAATTTTCTTACACATTCTTAAAATAGAAGTACACAAATTTCATCATTAGGCAAACGAAAGTTACGATTCTTATTTGAATTTTTTTTTATGGGTACTTATCACCCCTCACACACACCCCAGCCCCCCTCCATTTTACTCTGCACTGTGTGAATGAATGTATGTTAATGGGTAAAAAATGATCATAAATGTAAATATCGATGAAGTTGAGAAAGAGTATAATACGTTCCATTCCAACAATGTATATGTGTGTGTGTGTGTGTGTGTATGTGTGTGTGTGTTTGTGCCATTATACATTATACAAAGTGGTGGAAATCGACTCAACACATAGCATTCAGTTCTGTTGGATTAATCTCTAAACATCGTTAAAATTATAAATAAATAAACCTTTTTGTCAACACAAATTTTCTTATTAATTTTTTAAAAAAATAATATTTTCATATTTGTGTAAAGTGCGCAGTGGTGGTTTTTGGTATTTTTATTTTAATAGTGTGACACCCTCATAGAATGAGTTCTTCCGAATCGGACAACAGTTGTGACAAATTGTGTTCAAATGTGAGTAAGTTGAATCAACATAAAATGATAGGCACAAGTAGGCAATCACATACGTGTCACATTTGTTCGAAAACATTTAAACGGTCAGATTCTTTAAAAATTCACATGTTCCAGCATACCGGTGACCGATCATTTAAATGTAACATGTGTGATAGTTCATTTTTTCAAAAAATACATTTACAAAATCACTACAAAACACACACCCGTGGGAAACTATTTAAATGTAGTAAGTGTAACAGATCATTTAAAAGAATGAATAATTTGAAAGAACACATTAAATTTCAAGTATGTGAACGTTCATTTAAATGTGAAACGTGTTCGAAAACATTTTCACTAAATAATGCATTAAATGCTCACACTAAAATCCATACAAGTGAGAAACAATATAAATGTGAATTGTGTTCACAAACATTCAGCAAACAATGTCAATTATTGAGACACAATAGCATCCTTCATATTGTAAAAAAAATTGTAACAAATCGAATGGAAACCAAAAATGAGAATAATATTCAACAAAATTCAACAAAAAAGGTGACCGAAGAATTGTCAACAAATATATTTGCTGGAAATATTGTCGCCGATGATACCCACAATCGATTACAAATTGATGACAACCCACTGCCACAGTTAAATTTACAAATGCCAGATGCCAACAAACAAAACGTTGAACACGAACTACTGGAACAATATGAAATCCATCCAAACATTGATTTTTATTTAACCGAATTTATTCGGCACATAGAAAATGATCAACCGAATCCAATTGAAGGAAATAGAAATATGACAACAACAACAACAGATGATGAATATAATTTTCAAATGTATTTTCAAGGCGATGATGCAAATGTCGATGATCAACAAAATCCAAATAATGTCGAAAATCAAATTGGCCAAACGAACATTATTTCACCACTATCAAATGAATTCCCACCAACGAATTGTAATGAATCTGAAGCTGGGATTTGATTACAATTGACAATTATAAGCTCACACACTCACACACTCACACACACACACACACACGGTAAGAGTAAATAAAAATTTGTCTTTATTTTTTTGGAGATGAATAAATTTTCTGAATTTTTTTCAAAATTTTAAAATTAAGTGCTTTTTGTTTTAAAACCCAAATTTAATTTTTCCATTGACAGCAATTTGATTTTTCCTCATATTTTTAAGGTAGCGCCGATGACTTCTTCGTAAGGTGTTCCTGCTCGTGCTGTGTTTATTTGTGACTTAAAATAACCACCAAACTCTCTGGTATATAGGACCTTGCGATGGTTTTGACTTTTAATCCAAACCAGTAGTTGGCTATGTATTTATGCATCGCAATATCAGTAAAGTATTGGGTTGATTCAAATTTGGTAACATGATCGACATGGACATGATGTTTCTAGATATAATCCTAATAATAAATAATTGCATCTATTTATTCGATTTACTCAAATTAATTGGACAATGTCAATTTCAATTCAGTAAGATCTAAAGATATAAGTTGGGCAGTGTAGGTGACAAGTGAAAGTCATCCAAAAATGTGATATCCTATCAGGTAATATAATTACAAGCACTAACTTACATTAAATCATCTAGATGATCGACTGGATTATGTGAATGGAAATTTGGTTTGTGAGTTTTAAATGGGATCTTTTGTAGGGTGTTCCTTCATAATTCATATAATCGACACTTTAACAGATTCTATTTTTACATTTGGCTAATCAGCACGTCAATTTGGATTTACACACATTTAATATAAAAGGATTACATACGCAGATAGTTCCTACATATGCAGTTACTTAAAAAAATCGTATAGGCTGAAAAAATTATCTCAGGACATCATTAATTTTGATGTAACCGAAGCAACATAATAATCATATACACAATCCCACCCCCCTTTTAAACCGCACGCAAACTGAATTCCAACCAAATTAACCTGCAGATCATCCAGTTTTGTTACAATTGTATCACTTAAAGTGTGTCTGAAGGGTATGAATTAATAGGAATTACCTACACAATCTGTGGCTGACATATATTTCGAAACCTTTACTTCCAAAATTTTTTTTCTTATTTCAAATGATACACACACACACACACACACACACACACTCTCATCCTCATTTACAAAGAATTTAAAGTAATAATACTAAAATGAATCGTTTTGTTTAGTCTAACTTAAATTCGAGCAAAATCATGTTATTATTAAAAATATATTTATATTTTTAATGTTTGTACTTGGGGAGGGGCGGGTGGTATTAAATAAGTCAAATTCTTAGTATTAATTTGCATAAATAAACACACAATAAAAAACATGTGCTCAACTTAATAACAAAATGGGAAACATATTCAGCAGATTGTTTGGTGAATACTGGTGAGTCACACTGCAACAAAACACAAATCATAAATTCATAAAAATATTTCATGTTGCTTGAAAATGATACTTTCATCCTTGGTAGTGGTTGGCGAATATACAAAATGTGTTGTGCTGCAGAAGTGCAGGCCACTTCCCAGCTTAATTTTTTTCTTATGTTTTATTACAATAATTCAAGTGTTTTCATGGAAATTTTTAAAACAAAATTTAAACCTACCGATCAACCAGTTTTTGGTGAAATTGGATCAGTAAAAGTGTCTAGTGTATGGATATAGGAATTACCTACACAATCCCATACCAAATTTCATCCGAATTAAATTGCGGATCAGTCATATGTAATTGTCGCAGTAGAAATGGCTGAGGATCGATTTTTTCGATTTTGAAGTAAGTTTATGGGAAGTATCTACACAATCCAATTTGTGGCTTGCATACCAATTTTCATTCGAATAGACGTGGAGATCGTGGAGATTAAGCTGCAGATCAGTCGTATGTGAAATTGTCCCGGGGCATAAATTTTAATGCAACTTTATGGAGGGCGGGAACTATTTACTACGCAATCCCATTTATGGTTCACTTACAAATTTTCATCCAAATTTACCAACAGATTCTAGTCATATGTGAAATTGTCTCAGAACATGAATTTTGAAGTAACTTCATAAGAACTACCTGTAAAATCCCAATTATGGCTCACATACCAAATTTCATGCGAATAGACTAGCAGATCAATCGTATGTGAAATGGTCTCAGGGCATAAATTTTGTAGTAACTTCATAAGAACTACCTACACAATCCCATTTATGGCGCACTTAGCAATTTTCAGCAGAATAGATCAGCACATCACATCAGTCATATGTGAAATTGTCCACGGGCATTAATTTTGAACTATTTACACAATTTATGGCTTACTTACCAAATTTTCATTCATTTCATTCAAATAGACTTGGAGATCAGTCGTATGTGGATTGTCCTGGGGCTTAAATTTTGAAGCAACTCCGTAGGAACTATCGAGTGCGGTGCGTAGCAACGAAATCTCATAGCATCGAATTCCCATAGCATCGAATTCTCATAAAATATACATAGCACAGTGGCGCCAATAGCCGTAGTAGCGAATAGTTGATTTAATTATGATTGTTGTATATAATAAAAATAGAATTATTGTACGATATTTATTATTGAAATTATTCTATGATTACAGTAGCTTTATTACTAATTGTGAACTTATGGTGTGCACAGTGTAATTGGTGCAAGTCTTTTTTTTGACACAGGTAATTATATATAAATAGGTAGGTTACATTTGTTTTTGTTATCTATGGTTATCGAATTTATTTGTTTATATATTTATTTAAAAAAAAACATTAACATTAAATTTAAGTGTAATATATAAAAATAAAATTGAAATAAGTATTAAATAATATATACTTGAATATTAATTAATATTAAATACAAAAATGTGTTATAAAATATTGTTTTAATAATATATTAAAATTAAATTCAAATGTGTAATATACAAAAATAAAATAAAATTAAGTATTATATTATGGTAAAATTATTTAAATGTTTTTTTTTCATTCTAGTTTGAATGCAGTATGCACATCATATCATTCGATTAGGTTGTGTAGATTAATAATAATAAATAAATTGTATATCCGACATAAGAAAAAGTATTGAAATTAGTTATCGGTTCTTTTTATGATGGAAAATATTGAATTTTAATTAATCTATGCTGAAGATGCCCAATATTACAACATTATTATTACAACAACAAATTTTAAACAATTTACATAATAAGAGAACGAAAATGTAAGTAAAATTTTAACAATGTTTATATTCATCTCCATAGCAGTGATGTTTAATGCCTAACTTGTACTCGATCTGAAATTTCCATTTTCAGGGTTCATCAAGAAATAATATCTTTTTTTTGTCAAACAAATTTTACTAATATCTTAAGAACATTGAATTCAAAATTCAAAATTCAAAAATTTTAAGAAGTTCAAAAAATTTCAATATTCTTATTTAATATATTTAATTTGTGATAGAATGCTCGGTTATTATTAATCTATATATGGTATAATGACATGATGTACACACAATACATTGATTCAAATTTTCAATATGATAGTGGGTAATGTGCTTGTGGTTAAATATAACAATTGAAATATTATATGCAAATAAAAAGTTCATTAACCTTAGAACTGAGATTGACATACAAAATAAAAAAAAACCAACATAGAATTGTTAAAGCATGTCATATATTATCATTACCTACTATTTTATTATTAATAATTAAATTAAGTTACATATTTTAAAATTATATAAAATAAATGAATAATAATAATAATTTTATTCTATTGTAGTTGGAATAAGATATGGTTCTTACAAAACTAAAATAATAAATAAAGATGTAGTGTGTGTAATGGCCTAATTACGTATATTGAGATATTTGCAGACCAATCGATGAATTTTTATAGACTTCCATGCGGAGCAATTTATATAATTGAGTTCTATTTAAAGTTTTTTTTAAGTAAAAAAATGAATTTATTCCTGTCATAATAATTGTAATTGTTTGTGTTGATAATTTGTTTGTTGTTTATAAAGAATTTAAATAGTATTATTATTAGACAAATTTATATAGGTACATTTAAGGGGTAAATATAATATTTTAATATAAATACTATTATTAATAATTTTAAAATAAAAGATACTGAATTATAAAGGTTAAAGATGCAGAACTAAATAATTTAATAGTGACAATAATTAATAAATTAATAATATAGTATATAATTAAACGTTGAATACACCATTTAGAGATATTATTGTAAATATATACAGTGCCTAGAATATATGATACAAATTTCAAAAAAATTAATAAAATTATAATTTAAAGGTTAATAAACTTCTTATTTGATAAAGAAATTTAAATTTTATAAAATCCATTTAATTATTTAATTAATATTTTATAAATATTGATTTTCCAAAATTAAAAATATATTCATCTATAATATACAACAAATTTAACATAAAACAAAATTCTTTCCAAATTAATGGACGAGAATAAGTGATGCAATTCTCTTAATATCATATAATATATACAAATAATTAATGTTTAATTGATGTTACTATCTTGTTGGGTTTCCATTTCTATCTGAAACAGCTTGTAATCTTCTAGGTATGGATAAAAGCAATTTTTCACAATATTCTTTATTAATTAACTCCCATTCTGTTTTAATTGCATCTATTATTATTATATATGATGTTTTGTTCCTTATATTATAATTGCGTAATCCTAGGTCCAATTGGAATTTAAGTCCGGCGATTGGCGTGGCGTTTTTAAGTGATTTTTTACATTATATAATAGCCACATTCTCATATTATAGCTTGCATGTTTGGGATCATTATCTTGTTGAAAGATATAATTTGATCCCAAATCTAGTTTATTGGGGCTTTGCTGTAGATTATCTCTCAAAATATTTATGTACATATATTGGTCCATTATTGAGTCGTCTTTAATATGTATTTTCCCAGTACCAGCAGCAAAAAACAGTCCCACACAAGCACTGACCCACCACCATGTTTTATTGTTACTTTCATATTTTTTAATTCCACGCCCATCATGCAAGAATATATTAAATTTACTTTCATCGAGAATTATAACTGTTTTATAATAACTCTCATCGCGATCAATATATTGGTTAGCAAAATCTAAACGTTTTTGGCGGTTAATATCACTAACAAAGAATTTGTTTAATGCAAAGCAACTTCTTTAACCTAATTTTATTACGCACTGTATGAACTCCTATACACACCTTAATTATTTGGCAAAGATCTTGCGTTATTTTGCTTGCTAGAGCCTAGAGCAAACGGATTTTTTTCAATTTCCTGCCTAATAAATCAATATGGTGATCTTTTAATACATTATTTCTTCTAGAGAGAACTGCATTTTCTAATTTTTTCGTGTTAAAATATCTTTTTATATTTCTGCTTATTGTTGACAATGGGCGATATATTATATTTGATATTTCTTTTAAACTTTTGCATTGATTATGAAGATTAATTATCACTTGCCTTTCTTGTACGGTTGTTTCTTTCCTTTGAGTCGGCATTTTACACTAAACAATTTAAATGGAAAGTAATTGTTTAAATAATAGTACAAAATTCACGAAAACTTTATAAAACTGTGCACTATAATGATAAATGACATATTAAAAATGGAATAGAAAAGGAAAGACATACAAATCCATATGTTTTTATAATTATAAATTAATGGTTTACATTGTGAGGTGTATTTGCATCACTTATTCTCGTCCATTAATTTGGAAAGAATTTTGTTTTATGTTAAATTTGTTGTATATTATAGATGAATATATTTTTAATTTTGGAAAATCAATATTTATAAAATATTAATTAAATAATTAAATGGATTTTATAAAATTTAAATTTCTTTATCAAATAAGAAGTTTATTAACCTTTAAATTATAATTTTATTAATTTTTTTGAAATTTGTATCATATATTCTAGGCACTGTATATATTTACAATAATATCTCTAAATGGTGTATTCAACGTTTAATTATATACTATATTATTAATTTATTAATTATTGTCACTATTAAATTATTTAGTTCTGCATCTTTAACCTTTATAATTCAGTATCTTTTATTTTAAAATTATTAATAATAGTATTTATATTAAAATATTATATTTACCCCTTAAATGTACCTATATAAATTTGTCTAATAATAATACTATTTAAATTCTTTATAAACAACAAACAAATTATCAACACAAACAATTACAATTATTATGACAGGAATAAATTCATTTTTTTACTTAAAAAAAACTTTAAATAGAACTCAATTATATAAATTGCTCCGCATGGAAGTCTATAAAAATTCATCGATTGGTCTGCAAATATCTCAATATACGTAATTAGGCCATTACACACACTACATCTTTATTTATTATTTTAGTTTTGTAAGAACCATATCTTATTCCAACTACAATAGAATAAAATTATTATTATTATTCATTTATTTTATATAATTTTAAAATATGTAACTTAATTTAATTATTAATAATAAAATAGTAGGTAATGATAATATATGACATGCTTTAACAATTCTATGTTGGTTTTTTTTTATTTTGTATGTCAATCTCAGTTCTAAGGTTAATGAACTTTTTATTTGCATATAATATTTCAATTGTTATATTTAACCACAAGCACATTACCCACTATCATATTGAAAATTTGAATCAATGTATTGTGTGTACATCATGTCATTATACCATATATAGATTAATAATAACCGAGCATTCTATCACAAATTAAATATATTAAATAAGAATATTGAAATTTTTTGAACTTCTTAAAATTTTTGAATTTTGAATTTTGAATTCAATGTTCTTAAGATATTAGTAAAATTTGTTTGACAAAAAAAAGATATTATTTCTTGATGAACCCTGAAAATGGAAATTTCAGATCGAGTACAAGTTAGGCATTAAACATCACTGCTATGGAGATGAATATAAACATTGTTAAAATTTTACTTACATTTTCGTTCTCTTATTATGTAAATTGTTTAAAATTTGTTGTTGTAATAATAATGTTGTAATATTGGGCATCTTCAGCATAGATTAATTAAAATTCAATATTTTCCATCATAAAAAGAACCGATAACTAATTTCAATACTTTTTCTTATGTCGGATATACAATTTATTTATTATTATTAATCTACACAACCTAATCGAATGATATGATGTGCATACTGCATTCAAACTAGAATGAAAAAAAAACATTTAAATAATTTTACCATAATATAATACTTAATTTTATTTTATTTTTGTATATTACACATTTGAATTTAATTTTAATATATTATTAAAACAATATTTTATAACACATTTTTGTATTTAATATTAATTAATATTCAAGTATATATTATTTAATACTTATTTCAATTTTATTTTTATATATTACACTTAAATTTAATGTTAATGTTTTTTTTTAAATAAATATATAAACAAATAAATTCGATAACCATAGATAACAAAAACAAATGTAACCTACCTATTTATATATAATTACCTGTGTCAAAAAAAAGACTTGCACCAATTACACTGTGCACACCATAAGTTCACAATTAGTAATAAAGCTACTGTAATCATAGAATAATTTCAATAATAAATATCGTACAATAATTCTATTTTTATTATATACAACAATCATAATTAAATCAACTATTCGCTACTACGGCTATTGGCGCCACTGTGCTATGTATATTTTATGAGAATTCGATGCTATGGGAATTCGATGATATGAGATTTCGTTGCTATGAACTGCTCCGGAACTATCTACACATTTCATTTTTGGCTTGCATATAACGTTCCATCCAAATGGACCTGGAGATCAGCCAGATTGTAGTTGTCTCAGGGCATGAATTTTGACGTAACTTTATGGGAAACTATCTACACAATCCCATTAATGGCGCACTTATCAATTTTCATCCGAATAGATCAGTATCTCAGTCATATGTGGAATGGTATCGGAGCATAAATTTTTGAATAATTTCATATGAATTTCATACCGGAAAAATCCAATTTATGACTCAAATACCAAATTAACCTGCAGATCAGTTATAGGTGAAATTGTGCCAGAGTATAAATTTTGACGTTAATTCATATAGGCATTATCTACACAATTGCCCCATTTAAAACTCGCATACTTAATTTTATCCAAAATAACCTGCAGATCAGCCAGATATGAAATTGTCCTGGGGCATTAATGTTAAAGTAACTAATTCCATTTATGGTACCCATACCAAATTTCATCCAAATTAACCTGAAGATCAGTCGAATGTGGGATGGTCTCAGAGCATAAATTTTGAACTAAACTTCTTAAAAACTATCTACACAATTCCACCTAATTCCTGGCCATCAGCCAATTATACAATTGGGCCAGTAGAAATGGCTGCGAGGATCGATTTTTTCATCAAACTTCATAATAATCTCAATTTTTTTCATAAAATTGTACGGAACGCAACTGTCATTAAAAAACTAGGGGGCATCGAAATGTTAAAGTAAAAATAAATCCAGAAGACACAAAATCAGACCACTCTCTCCCCCACCCCCCATTTTAATATCATTCCTCAAAAGCCTCACTATGAAAAATTTTATCGAATTTAATTAAGAAATGACAATATTTCTCGGTGGTGTACACTTTTTCGTACACTGTTAAATAATTACACAAAAAAATGTAAATATGTAAGTCTATTATTTTTAATGCAGTGCGCAGCCAGAGCAAGCGCTTTTGGAAGAGGTGGTTGGGCCTATTTGTCACCCACAATTTTTGCAAAGGCATTCAAGACTTCTCAACGGAATGCAAACAGTAGATTTTTGAACATGTCCACCAACCAAATGAAACTTAAAAAAAATCAGCCCATAATTTATGGTTGATTAAATTTATTTAACAAAAAAACATATAATAAAAAATAAATTTTATAAAATTGAATAAAAAAAATTAAAATAATTGTTTTTAAAAATTATTTTTGGTTACTAAAAATCAAAATTATGGAATAATATAATTTTATTTATTTTTAATTAATTTTTAATTTTGTTTTAATATTTATTTAGAATTTCGCATGAGAACCAGTATTTTACCAATTTATTTTTTTCTAATAAATTGATCACCTGTTTAACAACTGTGTTGATCTCTATGTGTAATGCCTCTATCTCTATGACTACGATAATTTTTAAAATATGAATGGAATAAAATATATAATAATAAATTAAAATTAATTATAATTTTGTTAAAGTTTTTTTTTGGTTTAAATTTACTTTGTCTCTCTCTATTTTTCTCTCTTTCTCTCTTTCTTTCTATATATATATATATATAGATGTCTCTCGCTCTACTTCGGAGCAATCTCTGTCTCTTTAACTGCGCATTTTATCATTAATAATTGATTTTTAACTGTAAAAATTGTAATAATTTCTCATAAAATGGGTGTTTCAATCTTCTTGCATGTAATGATCCCCCCTCCCCTCCGCAAATCATGAGGATTGGCAAATAATATTATTTAAATTTTTGTTGGGAGGCGCCACTGCCTCAAAAATTCAAAAAATTAAGTCCAATTTTAAAATGCACCACAAGCGCAAAAATGGATGTTAAAATTCTAATAAAAATTAACAATTTTAATCGTAAATAATTGGGGTAGAGGAAACGATGGTAAAGTAAATCTATTCCTTTTTTTTTTTTTTTTTTTTTTTTTTTTTCTTAATTATTAAATTAATTACTAAATTTTCTTCTTCAACGATTTATTTAATTATCATCAACAACATCATCATATTCAAAATCATCACCTTCAACAACATCATTTTCCACATTCAAATAAATTGTATTCCATTGATGGAATTTAGAAAATCCATAATCAAAATATTCTCGAATTCTTTTAATCACATAATAAATTGATTGATTGGTAGGAGCAGGAGGAGCGGCAGCAGCCGCAGCAGCATCAGCATCGGCATCAGTATCAGCACCAGCAGGAGCAGCAGCATCATCATCAGCAGTAGCAGGAGAAGAAGCGGCAGTAGTAGCCGGAGCAGCAGCAGCGGGAGGAGCAGCAGAAGCAGCAGTAACAACAGTAGTGTCCGTTGAATTCGAAGAAAGCGATAACAAATCATCGTCAATTGAATTGTTCAAGTGTTCTGTTTTACAATAAATTCCATTACCAATTGATTGATCGATAGGATTGAATTTTGAACAACTATTGACCATTGATCTACGATTCGAATAACATTCCGGTTTCATAATTATTTCACATAACCATTCAATCCTATAGTCAATGTCAATCACTTGAAGCATACTTGTTGTTATTTCGGCCGTACGGCAACCTAATCCCATTTGTTTCGGATAACTTTCGTTCAATTTTAAAGTGGCATTGGTCGTATTAAATCTATTTAACTTAACCGTACACCTAAAATCGCATATAATTGCACTAAATTTTGTGCGACACCGACAACATTCATTCGTATATTGCACATAATTGTGTAAACAATTTGTACAAAATGTGTGTAAACAGGTGTCGGTAAAACATATGTCGCTTATCATTGATTTACATAAATTACAATAATTAAATTCCCGGTTCTTATATTTTCTGTTCACACAACAATTAAATTTTGCTAGCTTACAAGCAGTAGCAGTAGTTTGTGGACTCATTAAAGTTATAGCCAATCGATTTAAAATCGGCGGTGATACACGGGATGTAATCTTTGGATTATCATCCTCTTGCTCCAACGATTTTAACGGCATCGGAACAGATTGGTTTGATGATGAAATGGTATCAGAGCCGTTGGCATTTACTTTAGCACCATCATCGGTGACAGTAATAACATTGCCATCGTTATCATCAACATCATCATCATCGCTATCATCACTATAATCAGCACCCTTATCAATAACCGGTTTTATTATTTGATTGGTTAATAATTGGGTGATACAATTTTTAAACCGATTATTATTTATATAATCGTCACCGTGCAACTGTTTGTGAAGACGTAAATTACTGAATTCAATGTTGTCATACCGATAAAAAGCTTTAGAACCATAAAAACCAATTAAAATCCGATTATATACTTTGCCGCCATTAATATTATTATCATTATCATCATTAATATTATTATCATTATCATCATTATCACCACTACAATTGTTATTGTTATTAGTATTATTGAGAGTGCCATGGTCCATAAAAGGTGTCGCAAATATTGGTTGCGGAGGATCGGCCGTTACATTAACGGCGGCTGCTTCTACAGTATGATTTTGTGGTGCTGGTTCACATTCGATTTCTTTGACAGCCGGTACTTGTGTAGATGATACACGTACTGGTACTGGTGGTGGTGGTGCTCGTCTTAATGGTGGTTTCGACGTCGAACTTGTCACGGACGGTGACACATGACGTCGGGAAAAAAAAGCACTTATAGCCGAAAACATTTTGTGGTAGTGATGGTTTATTTGTTTTGATGACAATTATATTGAGAAATAAAAACAGAAACCAATAATAATAATAATTGCAATGTTTGCTTTTGATATAATAATTTTTTGAGTGTTGATTTATACACCGGAAAAAAATTATTAAAATATTGTTTGTCCTGGATGGTCCTGGTAGTAGTAGTAGTAGTAGTAGTAGTAGTAGTACTAGTTGATGGTGGTGAAAGATTATGACTGTGGAATGTGTTTGCACCACCGTTGTTCAATTGTTGCGTTCGCCACCGATGCCTAAATGTCATTTCGTAAATTTAATTATTAATTTTTCGTTGTAAAATATGTTTGCTTTGACGGGAAAAAAAAATTATTAAAAAATATCCTATTTCATTTGTCTTTTAATTTAATTTATTAATTGAAATAATAATCATACACACACAAATTCATCAAATTCGAACGAATTTAAATTTTTCACAAATACAGTTTCAGTATGACAACTGTGGCAAAAGATGTGCAGAAAATTTTTTCCGAATCAGTTTTAAGACGGACTCACATCTCTACAAAAAAAATTACAGCCGATAATAAAATATCATAAACTAGAAGAATAGCAAAAGTTAGTCACGGCATATTGTCCAACTCTTGTGAAATAATGACATTTCTGGTTGTTATTAACTTAATTGCAGAATTTCGAATTCAAATAAAATATCAAAAAATGATGTACGGACCACAATGGAATGAAATTCTTTACACGGTTATGTCCTTAGGTTTCCAAAAAATTGTTAAATCCATCGTTTATAAACATCAACAGAACAATCGATTTGCGGCCGAAGACAAAAATTTAGTGTATCCACTTAGAAATAGATCGTGCCAAATTGATTTGTATGTTTCCAAGTGTATCACCGAGATTCGCGCTTAATCTGGACTAAAAACACATGGGAGAAAAACGGTTAAGTTGATGTATTCGATCATCATATACTTCTGTTGTGCGATATTAGTTGGGATACGTATGGAAAAAGAGAACAAGAGCATGTGGCATGTCCACGTCAATCATTAACATGGATGTTGTGCTACACTGGTTGTACTGCTACCGTTGGATGATTTTTGTTAACCGCTACCGGATTTGAGGCTGGTATGTAAACGTACATGACATAAAAAAGTGGAACAATCTATATGGGGATCTTGTAAAATCGACTACGGAAAACTGAATATGCTATTGAATCAAGAGAATGGTTGTGATAGTACTAGAAAGTTACCATAAAACTTTCATTGATGATAAAATCCCACAATCACAATCACAATCTGCACGGCTGGATATTTTTTGGCAAAATAATTTATTAAATGTTGAATTTTAAAGAAATATCTATTTTGGGAATTACATATCTAGCCATTGTATAGGCCTTAGAACCATTGATTATTTTCATTTACTTTCATTTCGATGGCCGTCGTCATCGTCTGACGACAAAACAATTAAAAAAAAAAACACACATTTCTAAAGAACAAACTTGCGACGTCATCGTTGGAAGAATTATTCGCAGAAAATTGCTTTACTCCTACCTCTTACATTTCCAATAAAATTATAATGGAGACGGAATTTTATCTTTCCATAATAGATATCATATTTTTTACAGTTATACAAAAATCTTTCATCACTTTCACTGGAATCGGAATCGTTCGATAAAGAACACAAGTATTTTTTAATTTTCCACTTTTGTTTATAACTTATACCCAAAAAAATCGCATCTTAATTAATCCATCCGTCGTCATCCGTCCTCAATGTGTTAATACCCTTTTTTTTTCCGATATCTATATTTAAATTAACCCATTTTTAAAATCATCAAAATTACAATTTATTTCACAATTTTTATACAAATAATTTTTTCACTTTTTTAAAAAAATACGATCGATGGAAAATTAAATAAAATTCTCTACCTGCTAAATAAATAAATAAATGTGTGTGTGTGTGTGTGTGTGCGTTTGTGCGTTTCATATTATCTCTAAAGTTCGACAAATTCAAAAGGATATTTTTAATTATTTTTCATTTTTAAAAAAAAAATTAAATTTAATAATTTAAGAAAAAAAAAAAAAAAAAACAACCAACACTCACCTCAACAACGAAAACAGAAAAAAAAAAAATAATTCACAAGTTTTTTTGTTCAGTTTTTATCGGTCACCCTTAAGCTCTACTACTCCAGCAAAATAACAAAATTAAAAATCCAAATTTAAATAATTTAAATCGAAAAAAAAAAAAAAAATTTAAACAAAATAATATTTTTCAAAAATAATAAATTTAATTTTCACAATTTATTTTTTAAAACAATTTTTATGAAAAAAAAAAAACAAGAAAAAACAATATTTTTAAATTAAACCTTTTCACTTGAAATCAGTCGCAATAATGACAATATGCAATTCAGTTCCTTCCCATTCAGCACAGAAAATATATTAACATTTACGTTTGTATGTGTGTGGTACACACCCAATCTTTATACACACTAATATATTGTCAATTAAAATTAATGTATAGATTTTAAATTAACAATGAAAATATAGGATTGGGCTGTCTCACTGTAATCAAAAACATTTTACCAAATCCCAAATTATTGATATGGACAAAAACGTATTACATCATTATTGAACGGAGTTTTCCTACGGGGGCGAAACCCCACCATACAATGTTTTGCAGTGTTAATTAAATTTTTAAATTCATCAGTGTACAGATGACGTTCGGTCAACAACATGAATGTGGCTTCACTGTTGGCATAATGTTGTAAAGATCTGCACTTTCACCGCCGGCCACCGATCATTTGTTAGATAGATGACGGCATTCAAAATTTAGTCAATTATAAAAGGCACATTTTTTATACGGTAAACTGTATATTATCGAATTCGAACAGAAGTGTTTTATTTTATATCATAAATGTCCAATAAATCAAATCGCAAAAATACAACAGAGGGTGTATACGACAATATTTTTTATAATAAAATTGTATTCTATTCTGTGTGTAATTTATTTATTATTAATCGAATAGTAAAATTAACCACTCCCAGTCCAACAAAACCCAATCACAAACTTTATTGCAAAAATAACAATTGATGCAATCAAAATGTTCTGATGGTTGAAGGTCAAAACGCTTAATGTATTTGTATGCAGCAACAATTATAGTTTAACCACCACTGACACAAATTCCAAATTCGTATGAGTTGATTTTTTAACGTACTGGTTTTGGTCTACTCAATCAATTGTGTGTATCATTTAACCACCCTGTTCCCAAATGTTATGTTTTTTGAAAACATTCATAAAAAATAATTTATTAATTTTTTCTATTGACTCATGAATTCTGCGAAATAATAATAATAAAGTAAATGGTTTTGTTGTGGCTAACTTAAATTCGAAAATTTTAAAAAATTGAATTAATATTTTGTAATAAAATCGCCAATTTCTCAGTAAAAACTTGTGTTTTAGTCAAAACACATAATAAAAAAAAAAAACAAATGAATACATGTCCAACATATTGTAATAACAATATGGGGTATTGCTCTGTGTGTTTGTGTGTGTGTGTGTGTGTTGATAAATTTGTTGGAAAATTAATTTCAGATTGTGTGGTGTGGGTAATGAATATTCCATACGTTCAACACATGCAAATTCATAAAAATATTTCATGTCACCTGAAAATGATACTTGCCATACTTGATAGTGTTTGTTTTTGGAGGAAGAATAAACACAATGTGTTGCGATGCCGTATAAGGAATCTATTATTCTAATAAAAATTTATACACATTCAATGGGAACGTTTCCAAATTTGCGCTACGTTCGATCGGTCAGGATCATTTTCAAGCAGGATGTTTATTTCTTGTTCGAAATAGGAAAAATCTTTCGAAAAATTTTTTGATGTTTTAGTTTTTTGGATACAACAGGCTCTGTATCTTCATCAAATGCCGGTTCTGCTTGCAACGGAATGAGTTCCTCATAGAAAGGGATTCCATATTAGCTTCAAGTAGATCAAGCACATCACGTTCGTTCAAACCGTCAAAGCGCCGCGGTCATGTGCTAGACCCAAAATGTTTTGCCTAATTTCAGGAAGGAAATTAACTTCTGTATCATTATTTTTTGCACATTCAAGTAGATAGATCAACAACGAAAAAAGTTTTTTTGCCGTTATAGCAAAACATTTTAGGCCGTAAATCGAAAACGTGCCTGTACAGCGAGGCATGGGTGTATTATTATTATTACAGGTGTACCCAAGAAAATTTTGTCAACAAATTATTCATTTGATGGTTCATATTTCGATTTCTCTTTTGATCACACTTATAGACTTATAGCTAATGAAATATAACACGAAGTAAATAAATGTTATTCAAAAGCTCAAGAATAATAAATCACCTGCGGATCTGATAGCTTACCCCAGCTGAACTCTTTAAATATGATGGAAATGTATTATGGTATGAACCATAATTGTAAAGATTTGGAATAATGAACAGGTGGCAGATTAGTGGAAGAAATGGTATTATCTGTCCATTGTACAAAAAGCGTGGCAAAAATTAGATTGTAACAACGACTACAGGGGAATAACTTTATTAAACATAACCTATAAGGTATTGGCTCATATACTAACCCCACCCACATAGACTCACTTCATGTGACAATTAAATTATCGGAGAATACCAGTGTGTTTTCTGCGCACATCGATCTACATCTGATCAAATATTTACTGTACGGCAGATCTTGGAAGAGTGAAGGCAGTTCAATGTTGATACACACCATTTGTTTGTTGATTTCAAAGCGGCATAGCGGATAGCGTCAATAGGTCAAAGTTATGGAAAATTATGGAAGAGTATGGTATTCCAAAAAAACTGATAGATTTGGTGGCTATGACGTTGGAAAATGTGAGGTCACAGATACGGATCCGAGGTAAATTATCTGATCACTTTGAGACGGTTGATGGACTACGACAAGGCGACCCATTATCAACACTACAATTCAATATTACGCTGCAGAGAAGGCAGTGAGCGGCGTAAATCTTGATAAACAAGGTACCATTTTCATAAAATCGGGTCAATTATTAGCGTATGCGCTGATTATATAGACACAATGGATCGGAATATGATAACTGTCAAGGATGCTTTCGTATCGTTACAAAACGAAGGCATCGGGTCTGGATCTCAAAGAGAATGCAAACAAAACAAAATATTTGGTGGCGGTAACGAATGCACATCAGGAATTCGAGATCAAACTCATTTAATATTGGAGAACACAATTTTGAAATAGTCATTAGTATTGCGTATACTTAGGATCGTTGATAAATGTAGAAAATGATATTGAAGAGGAAATACGCCGCAGGGTAGCAACTGGAAACAGATGTTATTACGGGTTAAAAAAACAATTCCGCTCGGAAACATTACGACCAGATCTTAAGTGCAAGCTATATTCAACATTAATACGTCCAATATTAACGTATTAACGTATATTCGGTCCCGTCAAAGAACAGGAAGGATTGGAGGCGAAGATACAATTTTGAATTAGACAAGTTGTACGGTCAACCAAATATTGTCAAAACAATCAAAATCAATAGATTGAGATGGCTTGGACACGTAGAACGCATGGAGGAGGAGCGCGTGCCGATAAAACTTTTAAAAAGTAAACCAGAAGGTAGAAGGAGAGCCGGAGGACCTAAGGTGAGATGGCTAGCTGTGGTAAACTGTAAAATATAGATCCTTAAAATTCAGGATTGGACGACATTGACTGCGGCGGATAGGTCAGGTTGGAGAAACGTGTTGGAGAAGGCCAAAACCGCACCTGGGTTATAATGCCATGGAGTAACTAAGTAAGTAAGACACCGTGTCCAGATCATTTTAGAGAGTAAAACACTTCTGCGACACCATCGAAGATTACGCAGAATGGCTTGTAATTCAGCTCAACAAACCATTTCGCATCTTGAATTGGTGGTGGTGGTGGAAATATAACGCGACATAAGTTAAGAGTGAGAAGAATTTGAATGATCGAGTCATCTATGTACCTGTCACTGTTCCGACGGAATAAAATAGAATCCCTTATTGGACCGCCATCGGAATGCATATTTTGTAGCCGGAAACCGTATAGTCAAGCGGAATATAAGAAAATGTTATGTAGATGGGTGGGGACATGGACATACAGATCGAATGCAGAACCGAAAAGCTAAATACAGAAAGGTGTGTACTGTTTTCAGCAAATGGATAATTTAAAAACAACACACCAAAACGAAAATCAATAATAAGATAGGAAGGAAATCGTACAGCTTTGGGAATTCGTCAAAAATCGGTAAATTGTGGGAAATTCTGTTGCATCCACCTAAAACTCCCAACACACCCAAACACTCTTCGATTATTTCTGTTCTTACAAAAATTCAAAAACAAAGAAAATGACAAGCACCGGTTCAATTCAATTCAATTCACCGCTTTAAGGATCAGGCATTACACTAGAATATATATTATATTATATATTATTAATCATGAAATTTATCGGGTTCAATTCCGCTAGTTTTCATAGGAAATTTCCCTGTGTTTATTTTAATACTGAAATTTTTCTGCTCGGTGACCATTTGTTCGTTTATGGAATACAAAGAAAAACGGATATCTTTGATAATATGGTGTTGGATGCTATGCTCAAAAATTAACAATGTCACATCACTATGGGCTAATCACTCATATAAAAATAATAGTATTTTGAAAACATCTATCTTTCGTTAATTACAGTACAATTGGTAAATTGTCATATACTCCATATACAATTTTATAGTAAACAAAAGTACACAGTAAATAGTAGATAGATCGACATTATTAAATAAATTATTCAACTCATGTGGAAAATGTTCTTGAGCAGTGAAACATAACTATTTATTAGTGATGACTCAAAGGACACCACCACCAAAACTATAATAAATGAAAATCGATCAATAATTCTACAATCCCAAAAAATGATACGAAACCAACCACCTGTAATACAACCTGCGTCTCAATCATTACAATATTTACCTCAGCCAAATGATATGCAACGAACACCAATTATGTGCACATCTCAACAACATCCAAATATTTACACCACCAAATCCCCAAATTGGAAGTGCATTTCAACCTATACACCTTGTGAATCACCAAGATATATACAAACAACTCTATCATATGTAGTCGAACCTACTTCAATACAATCAACCGTATACAACAAACAACCAAATAAAATGCAAAGACAATATAGTTCACCACCTACCCAACTCACAAATCAAGAAGAAGATTTTATTACTACTTTCAGCAAAAGAAAACGAAACGGTCCCAAACTGAATCAAACATATAAACAAAAGGAAATACCAGCGTGCTAAAGCACGCCGTAACTGCGTCGCTGGGCCTTCGGCCCAGGCTACGGCCCAAGTTTGTTTTAGGAATTGCGGAAGGATTAAATGAGTAGAGTAATCGGCCTCATAGGTAGGTGGTGGTTCGGCCTGCGGCCACACATACATGTATATTCGTAATCCAAATGTAAAAAAAAATTCTATACATTTTATGTATATTTAGCAAAATCCGAAAAAACGAAATAAAAATTACCCTATATTATTTATTTACTCTATACCGTACACACCAAAGTAAACAAAATTTGTTCACTACACATTACAATAACAAAAACTTTTTCTTTTCCAATTACAAAAACAACAATAAAAAACCATTTCATAGAGTTATTTCGTTATATACAAAATTATATAGGCAAACGGTGTACCCCTCGCTTATATACTTTGGAATTTTGTGTTTGTAATGGGATCAGTTTTTCGTCTGGCGTTTGGCCAGTTTTCCAAGTAAACAAAATCCAATGTCGTCATTCGAAAGGTACTGAAATTTTCTAGAAAAAAGTGTTTTTTTTTCGCTTACCTTTAACATTGGGTCGTTGGGGATTTTTCAAAGTTTAAGTTTCTTTTAAAAATGCTAGGCCTGACTCAATGTGGAAGTCTCATCTTTCGTGCAGCACAAAAGTTATAGGTTTCGGAAAGTTGTAGTGGTAATGAAAAAAATCGGTTTACAAAATGTCTTCCGTTCGGCGGACTAACGGTTTTTTCCATCCCACAACGCCATCTGGTGGGTGAGCAAAAAATTTTCTGACATAAGTTATAGGCATTTGGAAGACCGATTTTTAGAGGTTAAGCATTTGAAAATCCATTGAGGCGTTCGGCTTGCGGCACATTTTCCATAAATCTTAATTTTGTAAATATTTTGGAAAACGGATGTTTTCTGTCCGCATCCATAAATCACGATGGGCAGACATTTTAGATTGGATTATTGTTGGAGTGGATACCGAACGGTGGAAATGTGCGGCCCAAAAAGTGCAAGGACAAAAATAATTGGGAAAATGTGAATGTGGCGTCGTGCAAGACGAAAATAGAATTGGGACCAATCGGTTTGTGGGGCAAAACTTGGGGTCCAGAGGTTTATCCAGAGTATAGACCCATATGAGATTGTGGATCCATCGAATGGCAAGGTATGTGTAAAATTAAGAGAAAACTTATCTCCAAGTTTAGGAGCACAAAACCCAATAATCGGGGCGAAAATTCAACTCCTAACAAAATTTCGGCTACAAAAAAATCGATGAACCAATGTTTCAACAAAAATACAAAATCACCTACAGTGTGGGCTGGAAAACCTCGGGACTACCGAAAATTTAAGGGTTTGCTGAAACCGCCCCTATACGGTGTGCATAAGCATTTCCGAATGGTATTTATACAAAATTGATAGATAAATAATGTCCCGAAATAATGATTGCGATTTTTTGCATATCATAGGGTAACATAATGGTATACTAGGCGTTTGAAATTTTGCCTATCGGATTACTCGGCCGTTGAACTTTTGCGGCCATATTAGAGTATGAGGAAAGATGGACGTAAATGACCCAAATCGAACTGTGATAATTTCAGGGTAGGTTATACGCGTCGTTTGCGAGCAACGAGCGTTTGAAAATGAAAATGGCAAAATAAACGCGTAAGGAAGGAAGGGAGGGGGTAAGTTGCTACCAAAAAACCATGCGCAGTCAAAAGTGGTAGAACAAATACATAAAAAAACCCAGAAATATGGAACACATAGGGTGTGGGTCAATGTTGTCACACAGCGTAACTTTTACCTTGGCATAATAATGGAGAAGACAAAGCTATAATTGGCTAAATCCTATTACCACTTCTAATTTCATATGACCTATTAAATAATATAAATGATGAGGAAAATATTGTAAAAACGCCAAATAAAGTTCCACTTCCTTGATTATGTGGAAATGGGTTATTTTACAAAGGAAAAAATGGTTATTTTTCAAAGAGGAAATTGGTTACTTTTCAAAGTGGAAATTGGTTATTTTTCAAAGAGGAAATTGGTTATTTTTCTAAGTGGAAATTGGTTATATTTCAAAGTGGAAATTGGTTATTTTACAAAGGAAAAAATGGTTGTTTTTCAAAGAGGAAATTGGTTATTTTTCTAAGTGGAAATTGGTTATTTTTCAAAGTGGATATTGGTTACTTTTTAAAGTGGAAATAGGTTATTTTTTAAAAAGTGGAAATTGATTATTTTTCAAAGTGGAAATTGGTTATTTTACAAAGGAAAAAATGGTCATTTTTCAAAGTGGAAATTGGTCATTTTTCAAAGTGGAAATTTTTTACTTTTCATAGTAAAAATTGGTTATTCTTCAAAGAGGAAATTGGTCATTTTTCAAAGTGGAAATTTTTTACTTTTCATAGTAAAAATTGGTTATTTTTCTAAGTGGAAATTGGTTATTTTACAAAGGAAAAAATGGTTATTTTTCAAAGTAGAAATTGGTCATTTTTAAAAATGGAAATTTTTTACTTTTCATAGTAAAAATTGGTTATTCTTCAAAAAGGAAATTGGTTATTTTTCAAAGTGGAAATTGGTTACTTTTCAAAGTGGAAATAGGTTATTTTTCAAAGAGGAAATTGGTTATTTTTTAAAGTGTAAATTGGTTATTTCTCAATGTGAAAAATTGGTTATTTTTCAAAGAGGAAATTGGTTATTCTCCAAAGTGGAAATTGGTTATTTTTCAAAGGAAAAAATGGTTATTTTTCAAAGAGGAAATTGGTAATTTTTCAAAGAGGAAATTGGTTATTTTTCAAAGTGTAAATTGGTTATTTCTCAATGTGTAAATTGGTTATTTTTCAAAGAGGAAATTGGTAATTTTTCAAAGTGGAAATTGGTTATTTTTCAAAGTGGAAATTGATAAATTTTTAAAGTAGAAATTGGTTATTTTTCAAAGTGGAAATTGATTATTTTTCAAAGTGGAAATTGATTATTTTTCAAAGTGGAAATTGGTTATTTTACAGAGGAAAAATTGGTTATTTTTAAAAGAGGAAATTGGTTATTTTTCTAAGTGGAAATTGGTAATTTTAACAAAGTGGAAATTGGTTATTTTTCAAAGTGGAAATTGGTTATTTTACAAAGGAAAAAATGGTTATTTTTTAAAGTGGAAATTGGTCATTTTTCAAAGTGGAAATTTTTTACTTTTCAAAGTAAAAATTGATTATTTTTCTAAGTGGAAATTGGTTATTTTACAAAGGAAAAAATGGTTATTTTTCAAAGTAGAAATTGGTCATTTTTAAAAATGGAAATTTTTTACTTTTCATAGTAAAAATTGGTTATTCTTCAAAAAGGAAATTGGTTATTTTTCAGAGTGGAAATTGGTTACTTTTCAAAGTGGAAATAGGTTATTTTTCAAAGAGGAAATTGGTTATTTTTCAAAGTGTAAATTGGTTATTTCTCAATGTGTAAATTGGTTATTTTTCAAAGAGGAAATTGGTTATTCTCCAAAGTGGAAATTGGTTATTTTTCAAAGGAAAAAATGGTTATTTTTCAAAGAGGAAATTGGTTATTTTTCAAAGTGGAAATTGGTCATTTTTACAAGTGGAAATTGGTTATTTTTCAAAGTGGAAATTGGTTATTTTACAAAGGAAAAAATTGTTATTTTTCAAAGAGGAAATTGGTTATTTTTCAAAGTGGAAATTGATAAATTTTTAAAGTGGAAATTGGTTATTTTTCTAAGTGGAAATTGGTTATTTTTCAAAGAGGAAATTGGTTATTTTTCAAAGAGGAAATTGGTTATTTTTCAAAGTGGAAATTGATTATTTTTCAAAGTGGAAATTGATTATTTTTCAAAGTGGAAATTGGTTATTTTACAGAGGAAAAATTGGTTATTTTTAAAAGAGGAAATTGGTTATTTTTCTAAGTGGAAATTGGTAATTTTAACAAAGTGGAAATTGGTTATTTTAACAAAGTGGAAATTGGTTATTTTTCAAAGTGGAAATTGGTTATTTTACAAAGGAAAAAATGGATATTTTTTAAAGTGGAAATTGGTAATTTTTCAAAGTGGAAATTTTTTACTTTTCAAAGTAAAAATTGGTTATTTTTCAAAGAGGAAATTGGTTATTTTTCAAAGTGGAAATTGGTTACTTTTCAAAGTGGAAATTGGTTATTTTTCTAAGTTTAAATTGGTTATTTTACAAAGGAAAAAATGGTTATTTTTCAAGGAGGAAATTGGTCATTTTTTAAAGTGGAAATTGGTTTTTTTTCAAAGTGGAAATTAGTTATTTTACAAAGGAAAAAATGGTTATTTTTCAAAGAGGAAATTGGTTATTTTTCTAAGTGGAAATCGGTTATTACTCAAAGTGGAAATTGGTTATTTTACAAAAGATAAAATGGTTATTTTTCAAAGAGGAAATTGGTTATTTTTCTAAGTGGAAATTGGTTATTTTTCAAAGTGGATATTGGTTACTATTCAAAGTGGAAATTGGTTATTTTTCAAAGTGGAAATTGGTCATTTTTTAAAGTGGAAATTGGTTATTTTTCAAAGTGGAAATTAGTTATTTTACAAAGGAAAAAATGGTTATTTTTCAAAGAGGAAATTGGTTATTTTTCAAAGTGGAAATTGGTCATTTTTAAAAGTGGAAATTGGTCATTTTACTAAAAAAAAAATGGTTATTTTTCAAAGTGGAAATTGGTCATTTTTCAAAGTGGAAATTTATCATTTGCAAAGCGTAAATTTTTTATTTTTCAAAATAAAAATTGGTTATTTTTCAAAATGTTAATTGGTTACTTTTCAAAGTGGAAATTGGTTATTTTTCAAAGTGGAAATTTGTCATTTTTCAAATTGGAAATTTTTCATTTCAAAGTAAAAATTGGTTATTTTTCAAAGAGGAAATTGGTTATTTTTCAGAGTAGAAATTGGTTATTTTACAAAGGAAAAAATGGTTATTTTTCAAAGAGGAAATTGGTTATTTTTCTAAGTGGAAATTGGTTATTTTTCAAAGTGGATATTGGTTACTTTTCAAAGTGGAAATTGGTTATTTTTCAAAGTGGAAATTGGTCATTTTTCAAAGTGGAAATTTATCATTTGCAAAGCGTAAATTTTTTATTTTTCAAAATAAAAATTGGTTATTTTTCAAAATGTTAATTGGTTACTTTTCAAAGTGGAAATTGGTTATTTTTCAAAGTGGAAATTGGTCATTTTTCAAAGTGGAAATTTTTTATTTTTCAAAGTTGAAATTGATAATTTCTTAAAGTGGAAATTGATTATTTTTCAAATTAAGGTAAAAATTGGTTATTTTTCAACGTGAAAATTGTTCATTTTTCATAGTAGAAAATGATTATTTTTCAAAGAGGAAATTGGTTATTTTTCAAAGTGGAAATTGGTTATTTTTCAATGGAAAAAATGGTTATTTTTCAAAGTGGAAATTGGTAATTTTTTAAAGTGGAAATTGGTTATTTTTCAAAGTGGAAATTGGTCATTTTTTAAAGTGGAAATTGGTTATTTTTCAAAGTGGAAATTGGTCATTTTTCAAAGTGGAAATTTTTTATTTTTCAAAGTTGAAATTGATAATTTCTTAAAGTGGAAATTGTTTATTTTTCAAATCAAGGTGGAAATTGGTTTTTTTTCAAAGTGGAAATTAGTCAATTTTCAATATTGTTGTCACCTTGATAACAGAACAACAGTTATGAAAAATAAAACCCAGACCAACAAACAAATGATTCAGATAGAACTACCAGACTTGAAAATATGGTAGAAAAAATTATGGACAATCTAGATAAGATGCTATAAATCTAAATTACTATAGTCAGCTGCAAATACAATGCCAGAAAACCTTAGATTGGCTGTATGGAATGCCAATGGCTTGTCCAACCATGGACAAGGGTTAAAAATGTTTCTAATAAATAACGCTATTGCCATAATGCTAATATCTGAAACACATAATACCAGCAGAACGTACCTTAAAATACCTCGGTACACCATTTGTGTAATCAAAAATATTGCCAAAACATGCCTTGATGCACAATCGTGTTACGAATTATCATCAGATCACTCGCCGATAATAATAAACGTCAGTTCGAGAATAATACAATAGGTAAGGTCATTAACACTGCACAATAAAAGCACGAACTGGGATCTTTTTAGAACACTAATTGAAGAAACAATCGATACCAATATACCATTGCAGAATGTAGCTGAAATAGAAAACGGCGTACAACAAATAAAGGAACTACTGCAAAATGCTGCCTATGATGCAACACCGCTCGCAGGTGAGGGCAAAGACATGACATGTCGAATGTTTATTAAGAAAAAAATTGAAGAAAAATGGAAATTAAGAAAACAATGGCAACACATCGAAAAAACTGAATAAGCTGATAAAGGAATTGAAGGCCCTATTAAATAAAGAAAAGAATGAGGCCATCAAGACATATCTAGAAGACTTAACAGCATCAGGTGAAACGGATTACACACTGTGGAAAGCAACACGCAGATTAAAACAACCAAAGCAACATAATCCTCCAATACGAAATGGCGATGGATCATGGTCTAGAAATAACATTGAAAAAGCTGAAAGATTTGCTGAACACTTAGAGGGAGTTTTTATACCGAATCCTACTGAGACAACAGACGAAGAAGATGCCGAAATTCACAATTTTCTGAATATAACATTACAAAATGATTTGCCGGTAAAAAAATTTTCAAGAATAGAAGTTGAAGATATGATACACCGCAATCTGAACCCAAGAAAAGCACCCGACTACGACCTGATAACGGAAAGAATATTAAAGGAACTACCATTGATGACTATAAAACTGCTAACCTACATATTCAATGCAATACTGCGAACAGGACACTTTCCAGCCCAATGGAAAGTGGCAGAAATAATAATGATACCAAAGCCCGGTAAACCGATTGATGAAGTAACAGCTGTTCGAGAAATTATTACTAAAACGTCTGCGACCAATCCTGGAAGTAGAAAATTTAATACCACAACATCAATTTGGCTTCAGAAGACAACATTCAACAATCGAGCAATTTAACAGGATCACTAAGAAAATAAGGGGTGATCTGGAAGAAAATAAATATTGCTCCGCGGCATTCCTTGATATTCGACAGGCATTTGACAAGGTCTGGCATACGGGACTGTTATACAAATTAAAATGCATTGTACCGCAGCACTATTATATATTGCTCCGATCATACCTGTCGTCAAGATATTGTATCATAAAATATAATGATGCTCGCACCACAATAAAAATCATTAATGCGGGAGTACCGCAGGGTAGTGTACTCGGTCCGGTATTATATTTGCTTTATACTGCAGATATACCAACAAACACAACGGCATTAACGGCAACATTTGCAGATGATACAGCCATATTGGTCTCACATATAGATCCAACAATGGCGTCAAATATATTACAAAACAATTTACACAACATCCAAAAATGGTTAAACAAATGGCATATAAAAGTGAACGAAAATAAATCGCAACATATAACATTCACGATGAAAAAACAGACCTGTCCTGAAGTTAAGCTAAATAACCAGGTATTATCACAATCCGAGGAAGTAACCTTGGCATCCATTTAGATAGAAGACTAACTTGGCGTAAACACATTTGGACAAAAAGGAAACAACTCGGTATAAGACTTAATAAAATGTACTGACTGATATGCCGCAATTCACCATTATCATTAAACAACAAAATACTGATATACAAAACAATCATCAAACCTATATGGAAATAGGGTATCCAGCTATGGGGAACTGCGAGCAACTCCAAAATCGAAATTTTACAGCTATTCCAGTCCAAAATGCTGCATATATGAACAGATGCACCATTGGTACCAAATGCTATTTTACATAATGACCTCGAGATGTCAACAATCAAAGAAGAGATTCGTGCTTTCAGCACAAAATATCAACAACGACTAACCGACCATCCGAACGAGCTGGCAGCAGGATTGCTTGACAACATCATCAACAAAAAGATTAAAAAGGCAACACACCTTAGACTTGCCAAATAGGCAATAATATCACATTTGCGCGACTAATTACAGTGCTAAGGAAATAACACAAATGTGTCAAATTTTATTAAATTTTAAACAAACTATAATATAAAGACAATGCATAGTACGCTATGCAAATATTTCAAATATGTATGAAATAAGTTTAAAAATAAATTACGTAATATAATCTAAAATATAGACATTGCACTGTACGGGTGTGAAATAGTGATTATTTTAATAATTGAAATAGTGATTATTTTTATTTAATTTAATTGTAATTCTAATATTATATTATTATTAATCAAGTTCAAGTAAAAGAAGGTTATACCACTGGGTATTACCCTTCGCACAAGGCAATATATATAAGTCAGAACTATATATGAATGTCTCAGACAGATTGATAATATAATGTGTTAAAAAAAAAAAAAAAAACAGGAACGGTAGAAAAGCGATTTTCTGAATTTTACTCATGTTTTTACAATCATTTTTAAACTTTGGTGCTTACGAACTCGAGAACTACTCTGAACCACTTTGTAATCGTTTCATATTCATTGCGAGTGTAGAGATGCAATTATTACATTTTCAGATGGTACCATCATTTGAAATTGATGATTTTTTTGTCAATGTTACGATCATTTCTCAGTGACGGTAAAACAATAAAATTTTAAATAGTCAAAAGGGTTGGGTAGATAAATATTGCGAATAGGCTGTGACTGGGACACTTTGTATATTGATTAAGTCTTGTGGTATTTATCTTTCCCCCAATGTTTATTTATTTATTTTATTATAATAATGAAATTAATTATTTGGTTAATAATTAATTAATATTTCCCGAAATGTGGAAAACTTTTAATGTTTACAAAAGGAATGTGGAAGACATAAGCTTTTGTAATTATTGTCCAATGGCTTTGTCATCACACAAAGAAAATTGCATTAATTTAACACTAAATTGTTTTCCACACAAACGGTACACCAACTGCCATCTTTCAGATAATGGAAACAAACGAAATAAATTTGTAGCCCGTCAACAAAAACATTTTACAGTTAAGAGCTTTTGTTTACAGTAAAATATTGTAGTTTCTACTTCTTTTGATTCTACTTCTTTTCCGACAAACATCATTTTACTGCAATAAAATCGATAACGATGGAGTCAGTCAAGTGCACCCACCGATGATTTAAATATACGTGTTGAAAATGTACCATTTATATGTGTATGTATGTTTTGGGGGTGACGACGGGGTGGTTAAAGTTGTAATGGGAAAATCTTTAACATTGCGTACACATAACTACCGTGAGGTTAGCGAATTACAATGGTGAACACACTGGTAGGAACACACATATGAGTATGCGGATATCAACGGACTTGGCACACCATCAAGGTCTGTGGATTTTTTTTTAAATTCTCTTCTTTTCCGTCGTATCACTTTGGGGACGCATGTCAAAGGGAAAATTGATACCGTTTTTAATTATGCGGTTATAAAAATCCAGTCCCAATAAGTTGACTTTGAAAAATAGATGGATTTATTTGGTGGATTACAAAACTTTTAACAGCACCTCCATATCAATCAAAATAGAAACAATATTTGAATATAATGTTCAGGATGACCATCGCCTACAAAACGGTTTGTCTGTACCGACGAATGAACGATTGGAAGAGGAAATCTCTATATATATTTTTTGTTTAGCCTTAGCCGAGAGTCTAATCTGATTTTTTTTTTTTTTGCTAAAACCTCTTTACACATATCCTATGTCAAAAGACAATTAAAACTACAACAACAACACAAAAAGAATATCCTCACACAGACACACACACACGCACTCACGATACCAAAACAAATCTTTTCTTTTCTTCTGGCCGAACACTCACATCAATTTTTTTGCTAATCAAACAATTAATAAATTTTCTATTTTTAGTTTTGTGTCAAAAGGTTTTCATTCGGATCACAAACCTTTTTTTTTTATTCAAAGATTTATTTCATTTCACGTGCAGACAGAGTCATTGAATGAGTTTATAAAATGATAATAAAAATTGTTTCACCCCAACAATGCGTTGACGTAAGGAAAAAAACAACAGAATGTGTGTGTGTCTGTATGTGTGTGTGTGTGTGTCTGAACATTAAAAGATATAGACAAAAAAAAAATGTAGGTAAATGGGGAAAAAAATATATGGGTGCGGCCACGCGATTGCACACAAATCATTATTCTCTATGTTTAAAAATAAATATTAACTCTTAACCTTCTAACCACTTCTGAATTTAGTACAAATTTCGATTTTTATTAAATGTTTGTAAAACTGAAATTAAAAATTGGAAAATTTTAAAAATTAAAATAAACTTACCTTGCCAATGGACCACTTCTTTTACATTTTTGATATAGAATTTTTTCAACAGCACTTAAATTTCCATTACGAGCCGCTTCCAAAAGTTCATGATCTTTACCCATTTTGGTTTAAGTTTAATGTTTTTCTTTTTTGTTTTATAAATATTAATTTAATTTAATTGGTGATGGTGATGGTGATGGTGATGGTGATGGTGATGGTGGTGATGGTGCTGGTGATGGTGGTGGTTATGATGATGGTGGTTGCTGGTGGTGATGATGTTAGTTGCTGGACTCGTTGTATTTATTATATTTACAAGCAATATTTGGTTGATGTGCGAGATTAGATATGAAAACATATGATTCGGCCACCACATTCACCTACACACACTCACACACACACACACACGCACTCACACACAATATAACACAACAAAAAAACAATAACAAAAAGTAAAATAATTGAATTATTTACAATAAAATTTAATTAAATTTAATTTTGATTAATTTTTACTACTTTCTTTTTAACAATTAATAAATTTTTTTTATCACAAGCACTTTTTTCTTAAAAATTATTTTAAAATTTTGGCATTTCGTTTTCTATAATTGTGGTTTTTGTGGGTTTTTTTTTTTTTTTGTTACACACAAATCGATTTCATATATGAATAATTTCTGTTACACACATTACACATTATGAATGTAATTATCTAAAATTAACATTACTATTATTATTGAATAATTTAAACACATAAAATTAAGATGATCAACATAGAAAAAAATAATAGAAAAAATATTAACATTTTATTTATAGATAAAAAAAAATAGACCAACACAAACAAACACACCCACACATACACACACACACACGCACACACACAGCCACAGCAAGCGAATTGTTTTCTTTTCTTAATTCGATAATATTTTTTGTGTTTTTTCTGATGACCTGGCGATCTGGTCAAAAAAAAAAACGGTAGAAAATAAAAACAATTGAAAATTTTGCAATTAATTATTGGTTAGAAAAAAGCAACAACAACAACAACAACACAACAACAGACTGCACAATCTGATCCAGCTATAAAAAGGAAAAAGACACACACACACACACCATGACACAATTTTATATATGTAAAACCAAAAAAATATCGAAATTACCTTTTTCTTATTTATGCAAAAATTACCACAAACTCACACACAGCACACACACACACCCACACATAATTTTTTTTTCTACTATTCTTAACTTAACTAAACTTTTTATTATCACATAATTTTTACGGTAAATTGTTTTCTTACACTAATAATTTAATTAATTAATAAAATAAAATTAAAAAAATTAAAAAAAAACCGTTTTTTCTGATTTAACAATGAAAAAACTTTAATTTCATTTTATTTGTGTGGAAGGAGAAAGAAGAAATTCTATATTAAAAAATAAAAGATGTGGTTATTTTTTTTCTGAAGTATGAGATGTGTCAAAATTTTTCTTTCTTTTCGCTTTTATCGTCTTTTTGTTTTTTTTTTTTTTTCGTTATTTTTCTCTCTCTTGCTGTCACTTTTTTTTTTTCGCTACTGTCAGCGGCAATGTAAAGACGCGGCGTGCGGTTTCGGCTAGATGCAATCATATGACAGTTGAAATGGAAACCATAGAGAAAATATAAAATATGCGGTTAGAAAGTACTTTTAGTTCTGTTGTCGGTGAGTGGTGCGTACGTTTTTTTCTGATTAGTATTTTCGATTTTTTTTTTAGAAATTTGGTTTAAATTTAATAATTTCTTGATTTCACTATTGGAAAAAATGTAGATTATGCAATTAAATTAAATTACAATTTATATATATTAAAGCATACGGGTTTAGCAGAGCATCGATATGGTGGGGGTAACAAACTTTTTACCAAGCGAGTCACCGACAGAAAAGTGTTAAATGATTTTTTAGCCCAATGTTCGAGCGTGCTATTCACAGAGAAAAAGTGTTGCCATTCATATATAACTATTAGTATGGTAACGGATTAGTATGTTGGGTACAGCATACTTGCAATGCCAGTTGCGACCGAACGCGTCCACGGGTTGCGGATAGTGGAACGGCCTATGATACTTATGGGTTAGCTACGAATAAAGAATAAGTAGTCGCGGACAATCTGGCTGCTGTGTATGAGAATTACTTTGGGGTGTTGTGTGAAAGCAGCATTCGATTAAAACTGAGTTAATGATTCAGTGATTACACAGTAAAGGCGAATCAGCGGCGCCAATGTAACCGCTTTCGGCAGAGATGATATACCCCTGTAAATGATCCTACGAATTTGCAGAATGATTAGTAGGTTGAACGTATGGTTAACTACCAACTTCGGAAAAACAACTAGTTATGAATTCGACAACACAGCCTCGGATCGGACAGAATAAACGGCAACGACCCCAGCAAAGAAAATTTAAGGACAATGATTTAAAACTTGCATCTTGGAACGTTAGAACTCTGTTACGACAAGGTGCGTTAAGAGCACTTACTGATACGCTACGAACAGCCAAATTGGATATAACAGCTATCCAAGAAACTAGGTGGCCCGCAAAAACATTTATTGAAAGGAAAAGAATACAAATTTTATTACAGCGACAATGATTGCAGTAAAAGAAGAGAGTTCGGAACCGGTTTCGTAGTTTTTGGAAAAGCAAGGAATTCAGTAATTGCTTTTAATCCGATTGATGAACGCATTTGTACACTACGTGTAAGAACAAAATTTTTCAATCTGACCCTCATCAATGTACATGCGCCCACTGAAGAGAAAACTGATGAGGTTAAGGATGAGTTTTATGAAAAGCTGATGGCAACATATAGAGCTGCACCCGGCCACGACATTAAGATTGTCCTAGGCGATTTTAATGCCAAGGTGGGACAGGAAACAATATATCACCCAACTATAGGTAAGCACAGTCTTCATAAAACAACGAATGAAAACGTTTCCCACATAAAGAAATTCATAAGATGACGTGGAGGTCTCCAGATGGTAGAACAAGTAATCAAATTGATCATGTACTAATTGATGGATGTCACTGTTCAAATATAATGGATGTACGAACTTGTCGTGGTCTAAATATTGACTCAGATCATTATCTAGTTCGGATAGTGCTACGAGCCAGAATTTCGGCCAGTAATAACACACAACCCGTAGGGTTGAAATGGGCAGTCGAGAAACTTGAACAGTGGACGAACGAATTATTACAGATTTGGAGGCTTACCATCAGGAAACTAATATAAATAGTATGTGGAAAAAATTAAAATCATGCGTTGAAGGGGTCGCAACAGAGGTGATTGGAAAGGGGATGGTAGTAAGAAATGAGTGGTTTGATGATGAATGTGGAAATGGTCGGGAGGAAAACAAAATGCATCCAGGCTGAAGATGCTAATGAGGGCTACACAAATTACTGTGAAAGACTATCGCGAGCACAGGGATTTCGAACGTAAATTGATTCGTAAGAAAAAACGAGAATTGGAACGAAAGGTTTACGTCGAAATGGAAAAATTTAACAGGAACAACGATAATAGCAGATTGTACCGGAATTTCAATCGTTTTCGCAACAGATACAATCAACAACCTTTTTTGTGCAAAAACAGACGTCAGGTTATGGCGCAAGAGGAAAGGTGCCTCGAAAGATGGGCCGAGTACTTTAAAGATATATTTAATGTGAACACGCCAGTGAATACTATGGAAGATGTGCGATTTCAAACCGCCCAACCATTTATAGCTGAACCATCAATACACGAAGTAAAGAATGTTATTCAGAAGCTCAAGAATAATAAATCATCTGGATCTGATAGCTTACCAGGTGAACTCTTTAAATATGGTGGAAATGCATTATGGTATCAACTGCACGAGCTAATTGTAAAGATTTGGAATAATGAACAGGTGCCAGATGAGTGGAAGGATGGTATTATCTGTCCATTGTACAAAAAGGGTGACAAATTGGATTGTAACAACTACAGAGGAATTACTTTATTAAACATTAGCTATAAGGTATTTGCTAATATACTATACCATAGTCTTATTATTGTGAGGTCACAGGTACGAATCCGAGGTAAATTATCTGATCACTTTGAGACGGTTGATGGACTACGACAAGGCGATCCATTATCAACACTGCTATTTAATATTACGCTGGAAAAGGCAGTGAGGGGCGTAAATATTGATAAACAAGGCACGATTTTCACAAAATTGGGTCAATTGTTAGCGTATGCGCTGATAATATAGACACAATGGGTCGAAATATGATAACTGTCAAGGATGCTTTCGAATCGTTACAAAAGGAGGCATCAGGTCTGGGTCTTAAAGTGAATGCAGAATAAAACAAAATATTTGGTGGCAACGAATACATCACGAATTCGAGATCAAACGGTTAATATTGGAGAACACTATTTTGAAATAGTCAATAGTTTTGTATACTTAGGATCGTTGATAAATGTTGAAAATGAATAGCAACTGGCAACAGATGTTATTACGGGTTAAAAAAACAATTCCGATCGAAAACATTACAACGAGATCTTAAGTGCAAGCTATATACAACTTTAATACGTCCAATATTAACGTATGGGTTGGAGGCTTGGTACATGACACAAAACCAGGAACAACTACTTCGGATTTTCGAACGAAAGGTACTCCGTGGCATATTTGGTCCCGTCAAAGAACAGAATGGTTGGAGGCGACGATACAATATTGAATTAGACAAGTTGTACGGTCAACCAAATATTGTCAAAACAATCAAGATCAATAGATTGAGATGGCTTGGACACGTAGAACGCATGGAGGAGGAGCGTGTGCCAAAAAAACTGTTAAATGGTAAACCGGAGGGTAGAAGGAGAGCCGGAAGATCTAAGGCGAGATGGCTAGATGCAGTAAACTGTGATATAACGATCCTAAAAATTCGGGATTGGAAGACATTAACGGCGGATAGGTCAGGTTGGAAAAGTGTGTTGGAGAAGGCTAAAACCGCACCCGGGTTGTAACGCCATGGAGTAAGTAAGTAAGTATATAATTGAATTCGAAGCATTTTATAGTTAATTATCATCCAGAGTGATGTAACCTTTTCGTCGACAGCAACGACGACTCCCAGGGAAAAGTATTTGATACAGAAAGTTGTGAAATGCATTTTATTGGTGATCGCCACCCCCGGGGAAATTTAATCCATTGGTCGAACGTAACAATTCACAGAAAAAGGTGCTTGATATAGAAAGTTGTTAAATGTATTTTACGGTTAATTACCAACCATGGGAATTTAATCCAATGGCTTAGCGTAGTGACGACTCCCAGCGAAAAGTGTTTGGTATAGAAAGTTAAGTTTGTTAAATGCATTTTATTGGTGATCGTCACCCCGGGGAAATTTAATCCATTGGTCGAACGTAGCAATTCACAGGGAAATGTGTTTGATATAGAAAGCTGATAAATGTATTTTAACTGTTGATTATCACCCAGGAGGATTTAATCCGTCGTTCGAGCGTAGCGACTCGTCGAGAAAAATGTTTGATATAGAAAGATGCTAAGTGTATTTTATGGTTGATTAACATCTGGGAGATTTAATGCATTGGCCGAGAATATCTAGTCACTGAAAAAAATGTTTGATATAGAAAGTTGTTAAATGCATTTTACGGGTGGTTATCACACGGGGGGATTTAAGCCGTTACCCGAACGTAGCGAGTCACCGAGAAAAACCATTGATGTAAAAAGGGTTTGACGCATTTTACCGTTGATTACCACCCGGGGGAGTTAATCCGTTGACAAAAATATGATTTTCTAACAAAATCCAGTAAACTATGATCAAAAGTTCAAAAATATATAATATTTACGCTTTACGGAACGCTGTGCATATTTAGAAAATATTTAAATCAGAGAAATGAATGAGACAATACAATTAATGTTTAATGCAAATATCGGAAAAAAAATTAATCAAGTTTGAGTTAAAATAAAAATAATAAAAAATTACATACTTTACGGCGTCTACACCGCAAAAATATCTCTATGAAATCATCGCCGTCGCCGCAACACAAAAACTTCAATAACACATAACCTATAAACAAATAAAGTAAAATTTAAAATTATGACGGAAATAATTGTAAATGTTAAATAAAAAATAAAAATATTAAATATATCTGAATTTCCATGAGGTTTTTTTTGTCAATTTTACAGTGTAGTTTTTTTAAACAATAAAATTTGGCAATGAAATAATAGATGTAACCGCATTTTTGGGCAAAAACTATAAATACTGTTAATTATTGCAGTCTAAAATTGTGTGTCTTCGATAAATTTCTTCAAAAATTTAGATTTTATTTTCCCAATTTTAACTGGAAACAGCGCCGACGGTCGTCCCATTGAAATGTCACCTTGTTAGCTTTCGTATAACATAATAATAGATTGCAAACTTTTACCGCATTTCAACGTGTCCGAGCCTGCCTCCAGCATTAGCTTTCCCTGTACACATTTTACAATTTATGCATGCAAAAATAATCAACAGCATTTATTTTCACTATCTTTTAATAGAGGACGTTTTTGAAATTTAACAATGGTTTGGATATTTTATAGTTAAATCACGAAAAATTGACATTATAAATGATTTCAAAATGTTTTTCGGAAAACGTATTCATTGGGTTTTCATAGGTAAAATTAAAGATTCATCGGAACCTATCACACTGCACTATATACTATAGTGGCTTTAGTGTATTGTGCCATATGACTCGCCTACGATTTTCTACCATTTAGAATCACTATATGGTTCAAAGAGATGCGAGATAAAATACATTTGGGATTGATAATTGAGGATCAGCACACATTGCACAGCATAGTAAAAGTAGTGTAGTATACACGAATTTGTGGCTAGAAATAACATATAATAATGGTCATCAACTGATATGTTTATTTGGAAGTGTACCAAAAACAAAAATGTTTGGTAAAGTATCCCGCCCCCGCATTCAGGGGTATTTGAGTTAGGGGCAGGGGAAGTTTTTTTTTATAAAATTTTAGTTTTTTGGAAATAACTTTGAAACGAATAATTTTAGGAGGTTAAAATGTATGACCGACCAATCTAACTTTTGGAGACAAACATTTTGTGATCATTACATTTACTCCCACCTAAATTTCATTAAAAATTTAGTTTACAATGTTGTCATTTATATAGGGAAAATTTAAAAAATTTTGAAGTTAAGTTGTTCCTTGAAATGTGTTAGAAAACTATGTATGTTTCGTTGTCAGTATTTCAGTTCATTTTAAAGAATTTGTATTAGGAAAGCATAATATGTAGGCAGTATGACTTTCTGAATTTCAGTTTTAGTGAATTTAGGCACTTAAAAATCAGTATTTCAAGCCATTTTCAAGAATTTTTATCAGGAGAGTATAATATCCAGACAGTATTTCTGTCTGAATTTCATTCTGGTGTATTTAATAAATGGAAGTATTTCAAGTCATTTTTAAGAATATGTATCAGGTGATAAAATTCATAAACATAAGCTGGCATGGGATTCAAAGAACCATTTTTCGTTGAAAGAGCGTTGACCATTGGCTGTTGTATTATTTATACAGAATTCATATGGTCTTGGATAAAAAGCCATCATCTCCAGAAATGTTTGACCTTGTGATATTAAAGATACTGTCCATCTCATAAACGCATCAGTATCTGTAAATTATTAACTATCAAACAAATTTGTTGTAATGATTGTCGTCGATTGGGATTGCATGAATAAATTGGTTAGTAGTTTGACCCATTTCCAACACAATTTTAAGAAACTTTTAATGCCAGTGAATTCGTATTGGAATTAAATTGGTAAAATAAAAGTTGAAGTTTTTTTCACATGCAAATTTTTATTGAAATAAATTTTTTTCTTATAATTTTTCGTGCAATAAATTTTGTAATTATTTTCTGAACGGAATAGTTTTCAAAATTCGTTTGTCATTTAATTAATTATTTATTTTAGAATCTCTTCGAAAGATTTCTTGTCAAATTTAATATTTTAATTATTTTTAAAGCCAATTCGCTGCTCTACATTTAAATCTGAACGTTTACAAAATTGGATTTCAATCATTGTTTCTGTTAATATTATTCGAAGTTGCCGTTACTAAAACGTTGGATATTGGTTTGGTTTTTGGTGTTGTTGCTGCTGCTGTTGTGAGTCTTGCGGAATATTCGGTAAATTAATACTCACATTTTGTGGTGGTATATTTGGAAAGGTATTGCTTATTTGAGATGAAGCTTCAGCAATATTTGGTAAATTATTTTGTATCGTATATCGTTGTGCGATCTCTGGCCGTTGAGAATTTATGTTAATATTTCGATCAATTTGCAAATATGGTGGAATTACATAGGGTCGGTGTACCGATTCCTGAATATTGCCAGGTTGTGCATAATCTCGAAGTTGTGAATTATAAAATATACCGTTAAATTGATCCTGTGTTGGGACATTGATTGCTTGTGGATATTGTAACACATTGTCAGTTTGGTGCCGTAAAGATGGGTTTGGTGAAATAGTTGATGACCACGGCTGATCTTGAACTCTAAATTGCATTACATTACTAGATCGCAGTGCAGTTTGATTAACCAATTGTTCTGTATTAACGTTGTTACCAATTTGATTGGAGTAAATATCTTTTTCAATAGAATCAGTATGTGATTGAACGGCATTGTTGTTATCGTATACAATTTGATTACTTGATGTTGCCTCATTTACATTTGATGCTGAATTTGAACCATTGGCATGGTACCTAAGCATATGATCATTTAATTGTATCCTGTTTCCATAAGATATTTCACATATTGTACATTTATATGGCTTTTCATGTGAATTCATGTGTTGTTTTAATAGTTCAGCTGATGAAAATTCTTTTGAGCAATCAATCCTTGTACATTTAAGTAACGTTTTATTTTCATGATTGTTCCGAATATGATTATTTAAATCAAATAAACTACAAAACATAGTGGAACAAATATTACACTTTTTTCTTTGATTGCGAATGTGTTTAAATAAGTTACTACTATTTGTAAATGTTTTCTGGCACAATTCACATCGAAATGGCTTCACGTCTTTATGGGTTGCCATATGTGTTTTTAAGTTACCATTTTGTGTAAATGTTTTCTGGCACAATTCACATCGAAATGGCTTCACGTTGTAATGGGTTGCCATATGTGTTTTTAAGTTACCATTTTGTGTAAATGTTTTCTGGCACAATTCACATCGAAATGGCTTCACGTTGTAATGGGTTGCCATATGTGTTTTTAAGTTACCATTTTGTGAAAATGTTTTCTGGCACAATTCACATCGAAATGGCTTCACGTCGCTATGGGTTGCCATATGTGTTTTTAAGCAACTATTTCGTATAAATGTTTTCTGGCACAGATGACATTGAAATGGCTTCACACCGATATGGATTTTTATATGTAAAACTAAACTTATCTCATGTGCAAACGTCTTCTTACAAATTGTGCATTCTATTCTATGTTCTTTTTTATGATTTGTTAAATCGTCAATGTGCGCGAAAGTTTTTGGACAATAGCAGCATCCAATTAACTTATCATTAGTTGGTAAATTACCATCGGCTCCTCGATTATTTTCCGAATTCATTTCAATGTTTATTTTTCTATAATTTTATTATAAATTTTTTTATTATTTTTAAATTATTTCTCGAATTGTTTCGTTTAGAAGTTTATGGAACTTGAATGGAAATTTTAAAATATTCTTACCTTACAACGAATGTTTTATATTTCTCTGCAATTAACGATCCTCACACACCAAAAATTGCAATCGAACTAATTGGAATTTGAAATTATAATTCTTAAATAACCGAAAAGAAATGAGTGGAAAAAGTGTTGCCCAATTTAAATATTTATTTTCCGAAAATTCTGGAGTTTTCTATCCTAAATGTTTTGGAATATGTCAAGGAAAAATGGAAAAGTATTGCCCAAGCGCATTAATGTAACGTTAAAATTGTTGATGCTATTAAATTTATTAAATTAGCAAAAAAAAAGCAATATTTTATAATAGAAAAAATTAAAAATTAAAAAATAAAAATAAAATTTAAAAAAAAAAAATTAATTAAAAAATAACAATAAAATAAATAATAATTAAAAAATTTAAAATTTAAAATTAAATAAAAAAAAAACCATATATTTAAAAAGCAATTAATTAAAAAATAATTAAAAAATTAATATTAAAATTTACAAAAAAAAAAGAATATTTTTTAATTTTTTTTTTTTATTATTTTTCACAAACTTATTATTCAAATGAAAAAATTAAAATTAAGAAAATTATTATTAAATTAAATATTAAAAAAAGAAAAAAAAAACAATACTACAAATCACTAAGAAATTATCCCGAATTTTAATTTGCTCAGGGTATTGTTTTTTGTATTGTATTTTTAAAATAACATTATTAACTTTTTGCCGATATTATTTAAATTTTTAATTAAAAAAATTAATTTTTTTTTTTTTGGTTTTTAACAAAAAATAAAGTAGAAAAATTCATTTTTTTTTTCTGTCAACGAATATAACTGCCGTTTAAACTTGTGAACTCGCCTAACCCAAGAACTGATTTCTTACGACCATCTAAATTTGCATGATTTCGCCGAAAAAAAAGAGTGTTTTCGATAATGATCCTGAACTGTTCTTTTATGATTTTTTTTACTCTCCGCGCAACCCATGACGCTTGACCAAAATAAATATTTTATTCTTATGCGCTACATTGAATTCGTAGACAATGTCTTGAAGAACATATATGTTACCTAACCACAACAATGTAAAGAATGGTCTGTCAATCATTTCATATTATTTTCATTAATTTTTCACCTCACATCGACTAAAAATTCTAAAACTTGTGCTCCATTTCAAGCAATTAAATTAAAAAAATAAAACACATCAACCATTTTAGGATTTTTGGTTAAACTTTTAAGTCTACGAATTAGTTACAGTTTCGGTTTTATTTTGTTATGTTTTTATCAAATTATTAACTTGTCGTCGTTACGGAATTTTTATGTAAACTTAAAAATTATTAATATTTTTTATATTTTATTTTAGGTTTTACATTTAAATTTTCAAAAATATTCAATTCTGACGATAAAAATATTATCACTCGCTCAAAACTTAAAACAATAACCAAGAAAAAAAAAACAAAAAAACAGTTATAAATGTATACTCAAAAATGTAATTGTATTTGTGTACCTTACTTACTACTCACTCCATGGCGTTATAACACAGTTGCGGTTTTAGCCTTCTCCAATACGCTTTTCCAACCTGATCTATCCGCAGTCAATGTCTTCCAATCCCGAATTTTTAGGATCGTTATATCACAGTTTACTGCATCTAGCCATCACGCCTTAGGTCTTCCGGCTCTCCTTCTACCTTCTGGTTTACTTTTTAAAAGTTTTTTCAGCACGCGTTCCTCCTCCATTCATACTAGGTATCCAACAGCCATCTCAATCTATTGAATTTGATTGTTTTGACAATATTTGGTTGACCGTAGAACTTATCTAATTCAAAATTGTATCTTCGTCTCCAACCATTCTGTTCTTTGTCGGAACCGAATATACGTTAATACGTTAATATTGGACGTATTAATGTTGAATTGAGCTTGCACTTAAGATCTCGTTGTAATGTATTCGATCGGAATTGTTTTTTTAACCCGTAATAACATCTGTTTCCAGTTGCTACCCTGCGGTGAATTTGATCTTCAATATCATTTTCTACATTTATCAACGATCTTAAGTATACGCAATACTATTGGCTATTTCAAAATTGTGTTCTCCAATATTAAATGAGTTTGATCTCGAATTCCTGATGTGCATTCGTTACCGCCACCAAATATTTTGTTTTGTCTGCATTCTCTTTGAGATCCAGACCCGATGCCTCCTTTTGTAACGATTCGAAAGCATCCTTGACAGTTATCATATTTCGACCCAATGTGCCTTGTTTATCAATATTTACTACCCTCACTGCCTTCTCTGCAGCGTAATATTAAATTGTAGTGTTGATAATGGATTGCCTTGTCGTAGTCCATCAACCGTCTCAAAGTGATCAGATAATTTATCAGTTTTTTTGGAATACCATACTCTTCCATAATTTTCCATAACTTTGACCTACTGACGCTATCCGATATGCCGTTTTGAAATCAACAAGCAAATGGTATGTATCAACATTGAATCCCACACATTTTTCCAAGATCTGCCGTATACTAAATATTTGATCAGATGTAGATCGATGTGCGCAGAAACCACACTGGTATTCTCCGATAATTTAATTGGTGTATGGAATAAGTCGATGGTATAGTATTTTAGCAAATACCTTATAGCTAATGTTTAATAAAGTTATTCCTCTGTAGGTGTTACAATCTACAATAATTTGTTACGCTTCTTGTACAATGGACAGATAATACCATTCTTCCACTCATCTGGCACCTGTTCATTATTCAAAATCTTTACAATTAGCTCGTGCAGTTGATACCATAATGCATTTCCACCATATTTAAAGAGTACACCTGATGTTAGCTATCAGATCCGCAGTTGATTTATTATTCTTGAGCTTCTGAATAACATTCTTTACTTCGTGTATTGATGGTTCAGCTATAAATGGCTGGGCGGTTTTGAAATTGCACATCTTCCACAATACTGGCTCGTGTTGACATTTAATATATCTTTAAAGTACTAGGCTCATCTTTCGAGGCACCTTTCCTCCGGCGCCATAACCTGACCATCTCTGTTTTTGCACAAAAAAGGTTGTTGATTGTATCCGTTGCGAAAACGATTGACATTCCGGTACAATCTGCTATAATCGATGTTCCTGTTAAATTTTTCCATTTCGACGTAAACCTTTCGTTCCAATTCTCGTTTTTTCTTACGAATCAATTTACGTTCGAAATCCCTGTGCTCGCCATAGTCTTTCACAGTAATTTGTGTAGCCCTCATTAGCATCTTCAGCCTGGATGCATTTTGTTTTCCTCCCGACCATTTCCACATTCATCATCAAACCACTAATTTTTTACTACCATCCCCTTTCCAATCACCTCTGTTGCGGCGCATTCAACGCATGATTTTAATCTCTTCCACATACTATTTATACTAGTTTCTTGCTGGTAAGCCTCCAAATCTGTAATAATTCGTTGTTCCATTGCATCCATGTACAATTGTTTTACCGCCGACTGTTCAAGTCTCGCGACTGCCCATTTCAACCCTACGAGTTGTGTGTTATTAATGAAAGAAATTCTGGCTCGTAGCACTATCCGAACTAAATAATGATCTGAGTTAGTATTTAAACCACGGAAACTGCGAACATCCATTATATTTGAACAGTGAAGTCCATCAATTAATACATAACCAATTTGATTAATTGTTCTACCATCTGGAGACCCCACGTCATCTTATGAATTTCTTTATGTGGGAAGTATGTACCACAAATAACCATGTTTTTAGACATGGCAAAATCAATCAATCTTAGCCCGTTTTCATTCGTTGTTTTATGAAAACTGTACGTTTACCTATAGTTGGTTGATATATTGTTTCCTGTCCCACCTTGGCATTAAAATCGCCTAGGACAATCTTAATGTCGTGGGCCGGGTGCAGCTCTATATGTTGCCATCAGTTTTTCATAAAACTCATTCTTAACCTCATCAGTTTTCTCTTCAGTGGGCTCATGATTACATTGATGAGGTTCAAATTGAAAAATGTCGTTTTTACACGTAGTGTACAAATGCGTTCATCAATCGGATTAAAAGCAATTACTGAATTTCTTGCTTTACCAAAAACTACGAAACCGGTTCCGAACTCTCTTCTTTTACTACAATCGTTGTCGCTGTAATAAAATTTGTATTCTTTTCCTTTCAATAAATGTTTTTGCGGGCCACCTAGTTTCTTGGATAGCTGTTATATCCGAATTTGACTTTTCTCAGTTTATCAGAGTAAGTGCTCTTAACGCACCTTGTCGTAACAAAGTTCTAACATTCCAAGATGCAAATTTTAAATCATTGTGCTTAAATTTTCTTTGCTTGAGTCGTTGCCCCGTTTATCCTGTCCGATCCAAGGCCGTGTTGTAGAGTGCTGATTGTTTTTCCGAAGTTGGTAGTTAACCATACGTCCAACCTACTAAATCATTCTGTAAATTCGTAGGTCATTTACAGGGGTATATCACCTCTGCCAAAAGCAGTTACCTTGGCGCCGCTGATTCGCCTTTACTGTGTAATCACAGAATCATTAACTCAGTTTTAATCGAATGCTGCTTTCACGCAACACCCCAAAGTAATTCTCATACACAGTAGCCAGATTGTCCGCGGCTACTTATTCTTTATTCGTAGCTAACCCATAAGTATCATAGGCCGTTCCACTATCCGCAACCCGTGGACGCGTTCGGTCGCAACTGGCTTTGCAAGTATGCTATACCCAACATACTAATCGGGATTAGTATTTGTGTACCTACACTTTAAAAAATAAGATTTAATTAAAATATCAATGTAAAATCAATTTTTAATGTGGCATCAATAAATGTATTCAAACAAAAAAACAACAAAGAAACTAATTCATTTATTCACCAAATTATAATTACGAATCTAAGAACGTAACACTGCCTAAAGATTATGCCCCCCTCATAGTAGTAGGAATATGCCGGTAGGCTATGAGTGAGGAGCAGAGGAGAAGGGTCAAAGGTCAAAGGTCAAAGGTCAAGGTCAAGGTCAAACGTCACGGGGTCAAAGGTCAAAGGTCAAGGTCAAAGGTCAAGGTCAAATGTCAAGGTCAAATGTCATGCCGATACCCTCTGCAATGAGGAGTGAGGATCAGAGTCAAATGTCATGCCGATACCCTCTGCAATGAGGAGTGAGGATCAGAGTTAAATCTCATGTCAAATGTCATGCCGATAGCCTCTACAATGAGGAGTGAGGATCAGAGTCAAATGTCATGCCGATACCCTCTACAATGAGGAGTGAGGATCAGAGTCAAATGTCATGCCGATACCCTCTACAATGAGGAGTGAGGATCAGAGTTAAATGCCATGTCAAATGTCATGCCGATGGGCTCATGATTGAGGAGCGAGGATCAGAGTTAAATATCATTCCGGTGCGCTAACCAATAAGGCGTGAGGATTGTGGATAAAGATCAAAGGGGATTGGGGTTTCATGTTTTCTCTAATGTATTAAAAAAAGAAGGAATTTATATGAGTGAGTAACATAACGTAGATGATTAAATGACTCACGCTATTTATAATAGGAAAACATGTTGCTGCAAGCATACATTCTTAAATATATTAGTCACTATTTATTTTTTTTTGTTATTAATATCATTTATAGAATTAAAAATGACCCCCTCTCTAATTTCATTGTCACTAACTTGGTATAAAAACCCGTACTATTTCTAAAGCCCTCGTATTATATCGAGATATTATAGTGAAGTTTATTATTATATACCATAGTTCAAGTTAAGGGAAGTAAATTTTAAATTACAAAATATAAAGAAATAAAAGGAAAAAAAAATGAATTCGTCAGATGTATTAAGTATTTTAAATAATTGCAACCCTAAAGAATTTTTGAAAATAACTGATATGGTCATAAATCAAGAATACCAAATATTTAATATGAAAAGAACATCAACCAAATACGGGGACAGAATTTTAGTGGAATTACAACAGAATAAAATTCAATTACCAGAACGATATAATCAGCTAACAACAGAGACTATGGAAGCAATGGTGCAGGATGGAAATTATTATCTTAAATTTACAGGGTTGGTCGGTAAATCATATAGATTTGATTTTATATACAAGAACCCTATAGATCCAACATCCAACAAGGAAGATGAGCAATTCTCAATACTAGAATATTATGAGAGCGTATTCCCGAAGTAAAAAATATATAATATTATCATAAATTATTTATATAAATGTTCATAAATAAAATGTATAATAAGCAATATTTATAATAAATGTAAACCTTAATTGAATTGAATTTATCATGTATTTTATTACTCATCATATCACATAAGCAACATACTTCCTTATTGATAATATATATAAACATGTTTTTTCTTGAAAGTTTAGTGAGTCATTAGTTTAAAATTTGTGTTATTCAAGATAAAATATATATAATAAACATTTTTCTATATCATATACTTTGATGATTAAGAATATAAGAAATATTCTATTATTCCCTTTGTTTATTTGATCCTTTTTTTTTATCTATACAAGTAAAGTTATATATATTAACTTATAGATAAAAATTTTTTTTTTTTTCATGAAAATCAGCATGCAACTAGCGCCAGAATTATTTTATCACTCCTTTTGTCTACTGATCCATTTTTATGCTATAGATAAAAATTTTTTTTTTTTTCATTAAAATCAACATGCTGTTGTTAGCGCCAGAATTATTTTGTCTTTCCTTTTGTCTAGTGATCCTTTTTTATGTTATATATATATAAGTATAATGGACTTCGTATTATTTGTAATATCCACAGTGATCGATTTTCTATAAAACAAGAACACATTCGAAAATATTTATCAGTCTAAGTTTTGCAATTGATTTTAAAAATTTTAAAATTTAAAACGAAAATTGTTGGTTACATAGATTTTGTTTAAAAGTGCATTTGTGATATATTTATATGAAGTGTTATTAACTTTATAAATAAAAGTAATTCAATTAAAAAAAAAAAAAAAAAAAATGGAAGTGATCTGTGAAATTTGTGGTATGGTCTTCACTCGAAAAAGTAATTTTATGCGTCATAAAATGCTCGTGCATGGTAGCAATAATTTAATTAAGTTTAATTGTAATATATGTAATAAGAGTTTCACCAGAAGTGATAATCTGAAAAGACATATAAATACTGTACATAATAACAAGAATGAAGGTGGTAGTAATAATAATAATAATGATGCTGATGGTACTAATAATGAAGATAATAATAATAATAATAATTATGTAAGTGATACTAATATCAATAATACTAATAATAATAATAATAATAATAATAATAATAATAATAATAATGAAAGTGATACTAATATCAATAATGACAATACAAAAAGTTCCACAAAAATGAGACTATGTAGCACCTGCAATGTTTCTATCCCCCGGAAAGAATGGATATATCACCTTCGTACAAACGAGCATAAAAAGCATTCAGGTGAATTTATTAATGCCACATGTAAATACGTGAAAAGTGGTTTTAAAGAAAGGATTGAATCCTTTACTGTTTTCAACGATAATGAAGCACTTATCGAAGTGAAATTATTTTTAAATAATATTAATAAAACAGTTGTAGAAATATTAGAGGGTACATTATTGAAACATATTACTATTAAATTTAATATGGAATTATTCTGTGAATATATAAAATTTGTTTATGATGATGATAATGAAGAGGATGTGATTTTATCTATCAAATCATTCCAGAGTAAGATGAAAACCATTTATTTAAATACCGAAATTAAAGATGCGGTAAACGAAATGAATTCATCTATTCAGTTACAAAGCGAAGAATTTCAGGAGGTTTCCAGTGGTTGGTCGCTAGTAAAAATAAACCATATTGAAATAAATATTAATCAATATAAACCTTTGGCGGGCAACCAGTATTTACCTCTACCAGATTTTATACTAAAAAGACAGTGCTGCGTAAATATTAAAAATGAAGATGTCTTTTGTTTTAAATGGGCTGTAATTTCATACTTTTCGCATCCTGTAGTCCAAGCATCCAGACCATCAAATCATAATATTGCCAATATATATGATGACGAAATAATGGTGAAGGATAATATAATAAATTTTCAAGGATTAGAATTTCCTCTGAAATTAGATGATATCAAATTATTTGAAGAATTAAACTCCTCCATAAGCATAAATGTGTTTGGGTATGAAGAAAAATCTATAGTGGGACCATATTATAGTTCCCAAATAGAGAAAAAACATCATATCAATTTGTTATATATAGGGAATAAAGATAAAAATCATTATGTTTGGATTAAGGATTTATCAAGGTATGTATAAAATATTATTTAATTATATTCAATAGTTATTATTAATTTAACTGAAATAACACTTTGATATATCGTAATTTTCAGACTTATAAGCAAACAGGTTTCTACACATGAACATAGATTATATATCTGTAATACTTGTCTACAGCATTTTTATTCAGAAGAAATGTTACAAACGCACAAGAGCGAATGCTGTAGAATAATAACAAAAATGCCCAGCGAAGACGCTAATATTTTAAAATTTAAAAATCAGCATAAGCAGATGGAGGTCCCCTTTGTTATTTATGCTGATTTTGAATGTTTGCTACCATCCATCGCTACATGCATGCCGAATCCAGCGATATCTTCAACAACATCAGTACAGAAGCATATTCCATGTGCTTTTGCATATTATATAAATTGTTCATATGATTCAAATTTATCATCATTTAAAAGTTATGCGGGTGATGATGCCGCTGAACAATTTGTTAAAAGTATAGCAGCAGATGCTTCAAAAATCTTTAAAAATTTCATTAAGAAGCCAATACCATGTCTTCCTTTAACATCAGAGGAGAGAATAAGACAGGTAAATCAACCCTTATGTCACATATGTAAAAAAACTTTAATTAATGATCGAGTATTAGATCATTGCCATTTGTCTGGTAGATATAGAGGACCAGCTCACCAGAGTTGCAATATAAAGTATAGAGTACCCAAATTTATTCCTATATTTTTTCACAATTTTTCGGGATATGACTGTCATCTCTTTATAAAATCTTTATCTGATATCCCCGGTGATATTAATCTTATCCCCTTAAATAAAGAATTATATATATCGTTGTCGAAAAAAATCCCTGTTGTAATTAATGATGAGGAAAATGCAAAGACTATTGAAATAGTTGAACTTCGTTTTCTTGATTCAACTCGTTTCATGCCATCTAGTTTAGACTCTCTGGCTACTAATTTAGGTGATGATGATTTTAAAATAGTAAAATCTGTATTCGTAAATCCAGATGAATTTAATTTAATGAGAAGAAAAGGCGTGTTCCCCTATGAATATCTAGATTCTTGGGAGAAGCTTAAAGATGAAACTTTGCCTTCTCAAAATAGCTTCAATAATAAATTAACAAATACAGATTGTACAAATGAATCCTATATTCATGCAAAAAAAGTTTGGGAGATTTTTTCATGTCGAAATATGCAAGAATATTTAAACTTATATTTAAAGACTGATGTGTTAATACTTGCAGACATTTTTGAAAACTTTCGAAAGATTTGTAAAAATATTTATAATTTAGATCCTTGTCAATATTTTACAGCCCCAGGTTTATCATGGGATGCTATGTTGAAAGAAACAGACATAGAATTACAACTTTTGACTGACATAAATATGTATAATTTCTGTAAAAACGGTATTAGAGGGGGGTTAGTACAATGTTCACTTAGGCATTCTATTGCGAATAATAAATATTCCGCAAACTTTAATCCTGCCAAATCTTCACAATATCTAGCATATCTCGATGCAAATAATTTATACGGTTGGGCTATGTCGGAATGTTTACCATTTTCAAACTTTAAATGGTTTGATATCGAACAAGTTGCTTCTTTTGTGGTAGACTCTATTACAGATGATTCTGATACAGGATATATATTAGAGGTTGATTTGGAATATCCAATTTCCATACACGACAGTCATAATGACCTTCCATTTTGTCCCTATAATAAAAAAACCCCTATATCAAATTATTGTAAGTTGGTAGCTGATTTACATAATAAAAATAATTTCATAATTCATTATAGAAATCTGAAGCAATGCTTGAAACATGGTTTAATTTTAAAGAAAATTCATAGAATTTTACAATTTAGCCAATCTTGCTGGTTAAAAAAATATATAGATCTAAACACCACCCAACGTAAATTAGCTAAAAATACGTTTGAAAAGAATTTTTTTAAACTCATGAACAATTCTGTATACGGGAAAACGATGGAAAACATCGATAAGAGGAAAGATGTTAAAATTGCCACAGAGTGGGATAACCACAGAAAACATTTAGGTGCTCGGGCACTTATAGCGAAACCAAATTTTCATAGTTTAGCTCAATTCACACCAAATATGGTAGCTGTTCAATTATCAAGGGTAAAAACATTCTATAATAAACCCATTTACTTAGGTTTTACTGTTTTAGAACTTTCTAAACTTAAAATGTATAGTTTTCATTATGATTATATGAAACCAAAATATAATCATAATATTGCCCTTAATTATATGGATACAGATTCATTCATATATACCATTAAAACAGATGATTTTTATGAGGATATTTTTAATGATATTGATCAGCATTTTGATACTTCAGAATACTCCCCTAGCAACCCTTATAATTTTCCATTAAAGAATAAAAAGGTGTTAGGAATGATGAAAGATGAAGCAAATGGCAAATTAATTAAAGAATTTATAGGTTTAAAATCAAAAATGTATAGTATCGATATAGATAATTGTAAACCTATTTTAAAAGCTAAAGGTATTAAGACGAGTGTGGTGAAGAACTACACTCTAGACATATATAGAGATTGTGTATTGCATAAAAAGAAAGTAAATTGTAAAATGTAAATATTTAGGTCTAGATTACATTGTATAAATAAAGTAGCATTAAGTTTTGATGATGACAAAAGGTTCATCAATAAAGATGGTATAACCACATTAGCGTGGGGCCATTATAAAATTAATATTAATAATATTTAAATTAAATTAGTAAATAATAATTATACGGTTAAAAAAATAAATAAATATGTTTGTTTTAGACTCAAAATAGAAATAAAATAAATATTTTCCCATAATATATATGTTTTTCAATTCATCCTTTATTCATATAATATTTAATTATATAATTTTATAATATTTATGTGAGTTTCTTCACTTCACCTGTAAGCGGATTATATTCAATTATACGATCATGAAGTAGAAGACAATATGCCTTTGTATCTGCTGGTATCTGAACTGAAGTCTTAAACTCAACTCTTATATCCACTGGCCCTGATTTAATTAATTCATTTTGATGCGAACAATCGATAACTGAAATTGGAGCATAGTCTTTAAAATCATTCCACGATAGCAAGGGTTGATTTTGACGCCCATAATATGATTCTTGAAATCTAATATACATATTATAAAGTATTGCATATCTATCTAAATTGAAGAGTATATTGAGGTCATCATATGGATATGTTTCAGAATTCAAACGTACTTTAACATCTGTTAATCTACAATGATCAAATTTGCTAGCATCAGCATCTCTACGATTCATTCGTGTTGTTTGTAATGCAATTATAACGAATCTTGGCTTTTCAAGTTGGTTTGATGTTTTTACTGTCCATGTATGATGAGTAGAAGCAGGTAATACGGGGTATTCATACATATCCCAACTTCGAAAACTCATTTGTAATGGATGACCACTTTTTAATGTTTTATATAACACTAATCTTGTTCCATCGTCTATAGCTACATGAGGCATTTTCCATTGTAATTTAGAAATCGTTATCTTAACATCTTCTGCTGCTACAACAGCATTATTATCGGTTCTAGCTCTAATTAATATCAATTCATGTTTAGCATTGATAATAATTTTCTTAAAATCTTCTGCAAATCCGAGTAATACTTTTAATGGTACACAAAAATTAAAATATCCATTTGTGGGATTTATCGTATTATTTGAAGTCCAACCAGCATTAAATAATATTTTACTTTCTATTTCACTACATGAAATGTAATTTTTTAAAGTTGTAGTGACCCCCACATTTCTGGTTCTGTCAATTTCAACAGCATTTATTTCATATCGTATTTCATCAAATAAAAAAGCTACTACATTGTTAACTAATCTTGCTGCTGCTGAGACAGTATTGTTTAACGCTGTTAATCGACCTTCAATGTAAATAAAACTTTCGCTTGGTAATATATATATATCTTGTTGTTGTATTGAAAATCGGATCTCATCGCTGTTCTCATATGAATTTTGAAATGGTGTATATGTATGATATTCAATTTTAGTGATGTTATTGTTATATGCTGGAGCGTTGGTAATATTTAATATATCATTCATTTTTACTTATATATTTTTTGCAAACGAAAGCCTAGAGATTTTAAAAATTGTTTATTATCTGACGATAAATCGTATTGATTATTTAATGATAAAATTTTTTTCGTAGATATCGATGCTTTCACTGATGATGATCGAGTAAGTGAGTTGTCTTGTTTTACAGGATATTTATAGTTATTATTGTATATTATCATATTAATGTTATTGTGGTTTTAAATGTAATCGTATAGTTATTGTTTCCCCCCTAAAATTAATTAAATAACCGTCTTGATCAACAAATTTAACTGCTAGGTTGCTTATTCGTCGAGTATTTAATGGTAAATAAATGATATTTGTAGGAACTTCAACTATTTCATATCCCGAAGGTACTATTGGTGAAAATTCATGAATTGTGTGCGCTTGTTGATTATTGATATATGAATTAGATATAATGTTGCATTCCATTCTTATAGCATTTACAGCATTTATATTAACCGGCAAGTCTGATATATGCCAAGTATTAGGTTTTAATTCTCGTTTACTAAATCCTAATAAAGGACCGATAGAACGAGTTACATCGAAATATATTTTTTCTGATGAATAAATCTCACATTTTAAAGAGTTTTTATTTGTTCGTATTGTAATTGAACCAGATAATGCAAATTTCTCGATTTTTTCTTGAATATAACTTGATATATCATCGATTTCATATGATCCTTCATCTATTTCAATAATTTTATTACCAATTCTGAGGCAGTTATTTCTGTTATCAATATTTGGGATTGAATTATATGTTTGAAAATCAACAAGTCCACAAACATAATTCGTATTAAGTTCTAGTGGGGGGAAATAGTCTGTAGTGAGTATTGATTTATTGCCACTAAGGGTAAGTGTTAGAGACATGACTGCTTTTAATAAAGTGAATAATTATTTTATAAATCATTTATTTATATTTTGAAAAAAAAAAATAAAATATTTTTACATTTCTTTTTTATAATATTTACTAAATAAAAACTGTAAACATAAATGACCACAAATCACTGTGTCATATTTTTGATATGTGTTGTAGTTGTATTCAATATTGGACCCCAGATAATGTATTATTTCTAATGGTGGTTTCAAATTTCCAAAACTATCAAAATATTCTATATTAGAGCTAGATTTATAATAAGCTACCCAATGTGTTCCTGGACCTGCTGAAATATCTAAATTTACTATTCCGCATTCATTTTTACGAGGTTTTTTAGGTAAATTGTCTCGCATAAATATTCCACGGAAATATGGTATATCTTTAGTAAATTTATGGAGATCCAATTCATTTAACGCTCTTTTGGGTAGCAATTTTATTAGTTTTTTGACTGTGGTTGTAAATATAAACCGATACCATTTCTATAGGGTTTCAGATGAAGTCCTTTTCCTATTGCAATAGACTCCATTACTTGATTATGTCTATTGGTTTCTTTTAATTCATTTTTAGCTTTGTTGGCATCAATTACAGCCTTGGCAATACCGGCTGCACCACCAGATAAAGCTCCTACTGCTGAAAGTCCAGCGAACAATGGTATTAAAAAAGGTAAAACACCACCAACTTTTGGTAAAGGTATTATCCTAGGTGTTGAAATACATTTTTTTTTTCCTTTTGCAGCTTTCTTAGCTGCCTTTAATGCCACTTTAGCACTTTCAATCAAATTTAGGGGCGCTTGTGCATTTAGGGCTACTTTAGCACTTTGAATAACTGATCGATAGGAAGTTTTCTTTTTAATTTTATTTTTCTTTTTTATCTCACCATTTTTCTTTTTTCTCATGCCCATTCCTAATTTCACTTTTGCTTTCATGATATTTGTTACAGCTAATGCAGCTGCTCTTTCTGATAATTTTGCGTCTTTAGATAATACTCGGTTCCAGGCTTGATCAGCAAGTAATTTATCTGCTATATGTCTATTAGGTATATCATTAAATTTTGAGTAGGCTATATCATGTGCTTTGCAAGCCTTGTCTAATAAATTTATGCCTGGATCCCCTCTAAATAATCTCTTTTCTAGATTCGTACCGGGACCACAATATTGATATCCAGGTATATGTAATTCAATAGGTAATTTATTAATTGTTTTATTCATTAAACCTTCTCCTTGAACTGTGTGTTGCTTACTCATTTTATACTATGTTCATCAACAGTTTAATGTGAAATGTTAATATACAATATTATTTTAATATATATATGCCAGTTTAAGTTAAGATGCGTTTAATGAAACAACAAAAGACTTTACCGGTTAGAAATATAAAATTAAAAAATGATTTCAATAAGCGGAAGAGACATAGTGAGTTACTGCCAAATAGTATAAGAGCATTAATTGTAGGACCCTCGAATTGCGGAAAAACTAATGTTATGATAAGTTTGTTAGAACATCCGAATGGCCTTAAATTTAGAAACATTTACATCTATTCGAAATCTTTACATCAACCAAAATATGAATATTTAAGACGTCTTATAACACCAGTGGTTGGTTTAGGATATCAAACATTTTCGAACAATAGTGATGTTATTGCCCCAGAAGAAGCTAAACACAATTCAATATTTATTTTTGATGATGTTGCATGTGGAAAACAGGATAATATTCGTTCATACTTTTGTATGGGGCGACATAATAATATAGATAGTTTCTATTTATGTCAGACTTATACGCGTATACCAAAACATTTAATACGTGATAACGCAAATTTTATAATTGTATTTAAACAAGATGATATGAATTTAAAACATATATATACTGATCATGTAAATACCGATATGGGGTTCGATGTTTTTCGGCAAGCTTGTGCCGAATGCTGGAAAGATGAATACGGATTTTTAATTATAGATAAAGACAGTAATTTAAATAAAGGACGATACAGGAAAGGTTTTGATGTATTCATAACATTATAAAATCAGCTATATTAAATTGAAATTAATCAGTATGTAATTTAGCGTAGGGGGAGTGCACCATGAAAAAAAAAAAAATAATAAATAAATAAATTTCAAAAAAAAAAAAAAAAAAACTTTTTTAATCAACAATTAAAAACAGCCAGTAAAATACTGCCCAGTAAAATACTACTCAGTAAAATACTGCCCAGTAAAAATACTGCCCAGTTTAGAAACAGCTCTGTTAAAAAATATTTTAATCATCATCATCATTTAATGCTAATATGGATGTGAATATCGTAAAAGATATTATTAAGACTCGAGCCAATATACGTAAAAAATTTGAGTCTATAAAAAGTAACAAAATTAAATCGAGAACACAATTAGAAAATATATTTGAGCCTATAACCAACCCATTAAAAAAATTGGTTGAAAAAACTGGTGAAAATGATACTTTAGCACATGATGATCGTTTAAAGGGATCTCCGAAATTAAAAAAACCTAAATATAATATTAAAATAGATGATGTAAAGGGTGATGGTGACAATGACGATGATGATGACGAGGATGAGTATACTAGTGCTATTGCCGATGATAGTGAAGATGATAATCGTGATGCACCATGCTCTGCTTTTACTAATATTCCGTATAAAGACAGAAAAATTCAAGAAATAATTATGCATTTTTACTCACTTAATCCGTCGAATACTGATTCTATATATGGTATCCGTAGAAATCCTCAAGCAGGAGGTGGTTTTCTAATTGGAAATTCTAGTGTCACAATAAAGAATAATATGTTACATATAAAAGACAAAAAGTATGATATAACACGGGGGTTATTAGAATTAATGATAACGGCAAGACCTGATTCAAAATTATATGATGACGATGATTTAGAAAACTATAAATCTATTTTAATTGATACAAGTGCACACCGAAAACATTACAGTGCAAACAATCAAGTACATGGAAATAGAGGGTTTAAATATTCTAAAATTATAGCCCCATTATTATGATCACATGAAGGAAAAGGATTAACAATGCAAGTTAACAATAGTCCTATTGAATATACATATTGGAATGATGCAAATGAATTAGTAGATAGATTAAGATTACTTATTTCATCTAAATTAGCTGGCAATAACAGTCATAAAAATGAAATTAATTCAATAATTGAAGAATTGCGAGAGGCCCAAATTATTATATAAATAGAGTGAAAGACTTGATAATATTGAAGAAAAAATTAATGTCTTATTTTTAATCAAAAAAATAGCATGTATAATTAATTTATGCTATATCATACTATTAAAGATTGAGCAATTAATTAATAAAAAATATAAGATTATATTTTGTGTTTCATTTATTTGTGAAATGACTAAAAGAGAGGTTGTTGAAGAATTACACCGACCTGTAAGAAAAAACTTCAAAAGACGGCGTGTATTTTTGAAAGGTTTAGATGATTTATGGCAAGCAGATTTGGTAGAAATGGGTGCTTACTCTTATCAGAATAAGGGATATAGATATTTACTTACTGTAATAGATGGATTCTCCAAATATGCATGGTGTATTCCAATTAAGAGCAAAAGTGGTATAGCAGTTACTAAGGCAATGCTTAAAATACTTAGCTATGGGCGTATTCCTAAAAACTTGCAAACTGATGATGGTACTGAATTTTATAATAAGAATTTTCAAAATTTGATGTTGAAATATAATATTAATCACTACTCGACGTACAGTAATTTAAAAGCTTGTATAGTTGAAAGATTCAATCGAACTTTGAAAAACATGATGTGGATAGAGTTTAGTATAAATGGTTCTTACAAATGGGTTAATATAATACAACGTTTAACTGAGAAATACAATAATACATGGCATCGAACTATAAAAATGAATCCCTGTGATGTTAATTCTCATAATGAGCAACATCTGCTTTCGACTGTATACAATTTTATAAAAATTTTTAAAAAAGCCAAATATAAAGTTGGTGATTTTGTGCGTATTGGAAAATATAAACATGCATTTGAAAAAGGTTATACTCCGAATTGGACTACAGAAATATTTAAAATTACTAAAATTCAGAATACGAATCCTGTAACTTATCTATTAGAAGATTATCAGAGTCAACCTGTTAAAGGCGGTTTTTATGAAATGGAATTATTAAAGACTGAATATCCTGATGTTTATTTAGTAGAAAAGATTTTGAAAGTAAAGGGTGATAAAGTTTTCGTTAAATGGCTTGGTTTTTCGTCTAAGCATAATTCGTGGATAAATAAAAGTGCTGTATTATAATATTTTTAAACAGTCATTATAATGGATTTAATCAGACAAGTATTCCGGCGTATTTATTTACTAATAATATGTAAGTTATCAATGGGTGATGATAGAGATGAGGATGTTCGCAATGATGATGATGTTGATGATGAACCTAACACTTATTCTTTCCGGGGGATAGAAACATTGCAGGTGCTACATAGTCTCATTTTTGTGGAACTTTTTGTATTGTCATTATTGATATTAGTATCACTTTCATTATTATTATTATTATTATTATTATTATTATTATTATTATTAGTATTATTGATATTAGTATCACTTACATAATTATTATTATTATTATTATCTTCATTATTAGTACCATCAGCATCATTATTATTATTATTACTACCACCTTCATTCTTGTTATTATGTACAGTATTTATATGTCTTTTCAGATTATCACTTCTGGTGAAACTCTTATTACATATATTACAATTAAACTTAATTAAATTATTGCTACCATGCACGAGCATTTTATGACGCATAAAATTACTTTTTCGAGTGAAGACCATACCACAAATTTCACAGATCACTTCCATTTTTTTTTTTTTTTTATTTAATTGAATTACTTTTATTTATAAAGTTAATAACACTTCATATAAATATATCACAAATGCACTTTTAAACAAAATCTATGTAACCAACAATTTTCGTTTTAAATTTTAAAATTTTTAAAATCAATTGCAAAACTTAGACTGATAAATATTTTCGAATGTGTTCTTGTTTTATAGAAAATCGATCACTGTGGATATTACAAATAATACGAAGTCCATTATACTTATATATATATAACATAAAAAAGGATCACTAGACAAAAGGAAAGACAAAATAATTCTGGCGCTAACAACAGCATGTTGATTTTAATGAAAAAAAAAAAAATTTTTATCTATAGCATAAAAATGGATCAGTAGACAAAAGGAGTGATAAAATAATTCTGGCGCTAGTTGCATGCTGATTTTCATGAAAAAAAAAAAAATTTTTATCTATAAGTTAATATATATAACTTTACTTGTATAGATAAAAAAAAAGGATCAAATAAACAAAGGGAATAATAGAATATTTCTTATATTCTTAATCATCAAAGTATATGATATAGAAAAATGTTTATTATATATATTTTATCTTGAATAACACAAATTTTAAACTAATGACTCACTAAACTTTCAAGAAAAAACATGTTTATATATATTATCAATAAGGAAGTATGTTGCTTATGTGATATGATGAGTAATAAAATACATGATAAATTCAATTCAATTAAGGTTTACATTTATTATAAATATTGCTTATTATACATTTTATTTATGAACATTTATATAAATAATTTATGATAATATTATATATTTTTTACTTCGGGAATACGCTCTCATAATATTCTAGTATTGAGAATTGCTCATCTTCCTTGTTGGATGTTGGATCTATAGGGTTCTTGTATATAAAATCAAATCTATATGATTTACCGACCAACCCTGTAAATTTAAGATAATAATTTCCATCCTGCACCATTGCTTCCATAGTCTCTGTTGTTAGCTGATTATATCGTTCTGGTAATTGAATTTTATTCTGTTGTAATTCCACTAAAATTCTGTCCCCGTATTTGGTTGATGTTCTTTTCATATTAAATATTTGGTATTCTTGATTTATGACCATATCAGTTATTTTCAAAAATTCTTTAGGGTTGCAATTATTTAAAATACTTAATACATCTGACGAATTCATTTTTTTTTCCTTTTATTTCTTTATATTTTGTAATTTAAAATTTACTTCCCTTAACTTGAACTATGGTATATAATAATAAACTTCACTATAATATCTCGATATAATACGAGGGCTTTAGAAATAGTACGGGTTTTTATACCAAGTTAGTGACAATGAAATTAGAGAGGGGGTCATTTTTAATTCTATAAATGATATTAATAACAAAAAAAAATAAATAGTGACTAATATATTTAAGAATGTATGCTTGCAGCAACATGTTTTCCTATTATAAATAGCGTGAGTCATTTAATCATCTACGTTATGTTACTCACTCATATAAATTCCTTCTTTTTTTAATACATTAGAGAAAACATGAAACCCCAATCCCCTTTGATCTTTATCCACAATCCTCACGCCTTATTGGTTAGCGCACCGGAATGATATTTAACTCTGATCCTCGCTCCTCAATCATGAGCCCATCGGCATGACATTTGACATGGCATTTAACTCTGATCCTCACTCCTCATTGTAGAGGGTATCGGCATGACATTTGACTCTGATCCTCACTCCTCATTGTAGAGGGTATCGGCATGACATTTGACTCTGATCCTCACTCCTCATTGTAGAGGCTATCGGCATGACATTTGACATGAGATTTAACTCTGATCCTCACTCCTCATTGCAGAGGGTATCGGCATGACATTTGACTCTGATCCTCACTCCTCATTGCAGAGGGTATCGGCATGACATTTGACCTTGACATTTGACCTTGACCTTTGACCTTGACCTTTGACCTTTGACCCCGTGACGTTTGACCTTGACCTTGACCTTTGACCTTTGACCTTTGACCCTTCTCCTCTGCTCCTCACTCATAGCCTACCGGCATATTCCTACTACTATGAGGGGGGCATAATCTTTAGGCAGTGTTACGTTCTTAGATTCGTAATTATAATTTGGTGAATAAATGAATTAGTTTCTTTGTTGTTTTTTTGTTTGAATACATTTATTGATGCCACATTAAAAATTGATTTTACATTGATATTTTAATTAAATCTTATTTTTTAAAGTGTAGGTACACAAATACTAATCCCGATTAGTATGTTGGGTATAGCATACTTGCAAAGCCAGTTGCGACCGAACGCGTCCACGGGTTGCGGATAGTGGAACGGCCTATGATACTTATGGGTTAGCTACGAATAAAGAATAAGTAGCCGCGGACAATCTGGCTGCTGTGTATGAGAATTACTTTGGGGTGTTGCGTGAAAGCAGCATTCGATTAAAACTGAGTTAATGATTCTGTGATTACACAGTAAAGGCGAATCAGCGGCGCCAAGGTAACTGCTTTTGGCAGAGGTGATATACCCCTGTAAATGACCTACGAATTTACAGAATGATTTAGTAGGTTGGACGTATAGTTAACTACCAACTTCGGAAAAACAATCAGCACTCTACAACACGGCCTTGGATCGGACAGGATAAACGGGGCAACGACTCAAGCAAAGAAAATTTAAGCACAATGATTTAAAATTTGCATCTTGGAATGTTAGAACTTTGTTACGACAAGGTGCGTTAAGAGCACTTACTCTGATAAACTGAGAAAAGTCAAATTCGGATATAACAGCTATCCAAGAAACTAGGTGGCCCGCAAAAACATTTATTGAAAGGAAAAGAATACAAATTTTATTACAGCGACAACGATTGTAGTAAAAGAAGAGAGTTCGGAACCGGTTTCGTAGTTTTTGGTAAAGCAAGAAATTCAGTAATTGCTTTTAATCCGATTGATGAACGCATTTGTACACTACGTGTAAAAACGACATTTTTCAATTTGAACCTCATCAATGTAATCATGAGCCCACTGAAGAGAAAACTGATGAGGTTAAGAATGAGTTTTATGAAAAACTGATGGCAACATATAGAGCTGCACCCGGCCCACGACATTAAGATTGTCCTAGGCGATTTTAATGCCAAGGTGGGACAGGAAACAATATATCAACCAACTATAGGTAAACGTACAGTTTTCATAAAACAACGAATGAAAACGGGCTAAGATTGATTGATTTTGCCATGTCTAAAAACATGGTTATTTGTGGTACATACTTCCCACATAAAGAAATTCATAAGATGACGTGGGGTCTCCAGATGGTAGAACAATTAATCAAATTGGTTATGTATTAATTGATGGACTTCACTGTTCAAATATAATGGATGTTCGCAGTTTCCGTGGTTTAAATACTAACTCAGATCATTATTTAGTTCGGATAGTGCTACGAGCCAGAATTTCTTTCATTAATAACACACAACTCGTAGGGTTGAAATGGGCAGTCGCGAGACTTGAACAGTCGGCGGTAAAACAATTGTACATGGATGCAATGGAACAACGAATTATTACAGATTTGGAGGCTTACCAGCAAGAAACTAGTATAAATAGTATGTGGAAGAGATTAAAATCATGCGTTGAATGCGCCGCAACAGAGGTGATTGGAAAGGGGATGGTAGTAAAAAATTAGTGGTTTGATGATGAATGTGGAAATGGTCGGGAGGAAAACAAAATGCATCCAGGCTGAAGATGCTAATGAGGGCTACACAAATTACTGTGAAAGACTATGGCGAGCACAGGGATTTCGAACGTAAATTGATTCGTAAGAAAAAACGAGAATTGGAACGAAAGGTTTACGTCGAAATGGAAAAATTTAACAGGAACATCGATTATAGCAGATTGTACCGGAATGTCAATCGTTTTCGCAACGGATACAATCAACAACCTTTTTTGTGCAAAAACAGAGATGGTCAGGTTATGGCGCCGGAGGAAAGGTGCCTCGAAAGATGAGCCTAGTACTTTAAAGATATATTAAATGTCAACACGAGCCAGTATTGTGGAAGATGTGCAATTTCAAAACCGCCCAGCCATTTATAGCTGAACCATCAATACACGAAGTAAAGAATGTTATTCAGAAGCTCAAGAATAATAAATCAACTGCGGATCTGATAGCTAACATCAGGTGTACTCTTTAAATATGGTGGAAATGCATTATGGTATCAACTGCACGAGCTAATTGTAAAGATTTTGAATAATGAACAGGTGCCAGATGAGTGGAAGAATGGTATTATCTGTCCATTGTACAAGAAGCGTAACAAATTATTGTAGATTGTAACACCTACAGAGGAATAACTTTATTAAACATTAGCTATAAGGTATTTGCTAAAATACTATACCATCGACTTATTCCATACACCAATTAAATTATCGGAGAATACCAGTGTGGTTTCTGCGCACATCGATCTACATCTGATCAAATATTTAGTATACGGCAGATCTTGGAAAAATGTGTGGGATTCAATGTTGATACATACCATTTGCTTGTTGATTTCAAAACGGCATATCGGATAGCGTCAGTAGGTCAAAGTTATGGAAAATTATGGAAGAGTATGGTATTCCAAAAAAACTGATAAATTATCTGATCACTTTGAGACGGTCACATTGGGTCGAAATATGATAACTGTCAAGGATGCTTTCGAATCGTTACAAAAGGAGGCATCGGGTCTGGATCTCAAAGAGAATGCAGACAAAACAAAATATTTGGTGGCGGTAACGAATGCACATCAGGAATTCGAGATCAAACTCATTTAATATTGGAGAACACAATTTTGAAATAGCCAATAGTATTGCGTATACTTAAGATCGTTGATAAATGTAGAAAATGATATTGAAGATCAAATTCACCGCAGAATAGCAACTGGCAACAGATGTTATTACGGGTTAAAAAAACAATTCCGATCGAATACATTACAACGAGATCTTAAGTGCAAGCTCAATTCAACATTAATACGTCCAATATTAACGTATTAACGTATATTCGGTTCCGACAAAGAACAGAATGGTTGGAGACGAAGATACAATTTTGAATTAGATAAGTTCTACGGTCAACCAAATATTGTCAAAACAATCAAATTCAATAGATTGAGATGGCTGTTGGATACCTAGTATGAATGGAGGAGGAGCGCGTGCTGAAAAAACTTTTAAAAAGTAAACCAGAAGGTAGAAGGAGAGCCGGAAGACCTAAGGCGTGATGGCTAGATGCAGTAAACTGTGATATAACGATCCTAAAAATTCGGGATTGGAAGACATTGACTGCGGATAGATCAGGTTGGAAAAGCGTATTGGAGAAGGCTAAAACCGCAACTGTGTTATAACGCCATGGAGTGAGTAGTAAGTAAGGTACACAAATACAATTACATTTTTGAGTATACATTTATAACTGTTTTTTTGTTTTTTTTTTCTTGGTTATTGTTTTAAGTTTTGAGCGAGTGATAATATTTTTATCGTCAGAATTGAATATTTTTGAAAATTTAAATGTAAAACCTAAAATAAAATATAAAAAATATTAATAATTTTTAAGTTTACATAAAAATTCCGTAACGACGACAAGTTAATAATTTGATAAAAACATAACAAAATAAAACCGAAACTGTAACTAATTCGTAGACTTAAAAGTTTAACCAAAAATCCTAAAATGGTTGATGTGTTTTATTTTTTTAATTTAATTGCTTGAAATGGAGCACAAGTTTTAGAATTTTTAGTCGATGTGAGGTGAAAAATTAATGAAAATAATATGAAATGATTGACAGACCATTCTTTACATTGTTGTGGTTAGGTAACATATATGTTCTTCAAGACATTGTCTACGAATTCAATGTAGCGCATAAGAATAAAATATTTATTTTGGTCAAGCGTCATGGGTTGCGCGGAGAGTAAAAAAAATCATAAAAGAACAGTTCAGGATCATTATCGAAAACACTCTTTTTTTTCGGCGAAATCATGCAAATTTAGATGGTCGTAAGAAATCAGTTCTTGGGTTAGGCGAGTTCACAAGTTTAAACGGCAGTTATATTCGTTGACAGAAAAAAAAAATGAATTTTTCTACTTTATTTTTTGTTAAAAACCAAAAAAAAAAAAATTAATTTTTTTAATTAAAAATTTAAATAATATCGGCAAAAAGTTAATAATGTTATTTTAAAAATACAATACAAAAAACAATACCCTGAGCAAATTAAAATTCGGGATAATTTCTTAGTGATTTGTAGTATTGTTTTTTTTTTTCTTTTTTTAATATTTAATTTAATATTAATTTTCTTAATTTTAATTTTTTCATTTGAATAATAAGTTTGTGAAAAATAATAAAAAAAAAAAATTAAAAAATATTCTTTTTTTTTTGTAAATTTTAATATTAATTTTTTAATTATTTTTTAATTAATTGCTTTTTAAATATATGGTTTTTTTTTATTTAATTTTAAATTTTAAATTTTTTAATTAATATTTATTTTATTGTTATTTTTTAATTAATTTTTTTTTTTTAAATTTTATTTTTATTTTTTAATTTTTAATTTTTTCTATTATAAAATATTGCTTTTTTTTTGCTAATTTAATAAATTTAATAGCATCAACAATTTTAACGTTACATTAATGCGCTTGGGCAATACTTTTCCATTTTTCCTTGACATATTCCAAAACATTTAGGATAGAAAACTCCAGAATTTTCGGAAAATAAATATTTAAATTGGGCAACACTTTTTCCACTCATTTCTTTTCGGTTATTTAAGAATTATAATTTCAAATTCCAATTAGTTCGATTGCAATTTTTGGTGTGTGAGGATCGTTAATTGCAGAGAAATATAAAACATTCGTTGTAAGGTAATAATATTTTAAAATTTCCATTCAAGTTCCATAAACTTCTAAACGAAACAATTCGAGAAATAATTTAAAAATAATCAAAAAATTTATAATAAAATTATAGAAAAAGAAACATTGAAATGAATTCGGAAAATAAACGAGGAGCCGATGGTAATTTACCAACTAATGGTAAGTTAGTTGGATGCTGCTATTGTCCAAAAACTTTCGCGCACATTGACGATTTAACAAATCATAAAGAAGAACATAAAGGAAAATGCACAATTTGTAAGAAGACGTTTGCAAATCAAGGCAATTTAAATTTACATATGAAAATCCATATCGGTGTGAAGCCATTTCAATGTCATTTGTGCCAGAAAACATTTATACGAAATAGTTGCTTAAAAACACATATGGCAACCCATAGCGACGTGAAGCCATTTCGATGTGAATTATGCCAGAAAACATTTACACAAAATGGTAACTTAAAAACACATATGGCAACCCATTACACCGTGAAGCCATTTCGATGTGAATTGTGCCAGAAAACATTTACATTAAATGGTCACTTAAAAACACATATGGCAACCCATAAAGACGTGAAGCCATTTCGATGTGAATTGTGCCAGACAAAATTTACAATTAGTAGTAGCTTAATTAGACACATTCGGAATCGAAGATTTAAGTGTAGTATTTGTTCCACTATGTTTTGTAGTTTATTTGATTTAAGTAATCATATTCGGAACAATCATGAAAATAAAACGTTACTTAAATGTACAAGGATTGATTGCTCAAAAGAATTTTCATCAGCTGAACTATTAAAACAACACATGAATTCACATGAAAAGCCATATAAATGTACAATATGTGAAATATCTTATGGAAACAGGATACAATTAAATGATCATATGCTTAGGCACCATGCCAGCGGTTCAAATTCAGCATCAAATGTAAATGAGTCAACATCAAGTAATCAAATTGTATACGATAACAACAATGCCGTTCAATCACATACTGATTCTATTGAAAAAGATATTTACTCCAATCAAATTGGTAACAACGTTAATACAGAACAATTGATTAATCAAACTGCACTGCGACCTAGTAATGTAATGCAATTTAGAGTTCAAGATCAGCCGTGGTCATCAACTATTTCACCAAACCCATATATACGGCACCAAACTGACAATGTGTTACACTATCCACAAGCAATTTATGGCCCAACACATGATCAATTTAACGGTATATTTTATAATTCACAACTTCGAAATTATGCACAACCTTGCAATATTCAGGAATCGTTACACCAACCCTATGTAATTCCACCATATTTGCAAATTTATCGAAATATTAACATATATTCTCAACGGTATGATTTAGTTCGGCAAGAGCTCGCACAACGATATAGGATACAAAATAATTTACCAAATATTGCTGAAGCTTCATCTCAAATTAGCAATACCTTTACCACCACAAAATGTGAGTATTAATTTACCGAATATTCCGCAAGACTCACAACAGCAGCAGCAACAACATCAAAAACCAAACCAATATCCAACGTTTTAGTAACAACTTCGAATAATATAGACAGAAACAATGAATGAAATCCAATGTTGTAAACGTTCAGATCCTAAATGTAGAGCAGCGAATTGACTTTAAAAATAATTAAAATATTAAATTTGACAAGAAATCTTTCGAAGAGATTCTAAAATAAATAATTAAATAAATGACAAACGAATTTTGAAAACTATTCCGTTTAGAAAATAATTACAAAATTTATTAAGTGAAAATTTATTTCACGAAAAATTATAACAAAAAAATTTATTTCAATAAAAATTTGCATGTGAAAAAAACTTCAACTTATATTTTAATTAAATTCCAATACGAATTCACTGGCATTAAAAGTTTCTTAAAATTGTGTTGGAAATGGGTCAAACTACTAACCAATTTATTCATGCAATCCCAATCGCCGACAATCATTACAACAAATTTGTTTGATAGTTAATAATTTACAGATACTGATGCGTTTATGAGATGGACAGTATCTTTAATATCACAAGGCCAAACATTTCTGGAGATGATGGTGTTTTATCCAAGACTATATGAATTCTGTATAAATAATACAACAGCCATGTCGGCTTATGTTTGGTTGCCTCAAATCACAATTGTTGGCCTTTAAATAATGCGACTGGTATCATATTTTCAAAGACAAAATAATGCAATATGTCAAAAACACATCACCACCCCAAATTATGATCTCCTGTTACAAATTCTTGAAAATTCTGAAATATTGATTGCCAAGGTACAAAATATACCAGAAAGAAATGCAGAAAGTATTACTGCCTGACGATTATGCACTCCAGATACAAATTCTTGAAACGGGTCTGAAATACTGAATTTTAATCTACAAAATGTATCAGAATGAATTTCAGAAAATCTCCTGATACAATTTCTTGTTTGATGATGATAATTTTAATTTCACTGGAAAGATATTCATAAAGCACTACTGCCTGAACATTATGTGCTCCTACTACTTTGAGTAGGTTTGTAACTTGAAAAAACATATTTGCATTACATTTTTGTTTTCATTTGAAGAAAAGTGCTGCAGAGACGCATCGAAAGCTTGTCGAGGCATATCAGGTGATAGCATGCTCTATCAGAAGCAACATGCAAAAGATGGTTTCAACGGTTCAGAGATTCTGATTTTGATGTGAGATATAATCAACGTGGAAGACCACCAAAAGAGTTTGAAGACGCCGAATTGCAAGCAATATTGAATGAAGATTACACATTGAATCAAAAGCAAATAGCAGAAATGTTAATTGATGCACCACAACAAAATATTCTGACCGCTATGAGAGCTATGGGAAAGATCGAAAAGTGTGGAAAATGGATGCCACATGAATTAAGTTGAAAGACAGATGGAAAAGCGAAAAAATACTTGTGAAATTTTGTTTGCCAGACACAAAAGAAAATCAGTTTTGCATCGAATTGTTACTGGCGATGAAAAATGGATTTATTTTAAGAATTCTAAACGAAAAAAATCATCGGTTAATCCAGGAAAACCATCAACATCGACCGCAAAACCAAATCGTTTCGGCAAGAAGACAATGCTGTGTGTCTGGTGGAACCATGAGCTGCTAGAACCTGGTGAAACTGTTAATGCTGATCGATACCGACAACAAATGATCAATTTGAACCATGCATTGATCGAAAAACGACCAGAATGGGCCAGAAGACACGACCAGGTAATTTTGCTCCATGACAATGCATTTGCTCACAAATCAAAACCGGTTCGGGATACAATAAAAAGCACTTGTCTGGGAGCTGCTACAGCACCGGCCGTATTCACCAGACTTGGCTCCTTCCGACCATTTGTTTTTATCGATGAGACAAACTATGGCTGAGCAATACTTCGATTCATACGAAGAAGTTGAAAATTTGGTGTCTGATTGGTTTGTTTCGACAAAACGAACAATTCTATTGGCGTGGTATCCACAAATTGCCAGAATGGTGGTCAAAATGTGTAGAGAGGAATAACCAATTCTTAATTCAAAATTAGACTAAAATTTGATAGCATCAACACTTTTGCATTTTCATTTTTCATTGGCATATTCTAAAACATTTAGGGAAAGAAAACTCCAGGCCCTAAATCAAAAACCCCTGAATGATGAGGGGCGGGATTTAAGTTTTTAGTACACTTCCAAACAAACCTATCAATTATTCGAAATTTGAGTTGCAGATGGGTATGTTTCCTTGTTAGAAATTACTTTCAGGTCACCGCCGGATTCGATATGTATAAAAGTATTACCGCCATCATTAATTAAGAGCAAAATTCTTATGCATTGAACTGAAATCATATGTATTTTTCGGGAACATTCTGATATTGTGTTCAGCTATATTGATCACCTTCTCACCGCCGGTGTAGCGTCTTGCTAGAACCATTTAATTTTTTCAAACGGTAAGTTAAGTTCTATGACAAAAATGTGGGCTATTCAATTACAGATCGTTAGATCCTAATCCCTTTGAGCCATTTGTTTTCATCACAATCAAGTTGTCAATGCACAAATCGATCTGTGAAACTAGCCAAAGATAGGTATAGGTTTTCCTTAATTCCATTATTCCATATTAGTCATTAATAGCCCATAATTGGGTGAATGTAAGATATCGATTATGCCTGAATATTTTCGTAGCTTAAAACAACACATTTCCAAAAATATTTTAGGTTATTTTATTCCATTAGCGAACGAATGCGATTGGTCGCAGTCGAAAAATGTCATATTACCATACCAAAATCAAATGCATGGAGTGAATGCAGACGTGTATGGACGTTTAATTAATTATAATTTGTGTAAATTGTTAATATTTTTTGAAACGTTACACCTTAAATTGTTTATGTCCAACGTTGATGAATGCGCATTTGGCAACAAAACTATCGAGAAAATTGATTTTATTAAAACACAATAAATTTCAAACATCGACTCAATAATCGATTCTTAATTCAAAATTATACTAAAATAGCATCAAAACTTTTAACGTTTTATTAATGCGTGTGGGCAATACTTTTCCATTTTCCATTCACATATTCTAAAACATTTTGGGAAAGAAAACTCCAGAATTTTCGGAAAATAAATGTTTAAATTGGGCAACACTTTTTCCACTCATTTCTTATCTGTTATTTAAGAATTATAATTTCAAATTCCAATTAGTTCGATTGCAATTTTTGGTGTGTGAGGATCGTTAATTGCAGAGAAATATAAAACATTCGTTGTAAGGTAATAATATTTTAAAATTTCCATTCAAGTTCCATAAACTTCTAAACGAAACAATTCGAGAAATAATTTAAAAATAATCAAAAAATTTATAATAAAATTATAGAAAAAGAAACATTGAAATGAATTCGGAAAATAAACGAGGAGCCGATGGTAATTTACCAACTAATGGTAAGTTAGTTGGATGCTGCTATTGTCCAAAAACTTTCGCGCACATTGACGATTTAACAAATCATAAAGAAGAACATAAAGGAAAATGCACAATTTGTAAGAAGACGTTTGCAAATCAAGGCAATTTAAATTTACATATGAAAATCCATATCGGTGTGAAGCCATTTCAATGTCATTTGTGCCAGAAAACATTTATACGAAATAGTTGCTTAAAAACACATATGGCAACCCATAGCGACGTGAAGCCATTTCGATGTGAATTATGCCAGAAAACATTTACACAAAATGGTAACTTAAAAACACATATGGCAACCCATTACACCGTGAAGCCATTTCGATGTGAATTGTGCCAGAAAACATTTACATTAAATGGTCACTTAAAAACACATATGGCAACCCATAAAGACGTGAAGCCATTTCGATGTGAATTGTGCCAGAAAACATTTACACAAAATGGTAACTTAAAAACACATATGGCAACCCATTACAACGTGAAGCCATTTCGATGTGAATTGTGCCAGACAAAATTTACAATTAGTAGTAGCTTAATTAGACACATTCGGAATCGAAGATTTAAGTGTAGTATTTGTTCCACTATGTTTTGTAGTTTATTTGATTTAAGTAATCATATTCGGAACAATCATGAAAATAAAACGTTACTTAAATGTACAAGGATTGATTGCTCAAAAGAATTTTCATCAGCTGAACTATTAAAACAACACATGAATTCACATGAAAAGCCATATAAATGTACAATATGTGAAATATCTTATGGAAACAGGATACAATTAAATGATCATATGCTTAGGCACCATGCCAGCGGTTCAAATTCAGCATCAAATGTAAATGAGTCAACATCAAGTAATCAAATTGTATACGATAACAACAATGCCGTTCAATCACATACTGATTCTATTGAAAAAGATATTTACTCCAATCAAATTGGTAACAACGTTAATACAGAACAATTGATTAATCAAACTGCACTGCGACCTAGTAATGTAATGCAATTTAGAGTTCAAGATCAGCCGTGGTCATCAACTATTTCACCAAACCCATATATACGGCACCAAACTGACAATGTGTTACACTATCCACAAGCAATTTATGGCCCAACACATGATCAATTTAACGGTATATTTTATAATTCACAACTTCGAAATTATGCACAACCTTGCAATATTCAGGAATCGTTACACCAACCCTATGTAATTCCACCATATTTGCAAATTTATCGAAATATTAACATATATTCTCAACGGTATGATTTAGTTCGGCAAGAGCTCGCACAACGATATAGGATACAAAATAATTTACCAAATATTGCTGAAGCTTCATCTCAAATTAGCAATACCTTTACCACCACAAAATGTGAGTATTAATTTACCGAATATTCCGCAAGACTCACAACAGCAGCAGCAACAACATCAAAAACCAAACCAATATCCAACGTTTTAGTAACAACTTCGAATAATATAGACAGAAACAATGAATGAAATCCAATGTTGTAAACGTTCAGATCCTAAATGTAGAGCAGCGAATTGACTTTAAAAATAATTAAAATATTAAATTTGACAAGAAATCTTTCGAAGAGATTCTAAAATAAATAATTAAATAAATGACAAACGAATTTTGAAAACTATTCCGTTTAGAAAATAATTACAAAATTTATTAAGTGAAAATTTATTTCACGAAAAATTATAACAAAAAAATTTATTTCAATAAAAATTTGCATGTGAAAAAAACTTCAACTTATATTTTAATTAAATTCCAATACGAATTCACTGGCATTAAAAGTTTCTTAAAATTGTGTTGGAAATGGGTCAAACTACTAACCAATTTATTCATGCAATCCCAATCGCCGACAATCATTACAACAAATTTGTTTGATAGTTAATAATTTACAGATACTGATGCGTTTATGAGATGGACAGTATCTTTAATATCACAAGGCCAAACATTTCTGGAGATGATGGTGTTTTATCCAAGACTATATGAATTCTGTATAAATAATACAACAGCCATGTCGGCTTATGTTTGGTTGCCTCAAATCACAATTGTTGGCCTTTAAATAATGCGACTGGTATCATATTTTCAAAGACAAAATAATGCAATATGTCAAAAACACATCACCACCCCAAATTATGATCTCCTGTTACAAATTCTTGAAAATTCTGAAATATTGATTGCCAAGGTACAAAATATACCAGAAAGAAATGCAGAAAGTATTACTGCCTGACGATTATGCACTCCAGATACAAATTCTTGAAACGGGTCTGAAATACTGAATTTTAATCTACAAAATGTATCAGAATGAATTTCAGAAAATCTCCTGATACAATTTCTTGTTTGATGATGATAATTTTAATTTCACTGGAAAGATATTCATAAAGCACTACTGCCTGAACATTATGTGCTCCTACTACTTTGAGTAGGTTTGTAACTTGAAAAAACATATTTGCATTACATTTTTGTTTTCATTTGAAGAAAAGTGCTGCAGAGACGCATCGAAAGCTTGTCGAGGCATATCAGGTGATAGCATGCTCTATCAGAAGCAACATGCAAAAGATGGTTTCAACGGTTCAGAGATTCTGATTTTGATGTGAGATATAATCAACGTGGAAGACCACCAAAAGAGTTTGAAGACGCCGAATTGCAAGCAATATTGAATGAAGATTACACATTGAATCAAAAGCAAATAGCAGAAATGTTAATTGATGCACCACAACAAAATATTCTGACCGCTATGAGAGCTATGGGAAAGATCGAAAAGTGTGGAAAATGGATGCCACATGAATTAAGTTGAAAGACAGATGGAAAAGCGAAAAAATACTTGTGAAATTTTGTTTGCCAGACACAAAAGAAAATCAGTTTTGCATCGAATTGTTACTGGCGATGAAAAATGGATTTATTTTAAGAATTCTAAACGAAAAAAATCATCGGTTAATCCAGGAAAACCATCAACATCGACCGCAAAACCAAATCGTTTCGGCAAGAAGACAATGCTGTGTGTCTGGTGGAACCATGAGCTGCTAGAACCTGGTGAAACTGTTAATGCTGATCGATACCGACAACAAATGATCAATTTGAACCATGCATTGATCGAAAAACGACCAGAATGGGCCAGAAGACACGACCAGGTAATTTTGCTCCATGACAATGCATTTGCTCACAAATCAAAACCGGTTCGGGATACAATAAAAAGCACTTGTCTGGGAGCTGCTACAGCACCGGCCGTATTCACCAGACTTGGCTCCTTCCGACCATTTGTTTTTATCGATGAGACAAACTATGGCTGAGCAATACTTCGATTCATACGAAGAAGTTGAAAATTTGGTGTCTGATTGGTTTGTTTCGACAAAACGAACAATTCTATTGGCGTGGTATCCACAAATTGCCAGAATGGTGGTCAAAATGTGTAGAGAGGAATAACCAATTCTTAATTCAAAATTAGACTAAAATTTGATAGCATCAACACTTTTGCATTTTCATTTTTCATTGGCATATTCTAAAACATTTAGGGAAAGAAAACTCCAGGCCCTAAATCAAAAACCCCTGAATGATGAGGGGCGGGATTTAAGTTTTTAGTACACTTCCAAACAAACCTATCAATTATTCGAAATTTGAGTTGCAGATGGGTATGTTTCCTTGTTAGAAATTACTTTCAGGTCACCGCCGGATTCGATATGTATAAAAGTATTACCGCCATCATTAATTAAGAGCAAAATTCTTATGCATTGAACTGAAATCATATGTATTTTTCGGGAACATTCTGATATTGTGTTCAGCTATATTGATCACCTTCTCACCGCCGGTGTAGCGTCTTGCTAGAACCATTTAATTTTTTCAAACGGTAAGTTAAGTTCTATGACAAAAATGTGGGCTATTCAATTACAGATCGTTAGATCCTAATCCCTTTGAGCCATTTGTTTTCATCACAATCAAGTTGTCAATGCACAAATCGATCTGTGAAACTAGCCAAAGATAGGTATAGGTTTTCCTTAATTCCATTATTCCATATTAGTCATTAATAGCCCATAATTGGGTGAATGTAAGATATCGATTATGCCTGAATATTTTCGTAGCTTAAAACAACACATTTCCAAAAATATTTTAGGTTATTTTATTCCATTAGCGAACGAATGCGATTGGTCGCAGTCGAAAAATGTCATATTACCATACCAAAATCAAATGCATGGAGTGAATGCAGACGTGTATGGACGTTTAATTAATTATAATTTGTGTAAATTGTTAATATTTTTTGAAACGTTACACCTTAAATTGTTTATGTCCAACGTTGATGAATGCGCATTTGGCAACAAAACTATCGAGAAAATTGATTTTATTAAAACACAATAAATTTCAAACATCGACTCAATAATCGATTCTTAATTCAAAATTATACTAAAATAGCATCAAAACTTTTAACGTTTTATTAATGCGTGTGGGCAATACTTTTCCATTTTCCATTCACATATTCTAAAACATTTTGGGAAAGAAAACTCCAGAATTTTCGGAAAATAAATGTTTAAATTGGGCAACACTTTTTCCACTCATTTCTTATCTGTTATTTAAGAATTATAATTTCAAATTCCAATTAGTTCGATTGCAATTTTTGGTGTGTGAGGATCGTTAATTGCAGAGAAATATAAAACATTCGTTGTAAGGTAATAATATTTTAAAATTTCCATTCAAGTTCCATAAACTTCTAAACGAAACAATTCGAGAAATAATTTAAAAATAATCAAAAAATTTATAATAAAATTATAGAAAAAGAAACATTGAAATGAATTCGGAAAATAAACGAGGAGCCGATGGTAATTTACCAACTAATGGTAAGTTAGTTGGATGCTGCTATTGTCCAAAAACTTTCGCGCACATTGACGATTTAACAAATCATAAAGAAGAACATAAAGGAAAATGCACAATTTGTAAGAAGACGTTTGCAAATCAAGGCAATTTAAATTTACATATGAAAATCCATATCGGTGTGAAGCCATTTCAATGTCATTTGTGCCAGAAAACATTTATACGAAATAGTTGCTTAAAAACACATATGGCAACCCATAGCGACGTGAAGCCATTTCAATGCCATTTGTGCCAGAAAACATTTATACGAAATAGTTGCTTAAAAACACATATGGCAACCCATAGCGACGTGAAGCCATTTCGATGTGAATTATGCCAGAAAACATTTACACAAAATGGTAACTTAAAAACACATATGGCAACCCATTACACCGTGAAGCCATTTCGATGTGAATTGTGCCAGAAAACATTTACATTAAATGGTCACTTAAAAACACATATGGTAACCCATAAAGACGTGAAGCCATTTCGATGTGAATTGTGCCAGAAAACATTTACACAAAATGGTAACTTAAAAACACATATGGCAACCCATTACAACGTGAAGCCATTTCGATGTGAATTGTGCCAGACAAAATTTACAATTAGTAGTAGCTTAATTAGACACATTCGGAATCGAAGATTTAAGTGTAGTATTTGTTCCACTATGTTTTGTAGTTTATTTGATTTAAGTAATCATATTCGGAACAATCATGAAAATAAAACGTTACTTAAATGTACAAGGATTGATTGCTCAAAAGAATTTTCATCAGCTGAACTATTAAAACAACACATGAATTCACATGAAAAGCCATATAAATGTACAATATGTGAAATATCTTATGGAAACAGGATACAATTAAATGATCATATGCTTAGGCACCATGCCAGCGGTTCAAATTCAGCATCAAATGTAAATGAGTCAACATCAAGTAATCAAATTGTATACGATAACAACAATGCCGTTCAATCACATACTGATTCTATTGAAAAAGATATTTACTCCAATCAAATTGGTAACAACGTTAATACAGAACAATTGATTAATCAAACTGCACTGCGACCTAGTAATGTAATGCAATTTAGAGTTCAAGATCAGCCGTGGTCATCAACTATTTCACCAAACCCATATATACGGCACCAAACTGACAATGTGTTACACTATCCACAAGCAATTTATGGCCCAACACATGATCAATTTAACGGTATATTTTATAATTCACAACTTCGAAATTATGCACAACCTTGCAATATTCAGGAATCGTTACACCAACCCTATGTAATTCCACCATATTTGCAAATTTATCGAAATATTAACATATATTCTCAACGGTATGATTTAGTTCGGCAAGAGCTCGCACAACGATATAGGATACAAAATAATTTACCAAATATTGCTGAAGCTTCATCTCAAATTAGCAATACCTTTACCACCACAAAATGTGAGTATTAATTTACCGAATATTCCGCAAGACTCACAACAGCAGCAGCAACAACATCAAAAACCAAACCAATATCCAACGTTTTAGTAACAACTTCGAATAATATAGACAGAAACAATGAATGAAATCCAATGTTGTAAACGTTCAGATCCTAAATGTAGAGCAGCGAATTGACTTTAAAAATAATTAAAATATTAAATTTGACAAGAAATCTTTCGAAGAGATTCTAAAATAAATAATTAAATAAATGACAAACGAATTTTGAAAACTATTCCGTTTAGAAAATAATTACAAAATTTATTAAGTGAAAATTTATTTCACGAAAAATTATAACAAAAAAATTTATTTCAATAAAAATTTGCATGTGAAAAAAACTTCAACTTATATTTTAATTAAATTCCAATACGAATTCACTGGCATTAAAAGTTTCTTAAAATTGTGTTGGAAATGGGTCAAACTACTAACCAATTTATTCATGCAATCCCAATCGCCGACAATCATTACAACAAATTTGTTTGATAGTTAATAATTTACAGATACTGATGCGTTTATGAGATGGACAGTATCTTTAATATCACAAGGCCAAACATTTCTGGAGATGATGGTGTTTTATCCAAGACTATATGAATTCTGTATAAATAATACAACAGCCATGTCGGCTTATGTTTGGTTGCCTCAAATCACAATTGTTGGCCTTTAAATAATGCGACTGGTATCATATTTTCAAAGACAAAATAATGCAATATGTCAAAAACACATCACCACCCCAAATTATGATCTCCTGTTACAAATTCTTGAAAATTCTGAAATATTGATTGCCAAGGTACAAAATATACCAGAAAGAAATGCAGAAAGTATTACTGCCTGACGATTATGCACTCCAGATACAAATTCTTGAAACGGGTCTGAAATACTGAATTTTAATCTACAAAATGTATCAGAATGAATTTCAGAAAATCTCCTGATACAATTTCTTGTTTGATGATGATAATTTTAATTTCACTGGAAAGATATTCATAAAGCACTACTGCCTGAACATTATGTGCTCCTACTACTTTGAGTAGGTTTGTAACTTGAAAAAACATATTTGCATTACATTTTTGTTTTCATTTGAAGAAAAGTGCTGCAGAGACGCATCGAAAGCTTGTCGAGGCATATCAGGTGATAGCATGCTCTATCAGAAGCAACATGCAAAAGATGGTTTCAACGGTTCAGAGATTCTGATTTTGATGTGAGATATAATCAACGTGGAAGACCACCAAAAGAGTTTGAAGACGCCGAATTGCAAGCAATATTGAATGAAGATTACACATTGAATCAAAAGCAAATAGCAGAAATGTTAATTGATGCACCACAACAAAATATTCTGACCGCTATGAGAGCTATGGGAAAGATCGAAAAGTGTGGAAAATGGATGCCACATGAATTAAGTTGAAAGACAGATGGAAAAGCGAAAAAATACTTGTGAAATTTTGTTTGCCAGACACAAAAGAAAATCAGTTTTGCATCGAATTGTTACTGGCGATGAAAAATGGATTTATTTTAAGAATTCTAAACGAAAAAAATCATCGGTTAATCCAGGAAAACCATCAACATCGACCGCAAAACCAAATCGTTTCGGCAAGAAGACAATGCTGTGTGTCTGGTGGAACCATGAGCTGCTAGAACCTGGTGAAACTGTTAATGCTGATCGATACCGACAACAAATGATCAATTTGAACCATGCATTGATCGAAAAACGACCAGAATGGGCCAGAAGACACGACCAGGTAATTTTGCTCCATGACAATGCATTTGCTCACAAATCAAAACCGGTTCGGGATACAATAAAAAGCACTTGTCTGGGAGCTGCTACAGCACCGGCCGTATTCACCAGACTTGGCTCCTTCCGACCATTTGTTTTTATCGATGAGACAAACTATGGCTGAGCAATACTTCGATTCATACGAAGAAGTTGAAAATTTGGTGTCTGATTGGTTTGTTTCGACAAAACGAACAATTCTATTGGCGTGGTATCCACAAATTGCCAGAATGGTGGTCAAAATGTGTAGAGAGGAATAACCAATTCTTAATTCAAAATTAGACTAAAATTTGATAGCATCAACACTTTTGCATTTTCATTTTTCATTGGCATATTCTAAAACATTTAGGGAAAGAAAACTCCAGGCCCTAAATCAAAAACCCCTGAATGATGAGGGGCGGGATTTAAGTTTTTAGTACACTTCCAAACAAACCTATCAATTATTCGAAATTTGAGTTGCAGATGGGTATGTTTCCTTGTTAGAAATTACTTTCAGGTCACCGCCGGATTCGATATGTATAAAAGTATTACCGCCATCATTAATTAAGAGCAAAATTCTTATGCATTGAACTGAAATCATATGTATTTTTCGGGAACATTCTGATATTGTGTTCAGCTATATTGATCACCTTCTCACCGCCGGTGTAGCGTCTTGCTAGAACCATTTAATTTTTTCAAACGGTAAGTTAAGTTCTATGACAAAAATGTGGGCTATTCAATTACAGATCGTTAGATCCTAATCCCTTTGAGCCATTTGTTTTCATCACAATCAAGTTGTCAATGCACAAATCGATCTGTGAAACTAGCCAAAGATAGGTATAGGTTTTCCTTAATTCCATTATTCCATATTAGTCATTAATAGCCCATAATTGGGTGAATGTAAGATATCGATTATGCCTGAATATTTTCGTAGCTTAAAACAACACATTTCCAAAAATATTTTAGGTTATTTTATTCCATTAGCGAACGAATGCGATTGGTCGCAGTCGAAAAATGTCATATTACCATACCAAAATCAAATGCATGGAGTGAATGCAGACGTGTATGGACGTTTAATTAATTATAATTTGTGTAAATTGTTAATATTTTTTGAAACGTTACACCTTAAATTGTTTATGTCCAACGTTGATGAATGCGCATTTGGCAACAAAACTATCGAGAAAATTGATTTTATTAAAACACAATAAATTTCAAACATCGACTCAATAATCGATTCTTAATTCAAAATTATACTAAAATAGCATCAAAACTTTTAACGTTTTATTAATGCGTGTGGGCAATACTTTTCCATTTTCCATTCACATATTCTAAAACATTTTGGGAAAGAAAACTCCAGAATTTTCGGAAAATAAATGTTTAAATTGGGCAACACTTTTTCCACTCATTTCTTATCTGTTATTTAAGAATTATAATTTCAAATTCCAATTAGTTCGATTGCAATTTTTGGTGTGTGAGGATCGTTAATTGCAGAGAAATATAAAACATTCGTTGTAAGGTAATAATATTTTAAAATTTCCATTCAAGTTCCATAAACTTCTAAACGAAACAATTCGAGAAATAATTTAAAAATAATCAAAAAATTTATAATAAAATTATAGAAAAAGAAACATTGAAATGAATTCGGAAAATAAACGAGGAGCCGATGGTAATTTACCAACTAATGGTAAGTTAGTTGGATGCTGCTATTGTCCAAAAACTTTCGCGCACATTGACGATTTAACAAATCATAAAGAAGAACATAAAGGAAAATGCACAATTTGTAAGAAGACGTTTGCAAATCAAGGCAATTTAAATTTACATATGAAAATCCATATCGGTGTGAAGCCATTTCAATGTCATTTGTGCCAGAAAACATTTATACGAAATAGTTGCTTAAAAACACATATGGCAACCCATAGCGACGTGAAGCCATTTCGATGTGAATTATGCCAGAAAACATTTACACAAAATGGTAACTTAAAAACACATATGGCAACCCATTACACCGTGAAGCCATTTCGATGTGAATTGTGCCAGAAAACATTTACATTAAATGGTCACTTAAAAACACATATTGCAACCCATAAAGACGTGAAGCCATTTCGATGTGAATTGTGCCAGAAAACATTTACACAAAATGGTAACTTAAAAACACATATGGCAACCCATTACAACGTGAAGCCATTTCGATGTGAATTGTGCCAGACAAAATTTACAATTAGTAGTAGCTTAATTAGACACATTCGGAATCGAAGATTTAAGTGTAGTATTTGTTCCACTATGTTTTGTAGTTTATTTGATTTAAGTAATCATATTCGGAACAATCATGAAAATAAAACGTTACTTAAATGTACAAGGATTGATTGCTCAAAAGAATTTTCATCAGCTGAACTATTAAAACAACACATGAATTCACATGAAAAGCCATATAAATGTACAATATGTGAAATATCTTATGGAAACAGGATACAATTAAATGATCATATGCTTAGGCACCATGCCAGCGGTTCAAATTCAGCATCAAATGTAAATGAGTCAACATCAAGTAATCAAATTGTATACGATAACAACAATGCCGTTCAATCACATACTGATTCTATTGAAAAAGATATTTACTCCAATCAAATTGGTAACAACGTTAATACAGAACAATTGATTAATCAAACTGCACTGCGACCTAGTAATGTAATGCAATTTAGAGTTCAAGATCAGCCGTGGTCATCAACTATTTCACCAAACCCATATATACGGCACCAAACTGACAATGTGTTACACTATCCACAAGCAATTTATGGCCCAACACATGATCAATTTAACGGTATATTTTATAATTCACAACTTCGAAATTATGCACAACCTTGCAATATTCAGGAATCGTTACACCAACCCTATGTAATTCCACCATATTTGCAAATTTATCGAAATATTAACATATATTCTCAACGGTATGATTTAGTTCGGCAAGAGCTCGCACAACGATATAGGATACAAAATAATTTACCAAATATTGCTGAAGCTTCATCTCAAATTAGCAATACCTTTACCACCACAAAATGTGAGTATTAATTTACCGAATATTCCGCAAGACTCACAACAGCAGCAGCAACAACATCAAAAACCAAACCAATATCCAACGTTTTAGTAACAACTTCGAATAATATAGACAGAAACAATGAATGAAATCCAATGTTGTAAACGTTCAGATCCTAAATGTAGAGCAGCGAATTGACTTTAAAAATAATTAAAATATTAAATTTGACAAGAAATCTTTCGAAGAGATTCTAAAATAAATAATTAAATAAATGACAAACGAATTTTGAAAACTATTCCGTTTAGAAAATAATTACAAAATTTATTAAGTGAAAATTTATTTCACGAAAAATTATAACAAAAAAATTTATTTCAATAAAAATTTGCATGTGAAAAAAACTTCAACTTATATTTTAATTAAATTCCAATACGAATTCACTGGCATTAAAAGTTTCTTAAAATTGTGTTGGAAATGGGTCAAACTACTAACCAATTTATTCATGCAATCCCAATCGCCGACAATCATTACAACAAATTTGTTTGATAGTTAATAATTTACAGATACTGATGCGTTTATGAGATGGACAGTATCTTTAATATCACAAGGCCAAACATTTCTGGAGATGATGGTGTTTTATCCAAGACTATATGAATTCTGTATAAATAATACAACAGCCATGTCGGCTTATGTTTGGTTGCCTCAAATCACAATTGTTGGCCTTTAAATAATGCGACTGGTATCATATTTTCAAAGACAAAATAATGCAATATGTCAAAAACACATCACCACCCCAAATTATGATCTCCTGTTACAAATTCTTGAAAATTCTGAAATATTGATTGCCAAGGTACAAAATATACCAGAAAGAAATGCAGAAAGTATTACTGCCTGACGATTATGCACTCCAGATACAAATTCTTGAAACGGGTCTGAAATACTGAATTTTAATCTACAAAATGTATCAGAATGAATTTCAGAAAATCTCCTGATACAATTTCTTGTTTGATGATGATAATTTTAATTTCACTGGAAAGATATTCATAAAGCACTACTGCCTGAACATTATGTGCTCCTACTACTTTGAGTAGGTTTGTAACTTGAAAAAACATATTTGCATTACATTTTTGTTTTCATTTGAAGAAAAGTGCTGCAGAGACGCATCGAAAGCTTGTCGAGGCATATCAGGTGATAGCATGCTCTATCAGAAGCAACATGCAAAAGATGGTTTCAACGGTTCAGAGATTCTGATTTTGATGTGAGATATAATCAACGTGGAAGACCACCAAAAGAGTTTGAAGACGCCGAATTGCAAGCAATATTGAATGAAGATTACACATTGAATCAAAAGCAAATAGCAGAAATGTTAATTGATGCACCACAACAAAATATTCTGACCGCTATGAGAGCTATGGGAAAGATCGAAAAGTGTGGAAAATGGATGCCACATGAATTAAGTTGAAAGACAGATGGAAAAGCGAAAAAATACTTGTGAAATTTTGTTTGCCAGACACAAAAGAAAATCAGTTTTGCATCGAATTGTTACTGGCGATGAAAAATGGATTTATTTTAAGAATTCTAAACGAAAAAAATCATCGGTTAATCCAGGAAAACCATCAACATCGACCGCAAAACCAAATCGTTTCGGCAAGAAGACAATGCTGTGTGTCTGGTGGAACCATGAGCTGCTAGAACCTGGTGAAACTGTTAATGCTGATCGATACCGACAACAAATGATCAATTTGAACCATGCATTGATCGAAAAACGACCAGAATGGGCCAGAAGACACGACCAGGTAATTTTGCTCCATGACAATGCATTTGCTCACAAATCAAAACCGGTTCGGGATACAATAAAAAGCACTTGTCTGGGAGCTGCTACAGCACCGGCCGTATTCACCAGACTTGGCTCCTTCCGACCATTTGTTTTTATCGATGAGACAAACTATGGCTGAGCAATACTTCGATTCATACGAAGAAGTTGAAAATTTGGTGTCTGATTGGTTTGTTTCGACAAAACGAACAATTCTATTGGCGTGGTATCCACAAATTGCCAGAATGGTGGTCAAAATGTGTAGAGAGGAATAACCAATTCTTAATTCAAAATTAGACTAAAATTTGATAGCATCAACACTTTTGCATTTTCATTTTTCATTGGCATATTCTAAAACATTTAGGGAAAGAAAACTCCAGAATTTTCGGAAAATAAATGTTTAAATTGGGCAACTCTTTTTCCACTCATTTCTTTTCTGTTATTTAAGAATTATAATTTCAAATTCCAATTAGTTCGATCGCAATTTTTGGTGTGCGAGGATCGTTAATTGCAGAGAAATATAAAACATTTGTTGTAAGGTAATAATATTTTAAAATTTCCATTCAAGTTCCATAAACTTCTTAAGAAACAATTCGAGAAATAATTTAAAAATAATAAAAAAATTTATAATAAAATTATAGAAAAATAAACATTGAAATGAATTCGGAAAATAATCGAGGAGCCGATGGTAATTTACCAACTAATGATAAGTTAATTGGATGCTGCTATTGTCCAAAAACTTTCGCGCACATTGACGATTTAACAAATCATAAAGAAGAACATGAAGGAAATTGCACAATTTGTAAGAAGACGTTTGCAAATCAAGGCAATTTAAATTTACATATGAAAATCCATATCGGTGTGAAGCCATTTCAATGTCATTTGTGCCAGAAAACATTTATACGAAATAATTGCTTAAAAACACATATGGCAACCCATAGCGACGTGAAGCCATTTCGATGTGAATTGTGCCAGACAAAATTTACAATTAGTAGTAGCTTAATTAGACACATTCGGAATCGAAGATTTAAGTGTAATATTTGTTCCACTATGTTTTGTAGTTTATTTGATTTAAGTAATCATATTCGGAACAATCATGAAAATAAAAAGTTACTTAAATGTACAAGGATTGCTCAAAAGAATTTTCATCAGCTGAACTATTAAAACAACACATGAGTACACATGAAGAGCGATATAAATGTACAATATGTGATAGAACTTTTGGAACTATGTATAGATTAAGCAGTCATTTGCTTAGGCACCATGCCAGCGGTTCAAATTCAGCATCAAATGTAAATGAGTCAACATCAAGTAATCAAATTGTATACGATAACAACAATGCCGTTCAATCACATACTGATTCTATTGAAAAAGATATTTACTCCAATCAAATTGGTAACAACGTTAATACAGAACAATTGATTAATCAAACTGCACTGCGACCTAGTAATGTAATGCAATTTAGAGTTCAAGATCAGCCGTGGTCATCAACTATTTCACCAAACCCATATATACGGCACCAAACTGACAATGTGTTACACTATCCACAAGCAATTTATGGCCCAACACATGATCAATTTAACGGTATATTTTATAATTCACAACTTCGAGATTATGCACAACCTTGCAATATTCAGGAATCGTTACACCAACCCTATGTAATTCCACCATATTTGCAAATTTATCGAAATATTAACATAAATTCTCAACGGTATCACTTAGTTCGGCCAGAGATCGCACAACGATATACGATACAAAATAATTTACCAAATATTGCTGGAGCTTCATCTCAAATAAGGAATACCTTCACAAATATACCACCACAAAATGTGAGTATTAATTTACCGAATATTCCACAAGACTCACAACAGCAGCAGCAACAACACCAAAAACCAAACCAATATCCAACGTTTTAGTAACGGCAATTTCGAATAATATTGACAGAAACAAGGAATGAAATCAAATTTTGTAAACGTTCAGAGCGTAAATGAAGAGCAGCGAGTTGACTTTTAAAATAAATAAAATATTAAATTTGACAAGAAATCTTTCGAAGAGATTCTAAAATAAATAATTAAATAAATGAAAAACGAATTTTGAAAACTATTCCGTTTAGAAAATAATTACAAAATTTATTTCACGAAAAATTATAACAAAAAAATTTATTTCAATAAAAATTTGCATGTGAAAAAAACTTCAACTTATATTTTAATTAAATTCCAATACGAATTCACTGGCATTAAAAGTTTCTTAAAATTGTGTTGGAAATGGGTCAAACTACTAACCAATTTATTCATGCAATCCCAATCGCCGACAATCATTACAACAAATTTGTTTGATAGTTAATAATTTACAGATACTGATGCGTTTATGAGATGGACAGTATCTTTAATATCACAAGGCTAAACATTTCTGGAGATGATGGTGTTTTATCCAAGACCACATGAATTCTGTATAAATAATACAACAGCCATGTCGGCTTATGTTTGGTTCACCAGTTGGTATGCAATTATCAAAAGCTACCAATGTTTCCTTAATTCCATTACTTTCATATGAGTTTATTTTAGTCCATTAGCCTATAATTCATATGTGTGTCTGTGTGTGTGTGTGTGTCAATTTTTTGATGCCCTTTAAATAATACTAGTACCATATTTTCAAAGATAAAATAATGCAATATGGCAAGAACACATCACCACCGCAAAATATGATCTCCTGATACAAATTCTTGAAAATGACTTGAAATACTGATTTCTAAGTGCCTAAATTCACCAAAACGGAAATTCAGAAAGTAATACTGCCCGTATATTATGCTTTCCTAATACAAAATCTTTAAAATGAACTGAAGTACTGAGATTTTGGTTCGATTATACACCAGAATGAAATTCAGACAGAAATACTGTCTGCATATTATACTCTACCTAATAAAAAATCCTTTAAAATGAACTGAAACATTGACAACGAAACATACATAGTTTTCTAACACATTTCAAGGAACAACTTAACGTCAACATTTTTTTAATTTTCCCGTTATAAAATTGACAACATTGTAAACTAAATTTTTAATGAAATTTAGGTTGGGGTAAATTTATTGAACACAAAATGTTTGTTTCTAAAAAGTAAGAGGGGTCGGTCATACATTTTTACCTCCTTAAATTATTCGTTCCAAAGTTATTTCCAAAAAACTGAAATTTTATAAAAAAAACTTACCCTGCCCCTAACTCACAAATGCCTGAATGGAGGGGAGCGGGCAACTTTCCCAAAAATTTTAAGTTATTCAAAATTTGAGTTGCAGATGGGTATGTTTTCTGGTAAGTATGCAGAACGTAAAACCGCCAGGAGGAATTTGGTGATTACAATTGTTATGGTACATGAAATTTTTGAACAGAAAAAAGAATCCTATGGTAGAAAAAATGCTTACGTTGAATATGGAAGAGCACGAGAAGCTTATACCCATTTTCCATTCAAATCGTTTCAGTACAAAATGAATAGTTTTTTTGCCACCATTTTGTTCCAAATGAAAACCATAAATTTTTGTTTATTTGTGCCCAGAACTTTTCAAACATGGCGCCTACATTCGATTCTCATTCATTAAATATGCATAAGTGTACCAATTCAGATTAATTTGTTGGGTATAGCATACTTGCAAAGCCAGTTGCGACCGAACGCGTCCACGGGTTGCGGATAGTGGATCGACCTATGATACTTATGGGTTAGCTACGAATAAAGTATAAGTAGCCGCGGACAATCTGGCTACTGTGTATGAGAATTACATTGGGGTGTTGTGTGAAAGCAGCATTCGATTAAAACTGAGTTAATGATTCTGTGATTATACAGTAAAGGCGAATCAGCGGCGCCAAGGTAACTGCTTTTGGCAGAGGTGATATACCCCTGTAAATGACCTACGAATTTACAGAATGATTTAGTAGGTTGGACGTATGGTTAACTACCAACTTCGGAAAAACAATCAGTTATGAATTCTACAACACGACCTCGGATCGGACAGGATAAACGGGGCAACGACTCAAGCAAAGAAAATTTAAGCACAATGATTTAAAATTTGCATCTTGGAATGTTAGAACTTTGTTACGACAAGGTGCGTTAAGAGCACTTACTCTGATACACTAAGAACAGCTATCCAAGAAACTAGGTGGCCCGGAAAAAATTTATTGAAAGGTAGAGGATACACATTTTATTACAGCGGCAATGATTGCAGTAAAAGAAGAGAGTTCGGAACCGGTTTTGTAGTTTTTGGAAAAGCAAGAAATTCAGTAATTGCTTTTAATCCGATTGATGAACGCAATTGTACACTACGTGTAAGAGTAAAATTTTTCAATCTGACCCTCATCAATGTACATGCGCCCACTGAAGAGAAAACTGATGAGGTTAAGGATGAGTTTTATGAAAAGCTGATGGCAACATATAGAAAAAACAAAATATTTGCTGGCAACGAATACATCACGAATTCGAGATCAAACTGTTAATATTGGAGAACACAATTTTGAAATAGTCAATAGTTTTGCGTATACTTAGGATCGTTGATAAATGTAGAAAATGATATTGAAGAGGAAATACACGGCAGGGTAGCTGCACTGGAAACAGATGTTATTACGGGTTAAAAAAACAATTCCGATTGAAAACATTACAACGAGATCTTAAGTGCATGGAATATACAACATAAATACGTCCAATATTAACGTATGGGTCGGAGGCTTGGTGCATGACACAGAACCAGGAACAATTACTTCGGATTTTCGAACTAAAGGTACTCCGTGGCATATTTGGTCCCGTCAAAGAACAGAAGGGATGGAGGCGAAGATACAATTTTCAATTAGACAAGTTGTACGGTCAACCAAATATTGTCAAAACAATCAAGATCAATAGATTGAGATGGCTTGGACACGTAGAACGCAGAACGTAGAGGAGGAGCGTGTGCCGAAAAAACTGTTAAATAGTAAACCAGAAGTGAGAGGGAGAGCCGGAAGACCTAAGGCGAGATGGCTAGATGCAGTAAACTGTGATATAAAGATCCTAAAAATTCGGGATTGGAAGACATTAACGGCGGATAGGTCAGGTTGGAATAGCGTGTTGGAGAAGGCTAAAACCGCACCTGGATTGTAACGCCATGGAGAAAGTAAGTAGTAGTAACTGTAACTGTAATTTGATGCAAAGGGGTGCGGGCGCGTTGGCGCAGGCGATACCATACGGGTCGATTTTAGGTTAGGTGTGGATTAAATTATTGGCGAGAAAAGGTTATAGAAATAAAAACACAACTGTTTTTTTTTTTTTTTTTGGCGCATTATTATAAAAATGCATTTTTTTAATATATCTATATATAAATACACACACCCACACACCCCCACATATGTACGTGTGTGTGGGTGTGTGCATTTATACATATTTATATTTTATTTTATTGATCACATGCAAACATTTAGATTTAGATTACTTAAGAGTTAACAATAATATTGGGGAATATTGTAGTTTTTATTAAATTTAAGCTTAATTTTAAATATATATTTTCATAATTTAATTAATATATATGTATATATAAATGTGTGTGTGTGTGTGTGTGTGTGTGTGTGTGTGTGAGTGTATTTATATATATATATAATTATTTAATTATAATTAATTAATTGATTATGGATTAAATGTATAGCGTCTGTCCGCCAATGAAATATAATGAGAATGACATTATTTATATGACACACAGAATAACATCTGTTAACTGCTATAATTGATTTATGTAGTGTGAACCGACCTTAATAAACTGTCAGTTGGATGACATTTCGTTTTGAATATGCGGCTATATCACACCAGATAAAGTAAATATAGCGATGACACACAAAAACTACTGTCTCACAAAATGCGTACCAATTTAGCTTAAAATTTGACCCGTTTTTTTTTTTTTTTTTTAAGGTCAATTCAAACAAAAAAAAAAACCAATTAGCAGTAGCTAACAGATGTAACTCTAACCTATGCTATGTGTCATATAATAAAATTATTCTCATTTCAATGCATTGGGACACAGATTATTTTTTAGATAAATATATTTTTAAATTAATTATTTTTATATTTTAAATATATAATTTCTTAAACGATAATTGAGTAAATACGTGATTATGTGAATATATTTTATGGGATTTATAATTTGTCTGTACGCCACCAGACACCCAAAAACCGTTTCACAGTTTTTAAAATTTTTAAATATTATATCCACCACCACCACCGCTCATTGACACAAAAAATACGTTATACTAGTGCTTTGAATTGTGTCAACGGGGAGGGGGATGGAGGTTGGTTCTTAAAAGCATAAAAAAAAAAAACCAAAAAACTTCTTCTTTGAGAGTCTGCTGATGGTCGTACATTCAAATGTGCGATTGGGTATTATTTTATTGGCCTTATTTCTATACAAAATCCTATTGAGTATATTTTTTCTATATAATTTTTAATCAATTGTTAATATTTTATAATCCATTTATTATTAATTTAATTTCCTAACATTAGACATTTAGATAATTGAAAAATAATCGGTTTGCAATAGTTTAAGGAAGTGCATATTTGTTGTTGTAATATATATATAAATTTATATATTTATATTTCTTAGTGATTATTATAATATTTTTTATTATTAAAATAGTTTTTATGTAAATATTTGTAATTAATAATTAAATATAGCGTGCGCACAGCATATTTCTAAATTTATATAGATTTTTTTCATACATTTTTTTTTGTTTTGTGACATATTTTTGTCCTATTATTTTTTTAATTATTTTTTTTTTCTTTCTACTCAATATATTTATTTTCAATCTAATATTTCTAAAATAATGTAATAATTTTTATATAATTTCATATCACTAATTAACCTTAATTAAATTGTATTTTTTAAACATATATTAAAATATTTAGTTTAAAAGTCTCATTGCGGACTGTTTTCGGTAGACGACGATGTGTCTATCGCTCTTAAAATTATATTCCTTTTGATACTTAATTTATAAATGTGTGTGTGTGTGTGTGTGTGTGTGTGTGTGTGTATAACTTTTCTAAACAAACGACAGCGTTGGATGGGTCGTCTTTCGTTAATCCTTGGCACAACAATTCTACTCGAATTTTTATTTAATTCTCTTTCATATGTTGTGTCGAATTTATAATTGTAAAAAAAATTTGCCTTTGTCCTTAATTGTTCTCTTAATTCTTGAAACCGTAAATTCTACTCGAATCCATGTTCAATTCTATTGACAGAACATTTGGGAAATATTTATCTGCTGGCGCCGTTAAAAAAAAAGCGGTAGATAATCAGGAATTACTTGGATTACAGCATCCTATAACCTCTGCATGTGCGTTTGTAATCTAGTGAGAACAAGAGAAACTGGCGACTGCAAACTTTGACCATTGGAAACAAAAAAAGGCAAGGAATCTTAGAACGCACCGATTACCATTACGACTCGACGACATACATACATTTTAAAAATTTACATACGACATTTAAAAAGATATTCTTGTAATTTGTCGTAAAATATTTTCTTAATCCAAATTCGTTTGCCCCAAAATGTTTGTGTGTCCAAATTTTTTGTCAATCAAAAACTAGGATTAGCGTACCAAAAAACAATTCTCAACAATATTCATTATAAATTAATTTACTCTTTAGATTTTATTACCCACACACACACACACTCATATTTCTTAATTATTAATTTTATTAAATTTTATAATTATTTTTATAATTTAATTAAATTTGTCATTTTAATTTGTTTTTAATTTGCTTATATTAATTAAAATTAATTATATTTTCTGTTATTTCTTAAATTTCGATTCACATTCCTTCAATTGCAGCCTGTTTTTTTTTTTTTTTTTTAATTAATTTTTTTTTTTTTTTTTTTTTTTTCGTTTGGCGTCCATTTTTTATTTCTTTTTTTTTTAAAGACATGATGATTCCAATTCCCGGCTGCGCCATAACACACATGTCAACTAATTTGCATATGTGTAAAATGTACACGGTACGGGACGGGTTGTGCCAACGTTAAAAAAAAAAAAAAACCAAAAAAAAGAAAAAAAAAAAAACAGAAGAAAAATAATGTTTTGTAAGAAAAAAAAAAACAATTAAATATCCATTAATTCTAAATTAAATCATTTTTAGCTATTTTAACATTATTATTATTATTATTAAATTTTTAACACTTATAAAAATACACTCAAACAACATTATTTTAAATAATGATCTCTCGATTTAAGTAAAAAATTTGAAAAAAAAAAAAACAGAAAAAAAAGCTTAATTTTACCCCGACCTTTAAAATCATATAATTTTCAATTGTTTTTTGAATCACCTATTTTTTATTTTATTTTATTTTATTTTAATTTAATTTTTATAAATATCTATCTCTGTCTCTGTCTCTCTGCTTTCCCCCTTTTCTTCTAAATATAATCACTTAATAATTATTAAAATATGATTTTAAGCATTTTTGCCTATTTATCAATATTAAAATACTATTCCAATATCACATAGTTTTGAGTTCTTTGAGCGTTCACATTTGTGTTACATTTGAATGTTTTAATGTTAAAATATGTGGTTTAGCTTTTAACGGAAAATAATGAATAATAATGGTTTTTTTTTTATTATTTTTTTACAACTTTTAGTTACAGTTAATTAAATTTTATAATTATAAAATAGTTTTTCATCTTATAATAAAATAGTTTTTTTTATTTTTTTAAAAATCTTTCTTAAATTTAAAACATTTTTTTTTATATATAATTTTTCATTATAATTCGCAAAATCAAAACTTAAATCAATATAAATTTAATAATTCTTAATTTATTTTAATAATATTTAATAAAATAATGATTTATATATTAGTTTTCATTATAAATAACTATGCCAGGCAGCTACAACAGACAATTGATTGAGGTTTAATTTAATTTAATTTAATTAATTTAATTAATTAATTAATTTAGGTATTTTATGTTTATTTTATTTTTATAAATTTGTCTCACATTTTTTTTTGTATTTTTTTATTTTGATTTTAATATATTTTTATAATAAATAGATTCTATAAATTTTAAAATAAATAAATATTATAAAATACAATAAATATACTCTCTCTCTCTCTCGCTCTATCTCACACTCTCACACTCTCTCTCTCTCTCTCTCTCTCAGTCACTCTTTCAATGTGTATGTGTTACAACGCCTATGCGAATGTAATAGTGTAAAATAGAAAAATATATGTGTTTATATTTAAAAAAAAAAATACAGTGGAATCTCTATGGCGACGACGGTATAATAATTTATTTATTTCTTTTTAATTTTAGTTTATGAATTTTAGCGTAGTCATGCAAACGATGATCGCATGACTGCTGCGAATGACAATGTTAATGAGATATTTTCGATTTAACGATTGATGTTTTTGAACCAGAAATGTGTGCTTGTGAGCGGAGTATTTATAAGGTGTACCGGATGATGGCCGCCGCTCACACATATATGTCGCTACAAGCGGTAGTAGTAAACCAAAATGGATGAATTTTTTTGGTTGTTGTTTAAAAGATGTGAGATTTATCTTCAAAAATTAGTTGACAACAGACCTCTTCTTATCGAGCAACAACATTGTTAAAAAAAATAATTGATAGTGTCAGTAAAACGCGAAATGCGGACATCATTGTTTTTTTGTTTTCGTTTGAAGAAAACTGCGGCACAGAATCACATCGAATGCTTGTAGAAGCTTATGGCGATAACACTTTATCGGAATGAACATGCAGAGAATGGTTTCACCGATTCAAAAGTAATGATTTTGAGGGTGGAAGACAAAGATATTCGGCCCTGGACAGCCGAAAAAGTTTGAGGACACTCAGAATTTGCAGTCTCTATTGAATGAAGACGACACGCAAACGCAACAACAACTTGCAGAACAACTAGGAGTTGTTCAACAAAAACCGTTTCCGATCGGTTGAAAGCAATGGAAAAGATCCAAAAGGAAGGTAAGTGGGTGCCACATGAATTGAATGAAAGGCAACTAGAAAATCGAAAAACCATCTGTTAAATGCACCTTCAACGATACAAAAGGAAGTCTTTTTGCCATCGAATCGTGACTGGTGATGAAAAATGGATTTATTTTAAGAATCCTAAATGGAAAAAATCATGGATTAATCCAGGACAACCATCAACATCGACTGCAAAGCCAAATCGCTTTGGTAAGAAGAGAATGCTTTGTGTTTGGTGGGATCAGAAAGGTGTGGTGCACTACAAGCTCGTAAAACCTGGTGAAACTGTTAATGCTGATCGCTACCGACAACAAATCATCAATTTGCTTTGCTGCAAAAACGACAAGAATATCAAAAGAGACAACACAAGGTAATTTTCCTACATGACAATGCACCATCACACAAAGCAATACCGGTCCAGGAAACGTTGGAGGCGCTTAACTGGGAAGATTTATCGCTTACGGCTTATTCACCAAACTTGGTTCCTTCAGACTACCATTTGTTTTCATCGATGGGCCACGCCCTTAATGACCAGCACTTCAAAACGTCTGAAGAACTCGAAAATTGGGTCTCTGACTGGTTTTCAACAAAGAAACAACAATTTTTTTGGCGTGGTATCCACAAATTGCCCGAAAAGGTGAACAAAATGTGTAACTAGTGATGGAAAATATTTTGAATAAAGAATTTGTGGGTTTTCTGCCACAAAAAATATGTTTTTTCACTTTAAAAACCGGCCGACATTAACCGGTACACCTGATAATAAGTTTAACATAGACTAAAGAATTTGAGTGGGATGATGGTGAGTTGATAGATAATCAGGGGAATTGGATTGCTATTTGAAAACGATAGAACGATACGATACTGATTTCTAGAAAGTTTTTTTTAGATTGGCATTGAATTAATGACTAAAATTATTATAAAAGTTCTGGTCCATTTGAGAGATTAAAATAACTAACGGAGAGGGGTGGTGGGTTGGGGGGAGGCGTTGTATAAATATCTAAAAATATCTCATTAACACTTTTAACATTATGCGATAAAAGAAAAAAGAATTTATGGATAGTATTTATTTGCATATTTGTTTATAAAAAGACTTACGCCTGTCGGAGAATTTACTGTATATATTTATTGCTTTTTCTGTTTTGATTTAATATTCTATTGCGAATTCTTATTTTTTCTATGAACATTTCTCCATATTAATTCACACACTCGCATACGCGCACACACGTACATAAAAATCACAAAAATGTAGGTGAACTTTCGAGGAAAAATTAACCAACAACAACAACAACTTTTCTCCAAACAAATAATTCGTTCGTTTCGTTTTCGGTTGTGCGCGCTTTCAACCAGCCGGTGAACTTTAATTTGTAAATGTTGAGGTTATGTATTGATGAGGTCACACTCAGGTATAATATATTTAGTTTTTTGTGTTTCTAATTTATATAATTAATTAAATTGAAAAATTAAAAATAAAGAGAACGCTTTTTTTTTTTTTTGCAGTTCATGCGCAATGCATTTGTCACGAAAATTGGGAACATTAATGCGAATACAGAACTAGAACAGCATCATAAGATCGTTTGATGAAGGGTTGTGATCAAAATTGTAATATTCCTAACTAACTTCAACTACTATTGCTTAGTTTAACAAAAACAAAAATATTAAAACAATTTCGCACTAATTTTGAGCTTTTGTCATCATTTAATTGTTTACAGCGAATTTTGTCATTTAATTCGAGGAGCTTTTTCCAACAATGCTTTCTTCTACAAAAAACATTATCTAACATTATAGTTTCACTTTACGTTTATTTGGAACTTCCACCACCATTTTTTTGTTTACGGCAATTTTTTTCCATCATTCATTTCGAACTTTTACCATCAACATTAAATCAGCTACAGCTAAATTTAATGGTGTAAACACGTCCATAAAAGGAGCTTACATATGGCCATATGATGGCAGTGCACTGCAGTGGATAAACAGATTGTATTTTATTCATTGACCAATTCTACTTTTTTGATTTTTAAAATGATTTACCCAATATTGCAGCGCCAAACTAACCATTATCATTAATTAATCCTGTATTTTGAGGGGCACAAAAATATTATACTCTAAGTAATAAATTACACACCTCCGTCTCAACCTTACCTCCCCCCCACCTCCGTCCCAAACGTGGTGCAGACATTGTGCATGAACGCAAAAAAAAATAGTTTCTTTGGTTAAAAATTGGATAAAATTTTAAAAAAATACAGTAAAAATTTGATAAATGTCAATTTTTCATTTTTCAACAATCCTTTTTAATCCTTTTTAAACAGAACATAGCATAAGTTCTGTACACAATCCGGATATGCTTTTAATTCGATTTCACACATTGGTATCGGTATCGCATAGCATTATTACAAAAATGCCTAGTTGCAAACACCTTGTAATATGCTTGATCCTTCGGCTCAACATTCCATGCACTCGCGTTTCTTATATGGGATTCATAACCGTATAACAGGATCACACATTTTTGTGTACAAAAATGTAGTTGTAATTGATTGAAATCCTGAAGCTTTTATATTGTATATTATTTGAGAATGGGGCGGGAATGGGGGCTGTACCGTTTGACACATATCAACATTTTTTTACTGTATGTAAAACTAATTTAAATAAATAGATTATAAAATGGTTCTAGTCTTGGAGGGTATAGTCTGATGTTGAGGGGCAAACACACACCTATTACACCTGCGCAGTGGTAACGATGCGCATAGTTTGCAATAGTTAGTTAATATCCAATTATCGTCGGTACATCTAAAAACCGACAAAAAAAAACCTAATTTTATAATCTGAATCTCAACCTAAATTAATTTTTATAAAAATTAGTTTTTTCTTACAATTAGTGTACGCTGTACGTTCGTTACGTATTCATGGTATCCAGTTATTAACTATTATATTTACACTTAAAATTTAACATAAGCCTTATGATGAGCATAAAATATAGGTGGAAAACGGGATGGGGGGGATTGCGGGGATAGCAGAAGAGAATTGAACAATCTGAAAACAGGTCTTTCCGGTGTATTCTGTCCAATCCAATCATCATTTCAAAATAGTGTAGAAGTTGAAATTTCTGACGTGTGGTTGTTCGACTTTATTAGTTATAATAAATCTTGAAAAGCTCAGCATAAATAATTATTGGGAATATAGATATTAAATCGGTTTTTCGTTAAGCTTTGAGTATTTATATTTCAAGAAAAAAAATTTTTGTTTCAACTGCGCATGGTAGGAAAAAAAGAAAAAACATAATTGACTTTTGTGTCTAGAGCAGAGAAGGTCATTTTTCTTTTTTTTTTTGTATTAAAATAAAGCTTCTTCTTTTTTTGCAGCAAATTATTTACACAAAGCTTAATTAAAAACGGATTAAATTTAAGCTTTTTACTTTTTATAAATGACAAAATCAAACGGGGTTTTTATTCAGTCGATGATAAATTAGAATTTGGCCTCTTTATTTCTATGTATATATATGGGTGTGCAGCTGCTCGAGTTATCACATAATGAGGAACGAGGCGGAATACATAAAAAAGGTATTCCAATGGACAGCCAACAAAAAAAAGACTTCGCAATTTTATTGGAATGTTAAAACAGTTACAACTGTGTGACAAAATTGTCAAGTATGTAGGTGTATATGGCCTATATACGATCAATGGGATACCATAATTATTTTACATGTTGCATTTTTAGCTGAAAATCACAAAGTTTTTATATTGATTTCACGCTTCGCTAAAGATATCCACATTTTTGTTAGTTATTCCAATACATTTACATGTAATGAGTTGACTTGAATGTAAAATTCCAGATTTATCACCGGTTTCGCGTCCAGTTGATTCGTATGATTGGAAGTAGTCAACAGTCACCTCTCCCATATTGTGACAGTCTCAAGCAGCACTGTTGTGAAATGTGTGTAAATGGGGAGCAAATAAAAATGGTGAGGTTATTTTTAGTTTGGCCACCATTTTGAATTGTATTAACTATTGATGAAGGATACATACAAAACTATTAATTTCAAATTATAAATTTGTGACGTGCTGAAATGATTCATATTCTTTTGTTTCTTCATAGTCGCGTACTGCCACTTAAGCGATTTATGTGTACGCATCGAAACTAAATCTACTATCTCATAAAATACATAAACAATTTAAGACTATATACAGTAGCGGCGTTTATATATTTTAGTAATTTTTAAGTAGCTCTTTCTACTTGATTAAAAACTATAATATTATGTGTGTTTAAAACTACACCTTCAAAGTTTAACTTTTCTAATTATAGTATAATTACCATTTTCATTTTTAACTTTTTATTAGTATTATGTATATTTCACACACACACACACACACACACACACACACACACACACACACACACACACAATGGCCAATTATTTAAATCCACCATCATTATTTTTTGTTTTCCTTTTTACATTTGGCGGCTGCGTATAAATTGGCAAAAGTGTGCGAAACGCTTATTGCGAATTCTTTTGAATTAACCTTTTGCTAATTTTTGTGAAAATATAGTGTGAATTTTGCTTTTTCGAGCGCATGTCCAACGGTATCTAAGCTTTTTTGGTTTCACCATAAAAAAAGCTCAATAAAATATTAATTCTTTTTTTAAATTTTATTTCACAGTTTTCACTTGCGTGTGTGTGTGTGTGTGTGTGTGTGTGTGTGTGTGTGTGTGTGTGTGTGAAATATCCTTCTTATATTAATTATAAATATATTTTAAAATAATAATTAATTTTCCCTTAACTTTTCCATTCCTTATATCACACAAAAATTTTATTAATTAAATAATTTATTCTTATTTTTATATTTTAAAATGTTTTAACAATTTTTAAAAATATATTTTCTTTGTTATTCTAATAATAATAATAATAACAATAATAATAGTGTGAACGCATTTATATTTTATAGCGAAGACAATTTCGTAAGTTCGCCGAGAACTGTTTTTTTTTTTTCGTTTGTTTTCGTTTTTTACTTTTTTGACAGCTGCTGGAGGACAACAAAACAATAAAACAAATGCTGTTTTATGAGTGAGCGTTGGTGTCCAGCAACTGTCAAAATGTGAATTCGCCATTTTGAATATATATGCCCTAATCTAATAAGTTTGTGCTTGTGTGTGGGTGTGATGTGTGTACGTGCATGTGCGTGTTGTGCTATGTGTGTTGTGTTTTTTTACTTATAATTAATGGTTTTTTTTTTTTTGTTGTTGTTTTGTGCGTATGACAGCTACTATAAAACAAAAATGTTTTGGGATGCGTTCCGAAATTATTACCGAAAATCTATGTACAGTCTTTGTTTGGTGATGTAAATTGTGTGAATAATCATGATCCAAAATATATTGTGTGAAATTAAAGACTTTAGTAAAATAAAAACACGGATAATTTAACGGTTTTTTTTTCTGTTGCACGTTCTTTTTGCCTGATGTCGATGAGCAACGCACAATGCTCAGAAGAATTGAACGTATTTGCCACAAAAAAAACCAATGTTAAATTGTGTGTGTGTCCCACCGGTGGTGTTTTATCGTGGAAATTTAGTGAAACATTGAATAATTATCATCGATTACATACCAGAGAATTGTATGTAATTTGTGTTGTAATGGATGTGTTTAACATTTCGCCGTTAATGTACTATGTGTGCAGTGCAGTGCGGATAGCCAAAAAATATGGTACATATGGAACGCAGTAAAATATTACTTTTATGGGATTAAAAGTAATTTAATTACCATAATTGGAATACATACATTAACCGAAACCAATGTTTGGAATAGAGTGCGTTGTTATTATTCAATCACGTATATGTATGTGTTACGGCGATTTGTCATTAATTGTGCAGTTTATAAGTGTGCACCGTAAAATAATAAAAATCAAATCTTATAGTTAACGCTCAATTCATGCATCAAATATACATTCACTGTGCACCACAAGTCAATTCAAAGTGTAAATTAAATTGTCATAAGTGTGTGTGTGTATGATATAAACAATTCAAAATACACACTTACACGGCCGCCTTGACTTGATTCGCACACTATGAAATGAGAAAAAAATAAATTTCAATTGTTATTATTTTAAGCACTGTGTGTTATGGAACGATATCAGCTTGACTGGTATCTTAGCTGGAGGTAACCACCTTCCACTGAACTTTTGCTGCCCCTACAGACGTCTCACCACGATCACGGCGGCGATATTATGGCCGCATCATACTTCTTGCTACCCGTAATATCCGAACTTTATCCATTGGATCTTAGTAGGATTCTTTGCAGCGCGACTAGTGTTTGTCGGCTACTTTGCTAACGTTATGGATGTTGCAAATCCAAATCTCCCATTGGTACCACTGAAATCGATCGGGGAACAATCGGCCAGTTGTACCATCCGGATCGTATGGCCAGGACATCACATACATACAATGATATGAAATAGGACAGCATATTCTGCTGAAACAAAAATTCAGACACATACATATTACGAGATAGAAAAATATAACAATATTCATGTATTTGTTGCTGAGTATCCGCCGCGAATTTTTACTGTTCGTGCACCAACGTCTGTTTTAGTTATAGATAGAAAACGGACGAAGAAAATAGTCTTTTGCGGTTTATAAAATTAGCAGTACAATTCAAATTTTCAATTACAAAATACCATTCTCTTTGTTGCCTCGCCGCAAAAACCTATACCGTACAAAATTGGTGTCTGTTGTTCACGCCAAAATGGATTCCCAATCGGATACCGAACAAATATACAAATAATGTGATCTTTTGCACCCGCGAAGACATCATCACAACAAAAAAATATAAACATTAACGTTTGTTTGTTACGAATGGCAAAGGGAAAAAAAAAAGTTTATAGTAGTTCCTTTTTTTTTTTTTTATATATTAACACCACCTACCCACCATCCCCCACCCTCCTCCCGAAAAAAAACATGATTTTCTTTGCACAATTTACATACCACACTTTTGAACATTTGATTTTTCGAGTTTTGATCGACGGTCATAATTCACCAAACGGCTAATAATTGAAACGTCATGGTCCTACGACACTATTCACCACATCGATCTTTCAAAACTATTTCAGTTGTTTACATATTCCAATTTTTTACAAGTATATTAAATTTTGTATGGATTGTCGCAACCGCCATTGAATGAGTCATCAAACATATAATACATAAAAATGGGGGAGAAAATGTAAACAAACGAAATCTGCATTTGTAAAAGATGGCGGAGTATTTATGACTAAAAAATAACCATATGTTTCTTCCAAAATAAAATTATCCATGAGATGTTAATGTTAAATTGCCATTGTCTGCCATCTATCGTTTATTCAAAATGCTTTTGAACAAATTTTGATTCTATAGCGTGTACGTCATAAATGTAGTTTGCGTAACGCATTTAAGTACCGTTTTTGGTTGTCATTTTTCTTTTGTTTTACTTAATATTAATGAAAGTTATGTGTTAACTTGTTTGACTTAAACTAATTAAAGGTGGACACGTCCCGAGAACTTTGACACATTCACAAAATAAATTAAATAAATGTGTGTGTGTCAACGTTGCCGGGACAGCTATGTGTCATTGTGTGTGGAATTTTTTTATTTAACCCCTTGTGTGTAATCAAAGGTCAAAGTATCTGTGTGTGTGTGTGTATGTGTTTTGATTTAGTTAGATAAAATTTTCTTCTTCTTCTTCTTCCAATTTTTTTTTTCATTTACATACAATTAAAAATATTATTTATAAAAATTAGACATTTATATGGTTTTTTTTAGGTTATAACATTTGGTTTTGTTTTGACATTAATTGGTTTATCGGCATCATATTCGTAAATGTGTGGTTAAGTGTACGCAAAGTGTGTTTAAAAGAGGGATAGTTAATATCGTGGCCAACAATCCATTTTATATTGATTATTTTTTGACATCATGTCTCTTCAATTCAAAGAACGTTTCTATCATTTTCTCTCGCTCTCTCTATGTCTCTATCTCTCTCTCTCTCTCTCTCTCTCTATCCATTTGGATATATTGTGGCATAGTCTTAGCCAAAAAAAATTTTTTCTCTTAATTAAAATAGTTTTTTTATATACAATTATAATAGGGGTATAATGACCCCTATCTTCTCCTCCTTAGCTATATTTAGGAAAGTTTGGCAAATGTAAATAAATAAAAGTGTTGTGGATAATAGGTGGCAACACTATTTGGTAAAAAAAAATTTTAATCTAAAAAATATATTAATTTTCTCCGTAGACTTTGTTAATATCTTCCGAGAGATAAAGAGAGGGAGAGAGAGAGAGAGAGAGAGGGTGAGAGGGCGCGAGAAGGAAACATTATTAATTATTTTAAGTGCATATATTTATATGCGAGTTTATAATAAAAATGGATAAATTGGCGTTGCTGTCTTTTAAAACACTTTGCACACAACGACACACATACAAAACATTTATATATTTACTATTTACAGTGTGTCAAACACATAAGCATAAGCGTTAAGTGTTGCCATGTCTTAAAAAAATAATTTAAAATACATAGAAAGAAAGAATAATGTTCATATTTAACGGTAAAATACCGTTATTAAAAATTTAAACCGAAAAACAGTAATTTTTTTTTCGAAACTAACACAAAACGTCAGCGAATGGGACACACTGTAAATTATTATATATAAATTTAAAATGAGTTTCATTTTGTTGTTGTTGTTGTTGTTGTTGTTGTTGTTGTTGTTGTTGTAGTAATTGTTGTTATTGTTGTTCTGGGTTCATTTTGTTTTTTTTTTTTAATTTGTCATTTGTTATATTTTTTTTTGTATTTTCTTTTAAAGTATATTACACTCCGGTCGATTAGTAACTCGACGTGCATTATAACTACGAAATGGAAAACATTCACATTCGACACACTTAACAATCTGCTGACTAACAACTTAAAATAATTAATAATTAAATGTTAAATTTTGTTAGTAAAAAAACTTAAATTTTTTGTTGCTAATAATTTTAAAGGAAGGCGAAGAAGAACGTGTAAACAGCAGTAGCGCCGTTCTGTTGCGCTGTTGTTGGGGGCAGGGGTCACGTTATAGAAAAACGACAAATTAATAATAACAGAACGCTATAAATTTTGATTGATATATGATTTTGTTTTTCGTTGGTGCCCTTAATTTATGAATTTTTATGATCGTTAGGCATACAAACATCGAACATTTCATCACCGGATGTATCTTCATGGTCACTATTATTATTATTATTATTATCATCATCAGCTTCGGTATCTGTTTCTTCTTCGTCTAAAATCCGATATTTGGATAAATTTAATGCATCATTATATGTTGAAGTTTCTGAATCATCACAAATACTTTCAGTTTCATCACCATCATCTTCACTCTCAATTATTTCTGCTGTGTCATCAACATTCACATTAGTATTTTCATCATTACCATCATCATCATCATCATCATCATCATCATCATCATCATTCTTATTCTCATGTGATGATGATGGTTCAGACGAAGTTCCATCTTGATTTTCTTCGTCATTTTTAATTGTTTCCTCGTCATCACAATCTTCACCACCATCTTCATAACCATCATCAGCATCATCATCATCAGCCACATTATCATCATCATCATCATTATCATCATCATCATCATCATCATCATCATCGTCATCATCATCATTATCATTATTAATAAAATAATCATCATCATTAATGCTAACACCATCTTCTTCGGTAATGTCGTCCAAAGAATATGCAAATATTATTTCTTCTGGATAGTAAAAGTAACCGTAACGTCTAATATAATGATAACAAGAATCATCTTCACGATCGTCATCGGCAAACGAATAATCATCGAACCTAATTTGACGACGATGATTTTTATAATTATTATTTATTTTTTTGTCAGCGTTTGTTTGCGTTGCTTTCGTAAAATGTTCAACATCCGCATAATAATCAGTAAAATATGATGATTGAACACCGGCAATATCGGCCAATGATTTTTCTTCTATATAATGACTAAAACCGGTGTCCAATATCAGTTTACCCATCGGTATTTTATTACCTGTTGTGCATGATTGTAAAAAAAATCATATATCAATTTTTATACACTGCGTGTCATTTAAATAATCGCAAATACGAATTTTTACAAAATAGAAGAACACATTGGCGGTACATTAAAAAGATACAACTTTCCTGTTTCACAAACGCTTCACGCAAATCATCACATGAAACGAAGAGAAAATTTAAAATTTTGTCCAGATCTTAAAAAATCGTTCTGAATTTATGGAAATTTGTTTGTGAGACTGTTGGCTGATTAATTAAATACTAGTATACGGACGCTATTTCTATGTGGAAAAATAGCTTTATTGCACGACAACGCATCGCAAGAGCCACCATCGTTCAAATGAATGTGAAAAAACTGATTTCTCTTACCAACAACCATCACCACCAATCCGTATTTGCTTGATTCACCAAGCAATTTGTGTTACGAAAACTGAAGAAAACATGAAAGTAGCTTTTTATCGTGCTATATTCCAGCCGTGTGACAAAGCAGGTGGTGTTGAAGAAACACTAAAATTTACGATTTTTTAAACGACACACCGTGTAGAAAAAATCCAATTAAATCACCTGAAATCAAGCCGTAGATTGATTATGAACGCGATTATTTTAAATTGCAGAAGAATTTAAATTTGACAGTGACTGTGTGGATAAAACTTAACAGAAGGATAACTAACTTTTATATTAAATTATTCCATTCGTTTTTAATTCTTATTTTCATTGAGCTTATATTTATGAAAGCTTTTTTTGCGGTTTGAATATGGGGTGCTAATCAATTTTAATTGAAGCTGTTTTGCACGTGTATGCTAAATTTCATGCTGTTTGCGACGTTTTTTGTTGTTGCTGTTTAATCTGGCCATTTAGCAATTTGAAAACAAAACAATTTTTATGCATTTACAATAGAATTCGATATTTTTGAAAAAAGAATAGAAATTTCTTTCCACAAATTTTTCCATAATATTTGCAAGGTGTTACCAAATCACTACAATCGCGTCATAATATAATAAATCGAAAAGTCAATTTTACCGCAACATTTACGTGTAGTTTGTCGTCACACACACCCACAACCATTTTGTTTTTATTGCTTTGTTTTTTGGTTTATTTCCCCATAAATCCAATTTTCTCACATGTTTTTGTGAAAATGATTTATATTTATTTTTCTAAATGAATGAGAAACAGGTGCAGGAAAAATGCTGTTATGTTTAGTTTTTCTATTATTCCTGATCTTTAGTGAATACGAAAATAAAATGCAAATAGTTTGAATACACACACACACACACACACACACACACAAATAGAAAACAAGTTACCATTATTTTACAAAATCTTTAAATGTGCGATAAAGCTTAAACTGATCGCTTAGCGAAACGTTGTGTGCATGTGTGTATTCGGCGCAGCAGACACTTTTCACATTCATCCCACATTAAAAATTTATTTATTTAATAATTGTTAACAGTGTATTCGAAGATTTTTCAAGTGTACAACTGTAAATAACCAATATTGTGCAAAAATAATATTAATAATATCGAAACTATAAAACTTACCATTTATCTGGGCGGATGCCGATGCATTGGAAGTGGCTTCCTTTAATTTTTCAATTTGAGCACATTTTATCGTTGTATTTGGTTTATGGTCTGTGGAATTTGAATAGAAGAACATATAATGAGATACACTCACGTACAAATAGAAAGTCAAAATATTTATAAAATAAAAATACACACAGTAGCGCGTATTAAATTTTAAATTTTATATAAACATTAATAATTACCATTTTCCAGCGGTGTCGTATTTAACAATTTTGTTTTCAGTTTCGTGGCCGCAATCGACTCGCATGGTGTGTCACGACTTGAGTGAGCCCGTTGTAATACCATAGGATCAACAATGCTTGATTGTTTTCGATGTACATTAGGGCTCAGGTGTTGTGAAACCGATGGAGCAATCAATTTTGTTGGGTCAACGGGTTCCACATTATTTTTATTGATAGCAAATGAGCTATAAGAGTGCACAGCGCAACGTTCACAACCTCTAATGCCTACATCACGTAAGTTTACAATTTTACTGTTTCGGTTAGTCGTGTGGTTATTGTTTACACGATGAACAATAACAGTATTTGTAGATTGTTTGAGTTCATCGGTTGTACCTCTATGATAGTAATGAACGTTTCGAAAATTTGCAAGATAATTTGTGTCAAAATTAAAACGAGTTGTACGATTAGATTGCCGTGCTTCAAAACCTTGAAACACTTTATTTCTAACCAAAATGTTATGCGCTTTGTCCGTTAGTGGTATTGGTGGAGCTGGTTCTTTTTTTAATAGTATTTCGACCGCACCTGTTATTTGCGTATCAGCGATTACGTTCGGTGGTTGCGTATCACTTTCGCTTGTTTGACTACTAATTGTTTTTGTTTCAATAATGCCTGTGACTATTGTTTGTGTGGCCGTTGTTTTTGATGATGTCAGCAGTGTAATAGGTCTGTTTATTTCTTTTATTTTCACAGTTATTGGTACTGTGTCCCATCGCTGTATCCTTTGTGCATTACAACAATTAGGCGATGGATATGTTTGTTTTTTACGTGCACCAGTAGCACAACTACTACAACTACATTTACTACTACTTCTACTACTAATACTACTGCTACTATCAACACCATCAACACCAACACCACCACCAACATCACCACCACCCACATCACCACCACCCACATCACCACCACCAACATCACCACCACCAACACCGGCACTTGTTGTCGGCGTTACTTGTTCTAGTGATGGTGGTTTTACTGTTTTGCTAATTTTTTGTGGACTACCATGATCAAAGGCGTTGGACCGTACCAATTTCTTTCTTCTGTCTGATGCCTGTTGCGTGTTTGCTTTAATTGGGAAAAGATAAACATAGATATTTTTGAATTTGATAAAAAAGAGCGGATGCTTAACAAAAATAATACAAAAGAAAATGGGATGGAAATGGAAAAATAGGAAAAAAGAGGGGAAAATGTGTGTAATTTTTTTGTGTAAAATCGAAAGAAAAACTAAAAAGTGTACAAAAAAACAAAAGTGTTGTACAAACTATGCACAATTATTATAAACATCCTCTGTCCTATAACAAACCGGAATTGATATGTAAAAATCGTAGCGCCAGCGCTTAGTTTTTATTTGTGATTGTGATGTGACGTGACATTACATTCAGTTGAGAAAATACACAACACCTAAAGTTAGCAGTCGGGTTTTTGTATGCGTCGGCCATCTAAAAAAAAAATCCGTAAAGACATCATTGAAAAAGTATGTGATTTAGTGAAAATTTCTAAAAAAATTTAAGCCACATTCCCGCAAAATGAAGCTTGAAATACCGAAAACAATAATATTTTAACTGGTCTACGGCTACGGTCTAGGTGAATTCAAATTTTGTTAACCGATGATCAAAAATTGCAGTGCAGTGCAGTGCAAATCGAAATTAATTTCAGTTAATGATTTTATCCATTCCGTTTTATTACGGGACAGAGTGTGTATTATTATTATTATTTGTATTTTAATTTCAATAATTGGCACAACATATTTTTTTTTATTTTTTTTTATTTATTTGTATTTTATTTTGAGAAATTCTTGTCGCGCGCGTTGCGGCGGCAGATTCTTTTTTCTTTCTATAAAAATAACTTGTTGTTTAGCCAAATGATGAAAATAATTAATTTTATCTGTTTTGTTGTGTGTGTATTTAACTATTTTTTTTTTAATTGTATATTAGCACAGTATGGGGCAATAGTAAGTGCTAATTATTGATTATTATGTCAAATAAGAATGAATATTATGAGACATTTGAGGAATTCTTGTGTTGGGGAGTTTTTCTTTTTACGCCCCCATATCAGATAAATTTACAATCTTTATTTTTTGGTCGTTCTGCAGCCTCTATTTCCCTATTATGAGTTTATGTGTTAAAGTTAAAGTGTGGTTTAATCAATTTTCTTAAGTTTTAAGTTTTCTGTGTATATTTTAACATCACAAAAGCTCTATTTTTTTGAAGTGATTTCAATTTTTTACGCCCGCATTTATAGACACACATTGTTTTACAATTATTCGTTTATACAATTTCTATTTCTATGTTTATTTAAATGGAGATATGGTGGCTGAGTTAAAATATGTACACAGCCACCAGTAATGTGTGGCGATTTAAAAATAAATTCCAGAAAATGATTGCTAATAAAATATTCGAAAATAATTTTTGGTCGAATAATTGTAAGCGATACTGTTTTTTTTTGTAAATTATTTATTTATTTATTTTTTGGCACACAATTTTCTTGTTTTTATTTATTTGTGTGTGTCTGTGTGTGTGTGTGTGTGTGTGTGTCGTCATCGAATGTCACCGAGATTTTTTTTGTGTGTGTATATTTGTTTTTGTCGTCTCCTCTTTCACGCGAATTGGTATATTTAAAAAGTTAAAAATATATTGTTTGAACTCCACTACTGCTGCGTGTGGTGTTCTTGAAATTCATTACATCGTAATAATGTTGTTGTAAAACAAATATGTAAAAATTAATTTGGGATAGAGAGAGAGAGAGAAAGAGATAGAGATAAAATTTGTTATAAAGAACGCATTTTGTTGGTGGAGTGGCGTCACCAACAAAACGTAAATGTGACAGGTGGTGACTTTGTCTATACTAAAATTATTACTAATATTATTTGAATTAAGAAATACCGCAAAAAATATAATTTTTAATTAGTTTGGCTGGTGCTCAACAAAAAAAAAAAATTAACAAAAAATGATTATATTCTTACTAAGTTTTCCTATTTTCCATTGGTTTCTTATTTATATCACACGCTGATTTTTGTCTGAATGTGAATGCAAAGCGAAATAATTTTTTTTCTAAATGTTATTCATTAATTAAATACACAAGAAAATACGAATTGTTTTCATTTTAAACGGAAATACAGTCACCAGGTGCCTTGCACTGTTCACAAAATTTTAAACATTTAAAATTTGAAAAACAATAATGTTTTTGGTTACGTTAAAACTTAGTCGGGGTTTAAGTAACTGTGGTCGCTGCTTTAATGCTGCATATGGAAAAAATTTTCATATCAAATTATATCTCGTAAACGTTGGCAGTACGAGTGCACATACGTTCAACGCATTGAAATATTCTGCTTAAATTCGTATGGCATTTAATTCACCTCTACCGAATGTAATTATAATGGACACGGCTGACTCTAGCCATCATGACATTGCTGGTGAATCAATGAATTATTATCTAAGTTTTAGGTGGACATATTGCTTTCGAACCGTATCCCTACACAGTAATTCTGCTGCACAGTGAGTTAAAGAGTGAGACCGAAAAAAAATGAACACAAAAACGGCCTGTTTCGGCGCAAACCGAAACGGTTTGCTCTCACTTGTACATAAATATTCTATCACGAATTCACGCGCAACCTTTGCTTTATCCATAAGCAAAATAAAATATAGTTACTTATCCTCACTTTACCGCATCCACTCGGTTCGTCGCCTATATATGCGTAAAAGTAAGTAGAACCTTAAAAAGATAAGGGGATTAATCTGGTGTTTTTTTTATAATATCAGTTTCTCAGACATTGATAGTGTGTGGAGTAAAAATCATATTTTGGTGTGAAATGTAATCGGGAAAAAATGCCTATTTTAAAAGAATTTGCCATCCCCACCTCCCCCCACCCCAAATCCCTGATTAACTCTTAGCCGAGTCTCTGTAAACATTATTCTCCTTTATAGAAGTTATTATAAATTCGTATATTTCTGAAAATTTGAATTTTCGTCTATGGAAACTTCTAGCCCTGGAACCAAAAAGTAGGCTCAACTTCGAATTTCACAAAAACAACAAATAAAACAATAGCTTATGACTCAGACTTATGATCACAACCAATTGGAATAATATTGGGATTACGATGAAACAAATCGTTTTCGGGGTCACACACTTTTTTTCCCCGTATTTATTTTATATTTACAATTTTTTTTATACTAGAATTGTCACTTAAATAACTCGGAGTGATCTTGGCCACAAACACTAAACAATAACTATTTCTCTTTTCTTCTTATGGTAGAGGCGGCTTCAGAAAATTGAAGTGAAGTGAAAATTTTTGTTTCCTGGAATTTTCATGATAAAATACGTAAAATAATCTTTTACAACCAACAGTTGTGTGTGTGTGTACGTTAACATAAACATTTGGCAATGGAACGGCAATGTGTCAGAGCAATCAGCAGCTTCAAAGTGTGGTATTCCATGTACGACGTTCAGATGCAGATGCTGGGTTTTATGTAACAGTGGATTCAGAAATTAAATAATTCTGTCTGGCAGACATTGGTGAGAATCTTTTCTATTGTAATTTTCAACAATGATTTTCAATACCAATTTTCTTAAGTCCTTAAGGCTATTGGAGGTGGAGGAGGTGTTTACAAGAACGGGCCATATAGATTGATTTATTTTGTAGTTAATAAAAAATGAAAAGTAATGTATAATCTGATATTTTTTTTTTCAGGGACAATGTGTCCAGTGTTTACATAAAAAAATGTTTGCCAAACTCTTTTTATATCCGCACAGAAAGAGGAAGAGTGAGAAAACCTAGGGCTAAGAGGCTAGATATAATAAACTGTTAAGATCTTTAATTGATTAGATTGGCACACGTTATAGTTACAGATATGTCTATTGAATAGATGCAATGCCAATTGATTGGGTGTAAACTGGTGATCCAAATGTGGTATCATTCGCAATCGCACTTTATCCAAATTAAAACGCATATAACAGGCCAATTGAAAAGTCCCGGGTCTGACACACAGATGGCAATGCTAGTATTAAATCCATATGATTTTTAGTTAGTTCCAACCTTCAAACGATACGTGTCAAAATTTGACAGAAGTCCGACCATTAGTTTGTGAGATATTGCGTTGTGAGTGTAGCTACTTTTGTTATTTGAAAAAAGATGGAAAATAAAAGAATTTCGTGTGCTGATAAAATATTGCTCTTTGATGGTAGACCGGGGAAAAAATACAGTTGAAGCAAAATCTTGGCTTGATGAAGAGTTTCCGAGGTCTGCCGCAAGAAAATCAACCATCATTGATTGGTATGCTAAGTTTAAACGTGGTGAAATGAGCACCGAAGACGGCGAACGCAGTGGACACCCAAAAGAGGCTGTCGACCGACGAACACATCAAAAAAGTTCACAAAATAATTTTGAATGACCGTAAAGTGATGTTGATCATCGAGATAGCAGACATTGTGAAGATATTATCTGAACGTGTATTTCATATCATTCAAGAATATTTGTACATGAGAAAGTTGTATGTAAAATGAGTGCCGCGCCAGCTCACAATCGATCAAAAGCAACAACGTGTTAATGATTCTGAGCAGTGTTTGAAGCTGTTCAAGCGCAATAAACCTGAATTTTTTAGCGTCGATATGTGACAATGGATGAAACATGGCTCCATCATTTCACTCCGGAGTCCAATCGACAGTCAGCTGAATGGACTGAACACGATCTGAGGCCTATTTTGAAGCAAAAGACAAATCGTACTACAAAAATGGTATCGAAAAGTTGGAATATGTTGAATAATAAAATCAAATTTTGCCGAAAAAATGTGTTTTACAATGGTAGACCGGGGACTTTTCAATTGGCCTGTTAGTCCTGGACGACAAATAGTTTCGAAAACTACAAATCATTTTCAATTTTTTTCCATCATATTAATTACTTAAACTTAATTAATAATAATCGTTGTATTAATTATTATTTATTAATTTGTGTCTGATTTTTATAATTATTTAAAAGCAAAAATTTATTATCTGTTAATGATCGCAATTTTTTTTTTTTTTTTAAATTAGGAAAAACAATAACCACAAAAACAGAATACACACAAAAACATTTAAGTCAAACAGAATAATAATAAATTTCAATGTCTGTCTTATTAGATTTTCATCACAACAAAAATACAACAGATAAATATTTAGATTAAAAAGCATTTAAAATATCTGATCGGAACGGATTGGAAGAGAGAATTTATTTTCATTCGGTACACAAAACACAGAAAAATAAAATATTATTGCATAAACATAAATAATGTGGAAACGTAAAAAAAAAAACCGATGCGTGTGTTAACGCAAAAAAAATGATCTTTTTATTTTTGTAACCAATCTAACAACTCATAGCACATATAAAATGCGATCGCATAACCGTTAAGAGAACCGTACACTCAGTCAAATTTATTTTCACATTATTAACGTAACAATACTGGCCAATGGCAGTGAGCTGTAACAACAAATAGAATAAATGTATGCTACTTGTGATCACTGTTCATTCATTTATATTGACGTTCGATCGATTGCACACAAAAAGCAGCGAATTTAATTGTTTTTTTATATAAATTTTTATTAATACACAATATTTTAATTTCAATGTAGTCCACTGTCCCCTATCGAACGGATAACTTTGACAGCTTAAAAAAAAAATGCACTGTGCTATGTATAAGCGAATTTATAACCAAAAACACTGTGAGCTTTCACAACAAACACAGAAACGCATCACCATTGTTTAACGTTATGATTAAGAAACTTGCTACTTGTGATCACGGCCACTCATTTATATCGACATTGATCGTTTGCACACACACACACACACACATACAACATCGAATTTAATTGTTTTTATAATATAACGTCAAAGAAATAGTGGTGGGAAATCGAGGTCTGAAAGCTGTGTCACAAAATACACACAGAAAAGTTTCACAAAATTTAAGATTAAGATTATGAAACTTGTTACTTTTAATCATTACCTTTTCTACTTCCAACGAAGCTCACAAAAAAATGGGCGCTGCGTTCGGGATCCTACAACAGAGACAATGTGAAAAATGGTCTTTCAAAATTTCGTTCTATGGCAGGTGGTCGAGGTTCAGGTGCGTATGTGCGATCACCAATCAATAAGCAATAATCGATGTGGATTGTAGCATAGCCAAACACATTATATTGCAGAACAACTCCAAATCATCACAACAACCGAATGCATTGAAAAGTGTTTGAAAATAAAAATTGAATACGAAAAAAATTCCTAAATTTTTCTGTTGCAAAATGCGTAACCGAGAAATGAAATGAGAAATGTTTCCGAAACACAATCGATAATTGGCGATGAAAAATGTATCGTATACAACAACAATGTCAAACGTCACAATCAAATGAATGATGGCCCGGCGTTGATCGGTTGCGCGCATGAAGTTAATTTAAGTGTTTATTCAACATTAACAATATATTAGATACGCGATCATAAAAGATCATTTGTCTGCAGGCATATTAAAAGTATTGTATAATTATTTTCGGATACATTTCTATTGTGTGTGGTACAACGAAAAAAAAAAATAAAAAATTAAAGTGGACGCCACGGATGTCGTCATTTGAACAAAAAAATAATAATAATAATAATATTAAAAATAGTTGATACAAAATTGTAATGTATTAAAATTTTTAACTGTTGTTAATTTTATTTTATATTTTCTGTTCAGTTTTGAGTGGGCAAAATTTAATTTTGTTTTCCTGTGTACGTAATCATTCAGTATTTTTTTGTGATCTTTTGAAGTTTTTTTTTCACACACACACACACACACAAAATATCATTTATTTTAAACAATTTCTTTTTTTAATATTATTTCACATTTAATTATGTGATTATTATTGAAAAACTACGAGGATTTAATGCATTTTATGCGGACAATGTTCACGGAATTAATTCAGACAATTGTTATCTGATTATGGCTGCAATTATTATCCATTTCCAAAAATTTCATTTCGTCTAAAATAGGAAAAATTCGGATTAGTATGTTGGGTATAGCATACTTGCAATGCCAATGTTGCGACCGAACGCGTCCAAGGGTTGCGAATAGTGGAACGGCCTATGATACTTATGGGTTAGCTACAAATAAAGAATAAGTAGCCGCGGACAATCTGGCTACTGTGTATGAGAATTACTTTGGGGTGTTGTGTGAAAGCAGCATTCGATTAAAACTGAGTTTATGATTAAGTGATTTTACAGAGTAAAGGCGAATCAGCGGCGCCAATATAACTGCTATCGGCAGAGGTGATACACCCCTGTAAATGACCCTACGAATTTACAGATTGATTTAGTAGGTTGAAAGTACGGTTAACTACCAACTTCGGAAAAACAACTAGTTATGAACTCTACAACACGGCCTCGGATCGGACAGGATAAACGGGGCAACGACTCAAGCAAAGAAAATTTAAGCACAATGATTTAAAATTTGCATCTTGGAATGTTAGAACTTTGTTACGACAAGGTGCGTTAGGAGCACTTACTCTGATAAACTGAGAAAAGTCAAATTCGGATATAACAGCTATCCAAGAAACTAGGTGGCCCGCAAAAACATTTATTGAAAGGAAAAGAATACAAATTTTATTACAGCGACAACGATTGTAGTAAAAGAAGAGAGTTCGGAACCTGTTTTGTAGTTTTTGTTAAAACAAGTAATTCAATAATTGCTTTTAATCCGATTGATGAACGCATTTGTACACTACGTGTAAGAACAAAATTTTTCAATTTGATCCTTATAAATGTACATGCGCCCATTTAAGAGAAAACTGATGAGGTTACGGATGAGTTTTATGAAAAACTGATAGCAACATATAGAGCTACACCCGGCCCACGACATTAAGATTGTCCTAGGCGATTTTAATGTCAAGGTGGGACACGAAACAATATATATCAACCAACTATAGGTAAGCACAGTCTTCATAAAACAACGAATGAAAACGGGCTAAGATTGATTGATTTTGCCATGTTTGAAAACATGGTCATTAGTGGTACATACTTTCCACATAAAGAAATTCATAAGATGACGTGAGGTTTCCAGATGGTAGAACATGTAATCAAATTGGTGGACGTCACTGTTCAAATATAATGGATGTTCGAACTTGTCGTGGTTTAAATATTGACTCAGATCATTATCTAGTTCGGATAGTGCTACTAGCCAGAATTTCGGCCAGTAATAACACACAATCGGTAAGATTGAAATGAGCAGTCGAAATCCTTGAATAGTCGGCGGTAAAACAATTGTACATGGATGCAATGAAACAACGAATTATTACAGATTTGGAGGCTTACCAGCAGGAAACAAGTATAAATAGTATGTGGAAGACATTAAAATCATGCGTTGAAGATGCCGCAACAGAGGTGATTTGAAAGTTGGATGGTAATAAAAAATTAGTGGTTTGATGATGAATGTAGAAATTCTCGGGATGCAAAAAATGTGGTAGATGTGCAATTTCAAACCGTCCAGCCATTTATAGCTGAACCATCAATACACGAAGTAAAGAATGTTATTCAGAAACTCAAGAATAATAAATCATCTGATAGCTTACCCCAGATGTACTCTATCGGAGTATACCAGTGTGATTTCTGCGCAGATCGATCTACATCTGATCAAATATTTAGTATACGGCAGATCGTGGAAAAATGTATGGAATTCAATGTTGATAAACACTATTTGTTTGTTGATTTTAAAGCGGCATATCGGATAGCGTCAATAGGTCAAAGTTATGGAAAATTATGGAAGAGTATGGTATTCCAAAAAAACTAATAGATTTGGTGGCCATGACGTTGGAAAATGTGAAGTCACAATTACAAATCCGAGGTAAATTATCTGATCACTTTGAGACGGTTGATGGACTACGACAAGGCGACCCATTATAAAACACTACTGTTTAATATGACGCTGCAGCGAAGGCAGTGAGGGTAGTAAATATTGATAAACAAGGCATGATTTTCACAAAATCGAGTCAATTATTAGGGTATGCTGATGACATAAACAAAATGGAGCGGAATATGATGTCAAGGATGCTTTCGAATCGTTACAAAAGGAGGCATCGGGTCTAGGTCTCAAAGTGAATGCAGACAAAACAAAATATTTGGTGGCAACAATACATTAGAAATTCGAGATCAAACTGTTATTATTGGAGAACACAATTTTGAAATAGTCAATAGTTTTGTATATTTAGGATCGTTGATAAATGTTGAAAATGATATTGAAGAGGAAATACGCCGCAGAATAGCAACTGGCAACAGATGTTACTACGGGCTAAAAAAAAACAATTCCAATCGAAAACATTACAACGAGATCTTAAGTGCAAGCAATATACAACATTAATACTTCCAATATTAACGTATGGGTCGGAGGCTTGGTGTCAGACACAGAACCAGGAACAATTACTTCGGATTTTTGAACGAAGGTACTCCCGTCAAAGAACATAACGGTTGCATGAGTCTAAGATAAAATTTTGAATTAAAAAAGTTGTACGATCAAGCAAATATTTTCAAAACAATCAAAATTAATAGATTAAGATGGCTGTTGAACACTGTTGGAGTAAGTAAGTAAATAAAAAAGGAAAACAGGCTTATAATAGTCAATGTCACACTATTTTACTAATGGTAACCACTTTACTTGCTGAACAATGAAATGTCTGACACATATATATAAGTGACACAACATTAGCCAAAGATTTGTCTCGCTAAAAGAAAACCAAATGTTGTTACTATTTCTGGTTTATAAGATTTTCTAAAAAACTGAAATTCAGGATTATTCAGGAGACATTGATTAAAACTCATACAAAATAAAATTCACTCTGCGATTGTGTGTGGGTTTATAAATTTATTTTAACCATAAAGTTTGTTTGGTGTCGAGTGGGTGGTACGTTAAATTCCTTAGCTAAAATAAAAACTCGGGTCGCGCCTTATGACATTCTGACCTACATCAATATTTAGCGTACCCGTTGAAAATAACGCAAGTACACATTGTTAATATATGAATTCTCGTAATGAAACTGACAATACAAAATATTTAAATTTTAGCACCTACGCAAATGCAAAATAAAATTCAATGCGTTTGAGTACGTTTTAAATTTATTTTAAACAAAATTTCAGCAAAATCGTAATGAAGAAATGACCAAATTTGGCAGATTCCTGAAATGTTACGATTTTTCAAAATTTACATAGTTGCTCTTGGCAAATAGATTTTTCCCAATATCTATACGTACGAAACCGTTTTTATAATCTTAAATTTATTAAAGCTAAGTTCTAGGTATCAATTCATTAGAATATCATTAACTTGTGACAGTGTGATGCATATTTTCTATAAAAAAACATACCGAAAAAATGCCTGAGCGGTCGTGTTGACTTACTGAATTAAACGGAAAACACCGAATTTTAACGATTATTGAAAAAAAATCTTTACGAACATTATTATTTCACTTCTTATATTTCTAAATTTTTTTATAAATTGACAATTGATTAAATTATAATAAAAAAACGAGTTAAATTCGTTAGATAAAAAAAATCCATAATGACCGCTCATTTGTGACGCAATGACTCAAATACAATGTTAATATAGAATTTCTCATACTGAAATTTATTATACCAGCGATTGTGTGTACATTAATTTCATTGGTTAAAAAACCATGATGGCCGCTCATTTGTGACACCCTAACCCAAATGCACTGTTAATACAGGAATTCTCATACTGAAATTGACTATAACGTTATTATGGAATAGCGTACCTTAATTATACAAAATTAAAATTCACTTTGTTTATGTGTGTGTGTTTATAAATTTATTATTTCGGAAAAGTTGATTTGCGTGAGTGTGTGTAAAAATTTCTTAAATAAAACTAAAACTATGTTAGCGCCATATGACAGCCTGACCTACATCAATATTTACCGTACCCATTTGTAAATGTGGGCAATGTTAATCTCGGGATGATTGAAACCATGTCAAAAATGTGAGAGTAGTGCGGGAGGCCGGTATTAGATTTTATCGTTTTGTGACAATTACTTTTATCTATAATTTGAGAATTGAAATTAATTTTAAGAAATTGTATTCTTGTCTAATTCTTTGGCAATGTAATTGAATTAACCAAATGTCACACACATAAGAACGTACCCTAAATATTTGCACTTAAAATTGACAGAATTCTGATACCAATTTGTGATTTTTTTACAAAGCAAATTATCAAAAGTGACAAGATTCAAATATTTGAAAATTCTCATTTGTGGAAAAGTTTGGCTTCATGTTAGGCACAAAATTATTTCTGGGATAATAGAAATTATAAAAAAATGTGATTTTATTTCAGAAAATTTGTGTGAATTATTTTGAATTTGTAGAGTTTTTTTACATTTATTACGCAATTTTTATTATATAAACTAACTCACTGCGACGAGGTCAGTGTTCACATAAATATATATTTGACAGTCCGTAACCGAAAAATCTTTACGAAAATTAATTTCACTGCATTTTTGTATTCCCATTTTTTTTATAAACTGAGAATTGATTTGTATGCGTGTGTGTGTGTGTGAGTTCACATTAAATCCCTATGCTAAAACGAAAATATGTGGGCGCCATATGCCATTCTGACATCAACATTTGCACGACAGTGTGGTTACGGTTAAAAATAACTCAAATAGAATGTTAATATATATAAATTCTCATACTGATATTGACTATACCAGAATATTAATTAGTGTACCAGTGCTCATACAAAATAAAGTTCACTGAGTTGTGTGCGTTTATAAATTGATTGAGTGTAATATACATTAATTTGATTGGGTAAAAATCCATGATGGCAGCTAATTTGTGACACACTTACACTAGTGCAATCTTAAATTGTGTATGAAATCCTCTTACTGAAAATTACTATACCACTATATGGAATAGTGTAACTATATTCGTGCAAAATTAAAATTCACTGCGTTTAGTTGCATGCGTTTATAAATTGTGTGTACATTAATAACATAATAATGATAATAATAAAGTTTGACACATTGACCCTTAGTTTGCCAATTAAATTTTATTTCATGAATACATTTTTCTTCATAATTCTTTCGAAATGTAATTGAATTACCCAACTTTCACACATAAAAATGGACACTAACTATTTGCACTTAAAATGGAGAGAATTTTAATACTAATGTGGTTTTTCACATAACAAATTATAAAAAGTGATTAGATTCAAATGCAAAATATATGAAAACCATATTTTTTGGAAAATTTTTATACATTTCAGGCACTACAATTATTTGTGTGATTATAAAAATTATATAAAAATTGGATTTTATTTCAGAAAAGTGGTGTTAATTATTTTTTTTAAAAATTGCAGAAGAAACATTAATTTCGTCAATTTTTTAAATAAACTCACTGCAAGTATTGAGAAAAACTTCTAGGAAAATTATTTTCACTAAATTATAAATGTTTTTATAAAGTGCAAAAAAATAATAATAATAAATCCCTTAATTAATAAAAATACCGTGATAATTTATGACACATGACACAAGTACAATGTTAATATAAATTTATCATACTTGAAGTTGACTATACCAGTATATAATTAGTATACCTATCAGTGGCGTCTGGTGAAAATTTTAACTCAAGTAAAAACATAATTATATAGTGTACCACGTACCTCTCAAATGAGCGTTATAGTTGGTTTACCCATATTTTTTGATGAGTTGAGTACGAATAAAATCATGAAGGCGCCTCAAAATGACGATCTATTAGCTCCATTGAATTTCATAGAAGAAATACTTCAAATTTTCACTCTTAGCGTGACCCAGTATCAACGAAGTGGACGTCGAGAAAAAACGATCACTTCGGGGTGCTTGATTTTCGTGAGTCTCCTTGCCTCTCCCGTTGGTTGCTTGATTTTATGTAAAACTCGCTTACATGCGGGTACTTTATATTACCAGGTATACCGGTTAATGTTCGCCACTCACACATATATGGCGCTACAAGCGGTAGTAGTAAACCAAAATGGGTGAATTTTTTTTTGTTTAAAAGCTATGACATTTCTCTCCAAAAATTAGTTGGCAGCAGACCTCTTATCGAGCAACAATATTGTTAAAAAAATAATTGAAAATGTCGGATTTAGTGTCAGTAAAACGCGAAATGCGAACATCATTGTTTTTTTGTTTTCGTTTGAAGAAGACTGCGGCAGCGAATTGCAGTCTGAATGAAGACGACACGCAAACACAACAACAACTTGCAGAACAACTAGGAGTTGCTCAACAAACCATTTCCGATCGCTTGAAAGCAATGGGAAAGATCTAAAAGGAAGGTTAGTGGGTGCCACATGAATTGAATGAAAGGCAACAAGAAAATCGAAAAACCATCTGTGAAATGCATCTTCAACGATACAAAAGGAAGTCTTTTTTACCATCGAATCGACTGGTGATGAAAAGTGGATTTATTTTAAGAATCCTAAATGGAAAAAATCATGGATTAATCCAGGACAACCATCAACATCGACTGCAAAGCCAAATCGCTTTGGTAAGAAGAGAATGCTTTGTGTTTGGTGGGATCAGAAAGGTGTGGTGCACTACAAGCTCGTAAAACCTAGTGAAACTGTTAATGCTGATCGCTACCGACAACAAATCATCAATTTGAACCGTGTTTTGCTGCAAAAACGACAAGAATATCAAAAGAGACAACACAAGGTAATTTTCCTACATTACAATGGATCATCACACAAAGCAATACCGGTCCAGGAAATTTTTGGGTTTTCACCAGAAAAAAATAAGTTTCTTCACTTTAAAAAACGGCGGACATTAACCGGTATACCTGATATTTATATATACAGTTCATTCTACGCGATTTTTCACAGAACATACTTTTAATTACATCGAAAAAGGTAGGCGAAGCTATGAGGTTTTTTAACATTTCCTTCTCAATGGCCATTAGTGAAAGACCATTTAAGCACTCTTGTCCAATAGTATTTCTGCAATGATTTTTAGTCCTATTTAAAAATGAAAACAATCTTTCACAACCAGCTGCAAAAAAGAAAAAATAATTACACACAACCGAAGGAAGATCAGCAGTAAAATACCCATACGCAGAACATATATTATTTATAAAAAAAATTTCCATCATGGCGGAATTATTGCTCAATATTTTTCGCTGCGATGGGAATTGCTCATCGCGACGTTAATTTTTTGTCGCGTTAACATAACCAAAATTTTTAGTTTATTTTATATCAGCGAAAAGGAAAATAAATAAAAAAAATTAGACCAATAATAATAATAATAAAATTGATAATGAATAATTTTGATGAGAAATTAATAATAGAAGTGGAAGGTTATCCATTGATATATAATAAATTTTTGCAAGAATATAAAAATGTAATTGCTGCTGATTTGAATACTTCTTGTTTAATATGAACATAGAAAAGTGTTATCGCGACGAAATATCGCGCTAATGTGCAAGTGTGTTTTTTTTTGACAAGCGAAATAGGTCATTTTGCGGCAATAAAAACGCGATAGTGTGCAAAGCACTTAACAGTCGAGTGAATGCAAGTTAAATTGTGTGGCTTGTGTTGTCTTGCTTATTTTTCAATTAATTTAGGTGTGTGTGTTTTTTGTGCTACTATTTTATTTTGAGTTTTAATACTGATTTTTTATTTTTTTTCACATAGTCGTCATCGTCATTGACTGTGTGAGTAATTTTTTACAGAAGTAGGTAGGCGAATTTTAAATTTTATTTGACTAAATTTTTATTACTATGTACTTTTGCAATTCGAATGAAATAAAATAAAATCTTATAATGAATTGAATAAAGTCGATAGGAAAATTTCAACGCATTCAGTGAATGCATTGAATCTATGGACGAGACGCCGCCGACACCTAACTTATACAAAAATAATTTACTGAGTGTACATTAATTTCATTGGTTAAAAATCCATGATGGCCGCAAATTTGTGATAATTTTAATATAGAAATCTCATACTGAAATTGACTATACCAGTATACCATATAATTTAATGCACCTATACTCATAAAAAACTAAAATTCACTGCGTTAGTGTTTGTTATATTTTAACGTATCAGGTGCTTTGTTTGCGTGGGCGATCTCAGCGGGTAAGTGTACATTATACATTTACTTAGATAAAATGGAAGCTATGTTAACGCCATATGACATCCTGACCTACATCAACATTTGCCGTACTCGTTGTGAAAATATCACCGCCATAGAACACAAATAAATTATATTGTTTTCGGTATATTTTCCATTTTCCATTTCGATAAATTTCGCTACAAATCTCTTAGAAATTTCCACAAAATCACACACTTTTTCAATGTGTTTTTGTTCAGGATAATTACTTCAGACGGACGACCCCTGGACGTTCTATGCCATCAGTAAATCATTCTGTATGCAATTCGAAAAAAAACTTGTACTCTTAACACATTAAACGATTTGATATAAATCATCGCCATTTTGAGTAGCATTTTTACCAATTTAATTTCAAAACCCCAAATTTAATGCGATTTTGTCTCAACACTTTTTCTGTAAAAGTGTAAAAAACAACTAAGAGGTGGCGGTTTATTATGGGTCAAAGTGTGTATATTTATTATACGTATAAAAGTGACACATATGGAGGTAATCCAATGTATTTTGTTTTCCCCATTATTTGTTTCCTTTTTTGTGTTTCACAACAACAACAAAATTGATTTATAATAATATTATTTTGGAAATCATATTGCAAACATCAAATCGATATGATAATAATATTCATATTATATTTAAATATAATGTAATATGTGTAAAGGAATATGTGTGTGTGTGTGTGTGTGTGTGTGTGTGATACAGTACGAGTGTAATTAAAATTATTTAACTTATGTTATTTGCTATAATATATTATTTGAGCAAGTGATTCCATCGGCAAGTTCAATATATTTAATCGAAATAATTAACACAATGGTGGCAGCGGTAAGAGGTTGTCGGTTTTTGCCGTCAGCTTTTTGCACACACATGCGCCATGTCATCGCAGCGATCGTCGCCATTGCAGCGAAAAATAATATTAGACAATAAATCCTCCATCAAGGAAATTTTCTTTTACAACGGAGTGCATACATTCGCTTTTGTGTATAAATATTGTGGTCGCGAAGTGTATGTGGAACGATAAAAACGTGTGTATATAACAGCTTTGTTTCAACAAATGTATAACTAAATATTTATAGTACTGAGCACATACATAAAATAATATCAAAGTAGTAAATCTATATATCTCCCCTTGTTATTTTTGGGGTTATCAATATACGTAGTTGTTGTTGTTGGTGTTGTTATAGGGAAAAAAAATAGAAAAAAAAGTGGATACATTTTAAAATACCCTGAAGCCTTTGTTTTTTTTTTTTTTTTACTTAAATTCCTTTTTGAATAAATACTTTAGTTATGTACTCGAACACACACACACACACACACGCGCACACGGTAAATTTTGCTACGCTTCATTGTGTGCGTACGTAATACACATCGTAAATCACTTAAAAATTTGGATTGAATACAACAGGTGTTCGAAGTTGTTTGTTTGTGACATGGATGAGATAATGTACGCATAAATAATAAATGTAAATTTGTATATTATTGCAAATGGAAAAATACCTATTATTATTGCCTATTAAACAGCACCGTATAAATATCAAAATCTATTTCGTTTCAAAGGGGTCACGTGTATATTTTTTTTTTTTGGAAAAAATCTAATTTAAATATCATTGGAAAAGTTTTGATCCATCGAAAATATTAACATCATTCAAAACCTTAGTCAATTTCTGATCGTTTGAGTAGTCACATGACACAGTATAATGCAAAAATATCCTTTTCAAAAGGTTCTGATCCAATATCCTTGAAATATTCTGGATATATAAAAATGCTGAGGTTTAGAACATAAGTATTATTGGATCACTCAATTCTTTATCCAACATAGATTTAATGGTATTTGAATCGTTTTCCAAAATTTCTATTTAGTTTCATAGGGCGTCACGTGTCACTATAATACAAAAAAATTTCTTTGGTTTTGATTCATCGGAAATATTAACATCATTCGAATCCTTAGTTAATTTCTAATCGTTTGAGTGGTCACATGACACAATATAATGCAAAAATATCCTTGGAATAGCTTTGGAAAAGTTCTGATCCAATATACTTGCAATATCCTGGATCTAATTTTCTATCAGTGCGCTGGGGCACCATCATGTTGAAACCACTTCTGCACTCGATCAAATATGGATTGACAGAGGTTAGCCCATAAGGTAGCCGCCAAGTTCTCCCCACATAAATCCATTGGATTTCTATTTATGGGGTTTGCCTTTGCTAGTCTGTGATTAATTCACGTGAAGAATTGATTCAACTTATTGAAGACTGTATCCAAGAACTTCGCCACAAACCACAACAAATACTTAGAATTTTATTCGGTCTATTGAAAATCGTTGTCGTTGTATGTATTCGAGCTGAATAGGAGCACATTTACAGCAATTACTGTAGGCTTTGTTTGTGTAAAACTGTGGTGTTTGCAGGTGTGGTCGGTGTGTGTGTGTGTATATGTGTGAAGGTTTGTGTGAATATGTATGGAGTGTATGGAACCAGTTATCTGTCACATCTTCATTATTGGTTCTGGGTAAAGCAAAGAACTACATCGTTGTAGCCATTTGTGAATATCTATGGAACCGGGGTTGAGACCCATCGCAACGCTGTAGCTTAAACGAAAGCTTATGAATGTGGTACGTTTCTAAACTAATACAGAGAAAAATTTTTCCATCATAATTTTTCGACTTATGCTTTCAACAAATTTTCAAAAAACGAAAAATGTCTTTAAACTATTTGTCAACAGTCCAGTAAGTATGTGGATAACCACCACATGCCCGAATTGCCTTATCTTAAAGTCAAATTAAAGATCTCGGTACGCTAATGCTAATTGTGTATCAAAAAATTAAAATCGATTAATTAGTTATTGAGATATTGATCCCAGTAGAGTGCAAACAAAAAACACGGTATGATTGAAAATATGGTTATTTCTTCATACCGATTAGTCGAATCGGCCAAAATGTTATATAATATTTTCGACGCAAAATGACCCAGAGAACCATAGGTTTTCGTATTACCGTCGCATTTTGGGACACCCTTTACATGCTGAGTTTTGGTACATAAGAATAATTTCAAACATTAATCAAATTATTGCGGGGCGCACATGTCGCTTGAGTGGTCACATGACACTATATAATGAAAAAATGTTCTTGAAATATCCTTGGAAAGGTTTTGATCCATCAGAAACTTTACCATCATTAGAATCCTTTTTCAATTTCCATTTCGCTTGAGTGGTCACATGACACTACAATGCAAAAATGTTCTTGGAATATCCTTAGAAAGGTTCTAATACCATATTCTTGAAATATCCGGGATATATATATATGCTGAAGCATGGAACATAAGTGTAATTTCAAACATTATTCAAATTATTGAGGGGCGCACATGTCGCCACAATGCAAAATATGTCCTTGGAAAGATTTTGATCCATCTGAAACATTAGCATCATTTTAATCCCAATTTCCTACTAGATTGAGTGGTCAAATGACACTACATAATACAAAAATGTTCTTTTTAATATCCTTGGAAGTGTTTTGATCCATCAGAAACATTAACATCATTCGAATCCATATTCAATTTCTAATCGTTTCAGTGGTCACATGTCCTGTCCTTGAAATATTCTGGATATTTATATGCGACGGCTTGGATAAAAATCAATCATTATTCAAATTATTGAAACGGTCACAAGTAACACTATTTTGCAAAAATGTGCTTAAATTATTATTGGAAAACTTCTGATCCATGATCTGAAACATTAACTTCATTCAAAGTTTTATCGAATTTCCATTTTTGTTTGAGGTGTCACATCCAACTATAATGAAAACATTTCCTTCAGATATCTTCGATACATATATGCGGGGCTTGGATAATTTCAATCATTATTCAAATTATTGAGACGGTCACAAGTCACACTATTTTGCAAAAATGTCCTTAAATCATCGTTGGAGTATAATTTACCAACTTTACTGTAATGAATGTTTATCAGATGCTGATGTCAAAGAACAGATAACCTACGACATGTTATTGTTCATGGATTGAAAGACAAAATGTTACCATATTAAACTGTACCATTCCATATATCGCCTAATACTAAACAAATAAAACAGAAGAGGGTGGACCTGTTGTGCCACAGAAACTCTACAAATAGAAAAAGAAAATTGAATATTACAAGGGGTTTCAATTAATTCAATTGTACCTGTACCATATTATTTAAATTGATAGCATAAGATTTGTAATGAATTAACGTTAATACAGAAAATAAATATAACAAAGATAACCAATCGATTTACGATGTGACACACTGAAGCTACACTGCCTGCCTGCCTGCATCCAAAACAGATTATAATCCAATTTAAAATAGATTTTTATGTAAATGGAATTTGAATTTATACATTTTATATATTGATGGCGAGGCTTAACCACACACTCACACACACACACGCACACCTATATTTTACCTGTTCATTTTAAAAAATATTTTTATCCTTCATTTTATATATGTTTTTCCTAGTTGTGTGTGTGTGTGTGTGTGTGTGTGTGTGATTATAATTGACATTGACATTGATCTCTGTGTATTTATTATACAAATATACATGTAGAGAAAAACACGAGAAAATAAAAACGGTAAAAACGAAATCTAAAATTATATACAACCAAACAAAAGACAAAAAAAACGGTATATTGCATTATAATTGAGAGGGAAGTTGTTAACGGTACTATATTATAACAAAAAAAAAAAATACAAAACTCAATATATGCAAAGGGATTTTAAATAATTACATTTCCTTGTCACTTTGTTTATCGTACCGAAAATATGTGTACAATAAATGTTATCATTGGAGAGGGGTTACAAAATAAAACCCGTTTTTTGTTGTGCCAAAATTTATCCATACAAAATCTTTTAGTTTATTGGAATTTATAATTTTTTTAAATTATGTACCGTTATTTATTTAATAATGCGCACTGAATTGACATGATATAAGTCGACGAGAATTGTATAACAATTTAATAAAGCTTATTTTTGTACATGGTTTTTTTATTATTATATTTAAATAATATAAATTTTACTAAATTTCTTGTCACACTTGTAACACACCGTATAAGCCACCCACACACACACACACACACACAACAATTCTTATATTTATTGCTAAATTGAAATTCACAGGTATACAACCAAGAGCTTTGCTGTGTACAGTGGCAACTATCCATTTCCGGATAGTTACCACTGTAATTTTCATTCTCAAAATTTGCATAAAGAATTTATATGTGAGAATATGCATCGTGTCCAATCTCCATCTGGCGTCTTCTGAAGACTAATAAAACTATTAATCATTTTATAGATTTCCAACAATGTTGCAGAGTGACGGTCCATAGTACAGCATCAATGCAAAACAGTCTATAGAATCTTGTTTTATTTTGAACCACCACATAGTGTTCACCGGATCTGTGACTTGGTCTAATTCAACTCAAATTCTTGATAAATTTGTAATAGCCTTCACAAATCCTGCACAAGTTATGTATACGTAATGCGATTCGTTTGTTCGGATGGTATGTTGGGTATAGCATTGCATTGTAAAGTTAGTCGCGACCGAACGCCGACGACCACAGATTGTGCGGATAGTTGCACGGCCTATAATATCATGAGCTGCTACAAATAAAGAATAATCTGGCAGCTGTTTGTATTAGAATTACTATTGGATATTGCATGAAGTCAGCCTTCAATTAAAATACTTAGTTAAAGTTTCAGTGATTACACAGTAACGTCATTAAAACTGCTTTCGAAACAGGTGATAAATGCCCCTGCTGTAAATGCGCTACTGAATTTACAGAATGATTAAGTGGTTAACTACCAACTTCACAAAAAAAAAACAACCAGTTATAAATTCACAAAACGGCCTCGGATCGGACAGGATAAACGCGCGGCTACGACGACGATTTAAGGACAATGATTTAACGACTTTCATCTAGGAATATGTTTGAAAAGTTGGATGCAGTAAACTGTTATATAAAGATCTTTAAAAGTTGGTATTGGAAGACGTTGCGACTGCGACGGATGGGTCAGGTTAGGGAAAAGCTTGGTGCAGAAGGCTAAAACCGTAACTGAGTTATAGCGCCATAAAATCATTTGTTTGCACTTTGTCCCCAATCGGCTTCGGTTCATTATCAAGCATCGATTGGGGCGTCATCGAACACGAATGCAATTGATTTCTTCGAAGGCATTTGTAAGCGAGATGTTTCTCTTTCTATTCGTAACGCCCATAAAATCATATTTCCCAAGTAAATTTTCGATTCAATCTCAAGCAGTTGATGGATACAATGAACGATGACTCGGTTGTACACACACACGCGTGCCCAATGCCAACTACAAGTTTTACAATTATAATTCTTTATTTATTAAACAAAAATTAAAAGTAGGACTCCAGTTGAAATATTCACTAACTCATTCATTTAATCTTCATCATTTTTAAGCAATGAACCCAATGAACCGGATACAATTAAACCGGATACGAAAACGGATTAAGGAATCAAATGTATTTAAATATTAATCGCCTGGTTTCATAGAACCATTTGTGACAGAAAGCTTTCGATGAAAAATTAAAAATGATGTTTTTTGGGCCGGTAAAAGTTAACCGAAAATGATCACATCTTTGTCGCTGTTAAATCCCATTTTTAAAAACGTAATAGTTACAATCATCCCCCTCCCCACCCCTGCTCCTAATCAGAAGGTTTACAAAAACAATTGGTAAACCCAAAGTTTTACAATAATTTATGAAATTAGCAATAATCTAGCTACCCCTTATTTCTGCCATTTTGGTTCTACTCCTTCGTTAAACTGACTGATTATTTTTAGCTCCAGATTATTATTATTATTATTGTATTCAATTTTAGCATAATAATGCAGTTCATTTATCTACAACTTTTGTATTTTAGGGTAAATTCGAACCGCAATGAAATGTGACAATAGAAGCGGGTGCGATGGTGTTAACAAAAATATATTAGCACACCTTTTTTCGCGTATAATGAACGGTACCGTTCAAAAACCATAAATTATTATTACATTTTACAGTTATAAAAACATAAATTCATTGATATTTAGTTTAGCTTATGCGGTGATACTGTGATAACTGTAAATGTGTATATATGTGTGTGTGTGTGTGTGTGTTTGTGTGTGTAGTAAAAATAGTTAAATGAAGGTTAAGTGTATATTTATTTAAATATGTTAGCGAAAGTGTATGCGGATAATGTTTGGGTGCGTGTGTATGTGTGTGTTTAATATACTGTTATTTTTTTCGGTTGTTTCATCCGATTTCAGGCGGTGGGTGGGGGGGGTGGGGGTGATATATGCGAATACATATTGTTTGTATAACGGTTTTTTTATTGTATATATTAAATATTTTTTTATTTTTTTTTTTACAGGATGTAAATATAAAGAATGAAATGAAGCAACAGCGAGCGACAGTTGTGTTGCAGAGTAGACTATCATTTGCAGGCAGTAATATAGCGGCAGTAAAACAATATTTATAATAATTATTTTTTTTGTCGGTATACACACACACACACACACACACACAAACACACGCACACACACACACGCACACACACAAATCTGTGTTGGGCTTAATAAAATAAACATTTAGAAGAAAATCTAAAAAAAAAAATAATAAATGGAAAATTTATTATTTTATTTATTGTTTGTTGATGGAAAAGAGGGCGTCGTGCGTCGTGTGTGGATTGTATTATTATAAAATAGATAACGAGAGAGTTGTTTTGTTACATATTTGGGAATGAAAGTAAAGTGTATTGGAACGGCGACAATCGCACAAATATTTGTTGGAAAATTTATTTCGTTTTTTTTTTTTTTTTTTTTTTGGTTTATAAACTTTTACCAAAAAAACCACACCGTGTGCGTGTAATAGTAAATTATTTTCTAATAATACACCACAGCGACACACCAACTAGTCGATGTTGATGAAAATGTTTGTTTCCACCCTTTTTTTTTTTTTTTTTTCTTTCTTTTTTGGTATCCTGGAAAATTTATTTTTTTTTTCTATTTTTCCTTTATTTTGTATTTTATTATATCCGACATTGGTTGTTTTTTTCGTTTGGGTGTGGTGGTCGATTTGTCATTGGTCGATTTTGTGTGCCTATAGTCATTTATTTATTGCACATATTTTCGTTTTTTTTATGCCAAAATAATTTATAAAAAAAATATTTAATGAACCATGTCCAACACACACACACACACAAAAGGATTTTCCAAGGATTGATATGTCGTGAGTGTTGTGTGTGTGTGTGCGTGTGTAGACTGCCAATGGGTGTGTTTAAAAATAAATAAATAAATAAATAAATAAATAAATAAGAGATATGTTGTGATAATGGACATTTTGAAAAATTAATCATCTATTTGTTATTGACGCCATAATGTGTATGGAAAATTTTTGCAATAGGAATTATTATAATATTTAATAGAGAACATAAGGATATACGATGATGCTAAATCAACTAATACCAACCAAACACACGATATTGTATTTATTTTGAAACAAAGATTTTCATAAAATTATATTTTCTTAGACATTTTCTCAATACTGTCAATGGTAAATTAAGAATAAGAAGAAATTTCCAGATACTGTGTGAAATTGCTTGAATAGGATGATGGGACAAGCGCTCATAAAACATAAATTCTACTCAATTTCTTGTTTAATTCTTTTTTCTCGTAAAAAAAGTGCACATATCGAATGCATAATACAAAAAAAATATCTTTGTAAGATATTTGAAATGTCCGAAGTCCTTCAAAACTTCAATACAACTCAAATCCTTGTCTAATTCTCTTTCAAACGCGGTGTCACATGAATAATTTCAAAAAATATCCTTGCAATATCCTTAAAATGTCTTAGATAAATAAAATATATATTGTACTCAATTTCTTGCCTAATTCTCTTTTGCATGATCTATCGCATGAAAGATTTCAAAAAGTATCCTTGCAATATTCTTAAAATATCTTAGATCCATGAAATATAAATAAATCGCCAATTCTAGTCGAATTTTCTTTCGCCTGAGTATCGCATGTATAATTTAACAAAACAAAAATCCGTCAAGGGTTCTTAGTAATGTTCTAGATCCATAAAACACATAAATTCTACTCAATTTCTTGTTTAATTCGCTTTTTCAAGAGGTATCGCATGTACAATTAAAAAAACGAAAGAAAATCTTGCAAGATCCTTAAAATGTCCTAGTACCATAAACACATATATATAAAAACTAAATTTCTGGTCAATAAAATCTATTTCACGTGAAGTATTGCAATATCCTTAAAAGGTCCCTAGCACTGTCCATAAACACACTCACTTCACAGTTCTGCTCAATCTTCTGTTTCCGTCTCTTTCACTTCTTTCACCCGTCTTATATGTATAATTTCAAAATAATGTATACGTGTGAGTAAGATCCTAGATCCTTGAAACACATACAATTCATCACGAATCCATCATTTTTAATGCTCTCATTCAAAAAAGGGTGTGTGATGGATAATTAAAGAAAGAAAAAAACAGAATAATATCCTTGTACGATCCTTGAAATGTTTTTAATTCATGAATTCAAGCAATTTAACAAAACTATCACGCCAAAAAAATTGCACCTCACCGTACAATTCGATGATTGCGTCAAATTGGTTTCCAAATACGATGACTTCATTTTAGATCTTTCAAAGTACCATGGACGATGCTCTCGAAGTAAAACCATCTTGCGGCTATCATATTTTTTTTTTTTGCAAACTCAATCTATCATCCAAATCTGAGTACTTACATTTTATCACAATTACAGCACTTAGACAGCACAGAAAAAACAAAGATCAAATAAAATCGAGTGAACACAAACCGGAAATTGTGTGCTTGTCTGGGTCTGGCTATCGGTTTGTCTGCACAGTAGAAAGTATATGGAATACAGTAAATAGTGAAATCGGTGAAAGTTTATGGGATTTTAAAATTTCAATTGTTTTTTCTCCCATTGAAAATCGAGAGGAAATTGAGAAAAATTGGGTGTTTAATAAATTATTATATTTTTTTGTTGACGTCACCCGCAATTAAGGAACGCAATAAACAATTAATTAATTTTATTTTTACCATCCGAAACAGTAAACCGCAGAAATATACTAAATTTTATAAGAAACCCCCGATTCCCAATTCATTTTATGTTAAATTTATGTAAAAAAAAGTGGTCCAAACCAGGTATGACGGCCAGGACGGTTTTTCTTGTAGGGATTTGAAGAAAATCATCTACCATGAGTTGTTGTTCAATGGTCAAACGTTCAATTCGGCCCAAAGCATCCATCTGGACCGAGGTAGAGGTCAACAATCGATCGGAAGTGATTAAAATTAGCCAATATGTCATGTCATCTGGAGCAGGACCTCACACGTCCTTTATATGATAACCATTCAAAAGGTTTGAACACTTGGATGGGAGATTCTTATGGACGTCCACCTTATAGACCGGACCTGATTGCAACCGATTATCATCTCTTTTTGTCGATGGCAAACGTTAATGATTGTATAAAAATGACTTCAGACGAGGTTTGTTAAAACAGCTGTTTATCTCTATTGATTTTGCCAATCCATTCAGAGGTTACATAATTTCTAGTATTACTATGCACCAATTAGTCAACAGTTTTACAATTGCTTTGTTAAATTTCGTTTATATTTCGTTAATTTAATTAATTTTTATTAATTTTTTTATTATAAATTATAGTTTTAACGTTCTCGTTAAATATCGTTCTCGTTAAATTACGTTTAAACTATAATTTATTGTTTAAATTTATTTATTTATTTTTATAGTAATTAATAATAAAAAAAACCAAATAGATATTTATATTTATTTAACACAAATAAATGGATATTTTATTGATATTGATTTATGTATGTGTATTTGTGTGTGTGTGTGTGAAAAAGTTCAAGTTCAAATTGCGATAGACAAAATGGTGGAACGAAAAAATTATAACGGTATTATTAAAAGAAATTAATTAATTTTTAACAGTTTAATAAAAGATACTGTATTTTTCTTTTAAACGCCATTTTGTTGTCATTGAAATTAAATTTCATTTAAAAAATAACTCCAAACAAACGGTAAATCGTTTTATTTGATCTTAATCAAAATGTGAAAATAATTTCTTCTACAAAAACATTTTCGTGTGCGTTTATCACAATTAAAAATATTAATATTTATAATTTAACCAAACAAAATAACAACTTTAATTAATTTTTTTATATTTATTGCATTAGCGAAAAAATGTGTGTTTGTGAAATAAAAGTAGAGTTGATAAAATAGTAAAATCATCGTAATTCGATGACAAATGCGTTTGTTGTTTGTTGGTAAGGTGAGGGAGGGGGCAATAATAGAGGAAAAACATAGTTTTTAATTAATGAATTAAAAAAATTTTAAATAAAACTTACCTTTTTTCATATTTATTGTCGACAAATGTTGTTTCGCATAGTGTAACAAAAAGAAGAAGTGAAGTGAAGACGATGAAGTTGATGCACCGATGAGCAGATGAAAAATCGTCCTTTTGGCTATGGAAAAAATTAAAAACAAAAAAATGAAATTAGAATAAAATTAATTTTTTATTTTAATTATAATTAATTTTTACACTTTTAATTTTTTTTTTTTTTAGATATTTTGCTATTAAAAATTTTGCAATAACAACGGGAAATAATATACACAGACACACAAAAACCACACACACACACAAACGCAAACCCGAAACAAAACTTTTTTTTAATTAATTTTTTTTTCAGTGTTTTTCGTCACAAATAACTGTTTAACAACACTTTTGTTATTAGTATTTTCGACGACACATTTGACACCGCAATTGACGTGCCGAATGTGGCAATACCGTTGCATTTATGTAAAGCATTTGTTGTTGTTGGCGACGTGTAAAATTACGACACAATTGATGATAGGTTAAATGACGATATCTTGGATTTACAAATGCACAAGATGTTGTTAGCACAGCGGCCGAAACAATTGTTTCAATCATTTTTTGATTGGTGAATGGTTTAATTTAATTTAAGAAAAAAACAAAAATTATATATAATTAATTTAATTTAATTAAATTTAATTTAAAAAAAGGCCGACGGAAAAAACTTGATTTTTTTTTAATTAATTAATTTTTGTTTATAATTTTTCCAATATTAGCCATTCTTCCCATTTTTCTCATTTGATTTATTATTTTATTTATGATTCGATTAATAATTCGATGAATTATTCGAAGATATATATTTCTTTCAAAATTTGGTTGCATTTTAAATATTTTATTATTGAATTGAAATTTTATTTTATTATTGAATTAATATTTTTTTCTATTTTCTATTTTAACAGTTTACAGTTTCGGATTTGAACTTTTACTATGTCACAGCACCAAGTTACGTCTGAACCAAATGCTTGTGCGACACCGTTATTTATATCCCTTTTTTCTGTTGTTGTTGTTGTAGTTGTTGGTGCTGGTGGTGATGGTATTTTATTTACTGCTACTGCGGTGAACCGGTTTTTTCTATACCAAATATATATATATAAACAAGATTTTGTACATAACAGAATAGTAGGATAGAAGATCCGTTATGTATTTATACGTGTTGAAATTGGAGAGGGGGACGGTTTGAATATCTTAATTTTTCTCCATCGTTTTCTATAAACTACATAAAAATGTATATATAAAAAATATAATTTACCGTTTTAAAAATATATCTATATATGCGGTCGCGGTCGTCATGTGTGTCATATTGTTTTTTTATGGATATGGATATGAACGAAAGAAAATATTATTATACCGGCACTGTTCACCGCACCGGTTACATGCACACGGCGGAAGGAGAACTGATATATTTATATTTATTTATTTATTTTCTTTTGGCATTGTTTGCGCGGCGCGTGACAGCATTTAATTTATCGAAAATCAAGAGTGTGTTTGTGTGTGGGTGCGGATGTTTATGGTGTACATAAAATTTATACTTATCGGAAAATAATTTTTCGTATATAAAGTATAAACATATTTTTAAGTTGTGTCATTCAAATACGAGTGCCAATATAAATTAAACGTAAACGTTTCCATCGTACGACGACACGACGATTATTTTAACACAAACAAAGTAAATTCAATTGGTCATCATTGAAATTTTCAAAAATCCCTTCAATCTAAAGTTAATAGAAATAAAAACCGACAAACACATTTAAAATAATAATAATTATTATTATTATTATTCATATAGACTATTTTTTTCTCGTTGTTTAGCCCCAGCCGCGCCACACGCCATTTTGATTTGAATAACTCGGCCATAGTATATCTCGTCAATTTACACCACAATACCAAAAATGTGTTTACGTGAATACCTATCAATTTATAAATGTAAAATAACAGCCGCTGTATCGGTAATTGTATTGATCATTATCGTTTACACAGCTGGGTATTTAACCGATTTAATGAAATGTTTTTATTATAATTCCGATACCAATTTGATGGTTGGTTCAACTAATCTGACACGTAATGAAACAACATTAAAAAATTTTACCATGAAAGGTGGTCGAAAATTTGCTAATCGTTTTAATCGTTATTAAAGCGTTTCCAATTTGTTTCGATTAATAATTTATTTAGTTGATTTTTTTTCTTCTTCTTTTTTCGCTTCTTTTTTTGCTTCCTTTATCAATTCTTCTTTGCTCTTTTAGTTTAAGAAAAAAAAAATTGGTTTTTTCAAATAAAAAATTACAAAAACAAAAAACTATTGGTTTAACAATTAACAAAAAAAAATAATAACAAAACAAAAACAATCTAAATTTTAATATGCCGCCACGTACTCGCCGCTGTAATAGTTTCGTTTTTTGGTTTCAATTTGTGTGTTTAATTGTACGAATATGTAAAAAGGTAAGTCTATTTTAAAATAGTTTTTTTTTTTTATTATAAATATATAATTCTTTGTGTGCTAAAAACTAAAAAAAAAGGTTAAAGGTTTTCATTTAGATTTAATGTTTACAAATAATAACTAAATTCGAATAATGGTGATAGTTAAATTTCGATAATTTATAGTTAAAATTCATTCTTGGCGCAGCCGGGAAATTTAAAATACTTGATAAATGATTTTTTTTTTTTAATTTATATTAATTAACTTTAATTTTATAATTAACATATTGAAAGATTTTTAATGCTGTGTAAGTAAAAGCCGCCCGACCGAGGCCGTTTTCCATGTGCGCGATAACAAATTGCAAACCGATTGTAAAATATCTGGTGAATATGATGGATAAAACATTCGATACCATCCATTTCAATTAAATAAATTAATTTTTGTCTATGGAATGCCGGCAGCAAGATAGAGTTATCGGTTCTGGGAAACCGAATGCAGCACAACAGAGTGTGTGTAAAAAGTCAACAGAAAAATCTTTGAAAGAAGTAATTTCGGCTAGTTAGTTATTCTCAAACTAAGCTTCTCTTTAATTCATACAAACTTTTATCAAGTCGACCCCACCCCTCCTCCCCCCTCCCCGAACAAAAACAATTCAATTACATTTTCCCATCCATCATTATTCAATTACAATTGAAACATTATTTTAATTAATCCAATTTTGGTTGTAAAATAAATCAAATTCAAATATATGAACTTAAAATTTAATTTTAATATAATATTATCATCACACACACCAACACCCACACTTTAAATCTAAAATTTATGTAAATTTATGTGTTTTAAGTGAAAATTAATTGACGTCTTTTATTTTACGGTTACAAAACAACAAAATGTTCACACGCAGCCGACTGCCTCATTTATTATTTTCCGATCATAATGGAAAATAGTCCCTTGGAACGAAATGTTCATGTGATATTTTAATAGAGCGTGTGCCGCGCCCTTTAAAAGATATATATGTGTGTGTTAAAAAATTATTTAAATAACAATCTGCAACCATTTTGTTTTTTTTAGAAATTAATTAAATAACAATGTGAAACCATTTTGTTTTTAGAAATTATGGTGTAATTTTCAGAATAAATTAATTCATAGTCAAGTTTCGTGTGTTTTCTGCATTCTAGAGAGAAATGTTGGTTGTTTAAGTTTCATCCATTGTAAATGATACTTTTGATATTGCGATGCAAAAACTAAAGTGTATTCCGATTAAATATCAACGTTCTGAAGCTCAAAAAATTCTGTGTGTTCGTGTTTTTGTTGTTGATTTTTGTCACATACCCAAATAATTGTGTAATTAATATTGAAAGCACTGCGGTTTGATAACTTCTGGAGGGGAGAGGCGATGTCAGCTAGCTCTTGTAACTTCACTTTGCGATCGCCCCATAATAATTTTCAGATTTTAAGGATTAATAACAGCTCATTTGAGGGTTCAGTATGGTTGGCGTCTGTACAAATCAGTTTAAAATCAGAAAAAATCCATCGAAAAGTAATCAACACACGAAACTGCTTTTTTAAAAACTGCAACTTCTAAACAAAATGGTTGCACGGATTGTTATGAAATTTTAACGTAATAGTTCACACTATTGAACACGAATATTATTAAGGCACCACATCTGATTTGATTAGGCGGCCCGGCAATTTTTAACCCTTGTGTTATAATATTATATTTTTTTTTTGTTTTAAACAGGAAAAAACGGGTTGATTATTTTGTGGTTATTTAATTTTGTCATTGTTTGTATCTACCATTATTTAATTGTATACAATTTCAACAAATATAAATTGTGTTCACATCATCTTTGTTGAAATTTAATAAACCTCTTACGATGGCCGCCTACATTTATTGTATTTGTTTTTATATTATTATCTCAAAAAAAAAAAAAAAATGAATTCTAGATTAAAGAAATAAAATTTAAATAAATGAAATGGGCCAATTCTGTTGTTGTTGTTGTTGTTGGTGTCAAACATATTACATTTGAAAAGAGTAACATTACATTAGATTATAAAATCGCATCAACAGTTCATACAGATAATGTTAAAGTGTATGAGGATAATCAGCATACATAACCTATAAATATATACGAATACTATTTATTTACTTATTTACTTACTTTTACTTGGTACTTTATACTAAATCCATTGTGTAAAGTCAACCCAAACCCTCTAACCAAACTTCCCCATCCACCCATAGTATTTATATCAAATTCAATTGAATGTGTGTGTGTTTGTGTGGTGCTCGGCGGTATACAGTCGCATCGTCTGCTGCCACGTCATTTCATATTAAAGTATTGTTCTTCGACAACATAAAATTTACATAATACTTTATGCTTTGTTATGTATTTACCGTTACTAATTTATACAATTTCTTTCTTCTTCATCGCGCTTATCGTTGAGCCTATGTAATTTCAGTATATATTGTGGCTATTTAATACAAAGCCGCCACATTAAGATATTTCAATGGATGGAACAACAACAAAATATACAAAAATTGTGTTTAGAAATTGAAATTTATTGAATCTTATTTGAACAATTTTCGATACAAGTTACAACATAAAAAGGTTACAATCTAATGAATAATGGGTGCAAATGAGTACCCCCATTTTCTCACCACACATTTGTTTATAGAGAATTATGTGTAGAATCTGAAGATCCTGTCCTCAAGTCATTAATTTTGTAATAGCATCCGATTTAATTATTAGTTTGTGTAAGCAATACAATCCGCATATCCATACGTGCGTTCTCGAGTATTATCCTTGAAAGGATGAAATGAGATGGATATCAGTCAAATTCATTTTTGAATAATTTTGTTTTTTTGGTTTTTTACTTTTCCAATTTCCAAAAATTTAAAGGACATTTCAATCAGTTTAAAGAAAAATAATGAAATAAAAAGGACATTTCTAGAGAAATTATTCTGTCCGGAAATCATCAATTAAAATTAAGCACATGCCATGTCTGGTGTGTGAGTGTGTGTGGGAAATAGGAATTGAATGAAAAAAGCCGAATCAAGGATTTAAATACATAAAACATTTCCGGATGAATTTGTAAAAATAAATCTATAGAGAATTTTCGTGTGATAGAATTTATGGGAAAATATCCTTCATCCTTAATGTTGGCGCCTATTTTCTTTACACACATTTTTACATTATTTATTAATCTATTCAACTGCTACAAAATGTCCTTTTTGATTAATTTTTTTTTTTGGTTTTTTGGTTTTCTCAATTTCCAAAAAATTAAAGGACATTTCTAAAAAAAATTACAGAAATTCAGGTACATTTCTAAAAATATTATTCCAAAGAAGTTATTCTGTCCGGAAATCATCAATTAAAATTAAGCACATGCCATGTCTGGTGTGTGTGTGTGTGTGTGTGTGTGTGTGTGTGTATGTGTGTGTGAAAGAAAATTAAATGAATAAGGACGATTCAAGGATCTAATACAAAATACATTTCCGGATGAATTTGTTAAAATAAATCTATAGAAAATAATCGTTTGGTAAGAATTTATGGGAAAGGAAATTATTACACCGTAAAAATGTAAATCAAATGAAAAATTGAATTGCATGTGCAAGGATATTTCCAGGACTTTGCACTCAAAAGTAACCATTTTGTTTGTCCCGCATAAATGATGGAAATCAAATATTAGAAAACTTAGTTGAGTTTAGAGTTTTTTCTTACAATTTAATTAATTAATATTTAGAAATACATGCGAAAAAGAATGTTCTTAATCCTTAGAAAACAAAACAATTTCTCTTCTATTTACGTTTCCTGTGCAATAATTTCTTTTCGTTTAATTTTAATTTATCACATAATTATTTTTAACATTTATCTTTTATCTCTAAAAGAAAAAAAAACGTTCTTGATCCTTAATACGTCCTTTTCCCTTTAATTTCTTGTCTATGGAAAAGCAATTATTACACCGTAAAAATGTAAATCAAATGAAAAGTTCAATGGAAGTGGCAAGGATATTTCCATGGACTTCTCTCTACTCTCGTCCACGGTGGTAATTTTTAAAAAGTAATCATTTTGTTTTCAATTTCCAACCCCGTTTCTGAAATCGTCGAAATGGAAGTGATACATAATCATTTTTAAGACATTTTCGCCGTGTACGCTTCAAATATTTGTCGTTTTTGATGTGGTTGGTGGTGGTGGTGGCGATGATGAATATTAATTAAGTTTTCCCATTTTTAGTTTTTAACACGTTTATACCCAGAAAAATGAAAAAAAAAAGCGTGTGTACATTAGCAGCAGTGTACCCATAAATTTTAATCTGTGGTCGATACCGTCCCGTCAATATATTTTATAATCTTTAAGAAAATATATTAATAGTAGTTGTTGATGTTGTTGTTGTTGTTGTTATTGCTTTTAAAATTGAAAAGTTTTTTGGAAAAGTTTCCTTTTTTTTTTGGAAATATTTTCGCATAATATATTTTTATTTTGTTCTCCCCTCAAATAACTAAAAAAAATTTGTTGTTGTTGTAGTGTTTAACGGTGGCGGCTCTAACGTGAAACGTCTTTTGTCTTATTTACCGCTACAATTTATTTACCGTAAGAATTTATTTACACAAATTATAATTTATTTTCAATTGAATACATAAATTATGTTTAAGGTTTTGATACTTCATTCTTTTCGAATATAATGTGTGTTAGGGTGGGTGGCTGGGAAGGGTTTCTCCAGATTGGATGGGGGGATGAGAAAATTATGAGAATTTTTGTATACAAATATTAATATACCATTACATTACAGGTAAATTTGAATGATGAAAATATTTGAAATTAATCATGAAATATTTTTCAGCTGTATTAAATTTTAAGAAATTAAGGTAAAAACTTTTAAAAACAAACTGTTATTTTCATATAAATCAAAATCAGCGGATGGGCACAATGGGTACATATGCACCAGTGCCGAAGAAAATAAGTTCAGTTGAAATTCAGATTAGTGTAGTGATGGATACATTTCCAACCACCAATTTAGATGAATTTTTGTGGTAACAGAGAGAGAGAGAGAGAGAGATAGAGAGAGAGTAGAAAAAAAGTTCCTTCAAAATAGATTCTACCGAAACACATCCAATTTCACTTAAGATTATATTGCACTTGCTTGTTCTTGCTTCGGCCTACAATTTCAATCAAATTTTATATAGAACTAATTTTTAGCAGAGAATTGCAAGCAAAAGTAGTTTACCGTGACAATTGTTCTTTCAACATTAATATTCAAGTCGACAATCTTCCAAGCGATATTATAAACGAATAAATGTTAAAATTATTTGGGCGCTAGGCTCTTTGAAATGTCGTTGATGCTGATGAAATTCTCTGAAATAAGAAATGTTAATGGTTTTATACAAATTCCTGGAAATGTACATGATTTCGAGATATGGTGGAATTAATTCCGGAACTTAGATCAAATAAAGTTCATGTTACTCTCCAAACCCTCCAGATGTATGAGTTCCTCGAGTTCCTCGAAGCGTCTGGTTTCACAAATGAAACCCGAGATGTTTTGTTATTTATAACATAAACATTCATTGTGGACGGTTCCATTGCGTATTTTTCAAATATTCATTACATAAGCAGGCATGCCGATTTTTCTCCCTGACCTGACCCATCCGCAGCCGCAACGTCTTCCAATCCCAAATTTTAAAGATCTTTATATAACAGTTTACTGCATCTAGCCATCTTGCCTTTCTAACATATTGCAAGATCCAAGTTTTTAAATCATTGTCCTTAAATTTTTGCCCCGGTTTGAGTCGTAGCCGTGCGTTTATCCCGTTCGATCCGAGGCCGTGTTGTAGAATTCATAACTGGTAGTTTTTTTGCGATGTTGGTATTTAACCACCCCATACGTGCAACCTACTTAATCATTCTGTAACATCTAACCCATTATATTTTAGGCCGTTCCGCTAGCCGCACAATTTGTGGATGCATTCGGTCACAACTGACAACAGGCAATTATGCTCTGCCCAATATACCATCCGAACCATTTAGCACAACCCAAAACCAATTTAAATTTATTCCTAGCAAACCCCTGTGACTCAGGACTTTTTTACTTGTCGACAGTTACCACATTGGCTACCAACACAATCAAATTCTGTGTGTAGTACCCAGTTAGCCTTTTTTGTGGTGCTTCCTCCTCGAATTAATTACCGAATTTTTTTCGATTCATATTACCAAAGTGTCCAGATTAGATTGGTTCCAGCAATTTTTTTTTATGGTTCGGATGTGGGTATACACGGATGTTTGTGCACATTTGACGCTGTGAATTCTATATCAATAGTGTACCGAATGTTAATTATACAATATTTACAATAGATGGAACAACGTATAATATTTTAATTTCCATTTTCCAAACTAACCGCATTTCTAATCCATCCACTGACCAAATGTAATTTAATAATACAAAAATGCATCCGCACGTTACAACAATAACTCAAAAATAAAACCCTTCGTATTTTCAATTTTTAAATTTGTTGCTTTCATTTGACCTAAATTATCCCCCCCTCCTCCGCTCCATAAATTATCATAACCTTGATCCTACAAAATTATTTTACTTGTACAAGTGAACGGTAAGTTACGAATAATACACATATTTCATCATTTTATTTACTTTATAAATGCACAAGGACAATGAGTCCTAATTGGCTGTATATATAAAATACGCTTACATCTGCTACACAAAATATGCTATACAGTCAGTAAAAACCCTATCTTAAAATATACAGTGTATGTATTGGTATATTTATATATATATTACACCCTTACCATATACATTCATATGAAATAGGAAAAGGAAAGGTCGAACTGAATGACTGTGACTTATTTCTATATTTTTAGGGATACATAAATATAAAAATGTTCAACAGTTTCAAAAAGTTTTTGCTACACATTTACACACACACACACACACACACACACACACACACACACACATAGACAAAATGCATCACGGTAACGCTTTCCATTTTCATATGTAATAAATTGTAACGTATGTCAAGCGTATGTAAACTGTATTCCCTTGTGGCATTAATTTATTTTATTTACTTGTGCACATTACTTATTACTGCAGATGATTTGCTAAGTTTCCGGAAAAATCATTTTATTCCTACATTCATATCTTGATAAAATTTAAATAATGATAATTGCAATCCCGTGAATTCTATAAATGCTAAATAAAATGCGATTGGTATCAAATTTGTAGTCTCTGAAACAGGTTTTAATTGTAATCACAAACAGGTTTCAATAGGAATTATTCGGAGCGTTAAATATTTGCCATGTTAATACGTACTGGGAGTTCCCAAATGGAAAAAAAAGCAATGCTTATCTTTGTGTTCCGTGTGCGGGCGGAAACTTATCAAATCATATACGCATTTATGATGTTCTATCGTATCGTTGAAATTTAATCGATATTTCATTTGTATTGTAATGTGCAACAGAAAAACAAACAACAAATGACATCCAGTAGCCGGCCATATCATACCATGTTTTGGGAAGAGAAAGTGATTTCAGATTTTATTATTAAATGGTTAAACTAGAAAGAATGAGGTGATTTTAAAACGGGAGATTATTTTATTCGTTTATCCAGAGCCAATTTCATAAAAACAATCGTTTTTAATTATTGTAGATAAATTCTAAATAGACGGAGGAGTAGGAAAAAGCAGCAAAGTCTATTCTTATAATAGTTATAAAGTTTTCCCAATAGAATTGGTTTCATATGAATGAGAATAAAAAGTAGAATTCTCATAGAATTGCTGATTCCAAAGATTACGTACATTTCTAGAACTCTACAAGGACATTTATTGAAATTTTATTGATAATCGATTGCTTATGTGTGAAAGAGAATAGAATGTAAGATTCGACTAGAATAGTGGATTTCTGAGAATAAGGACATTTCTAGGACCTTACAAGGACATTTTTTGAAATTTTATAATCGAAACCTTATGTAACATATGTAAGAGAATAAAATCTAAGATACGACAATAAATGCTGATTTTTGAGTTTAAGGACATTTCAAGGACCATATCCAGATTATATAGTTACAGATGATTTGCGTAGAATTTCTGAATCCAGGATGAAGGACATTTTAAGGTCCATGCAAATGTTATATTTTGAAATTATACATACGAAAAATTATACATGAATAAAAATAAACACTAGAATTCGATTAAAATTGTTGAATGCAAGGATTAAGGACCTTTCAAGGACTATACAAATGTTATATTTTGAAATTATGCATACGACACCCTCATGCTAAACAGGATTATCGGAGAGAAAATGTGTAAAACATATATATTTTTTTCTTCATCAAGGATATTTTAAGGACATTACAAATATGAAATCAAATTGGTATTTATATAAAAAAATATGTTAAAAAATCAGAACATATCCATCACACACACACACACACCCTTTATTTATACGGACATAATTTTTCCAAATAATATTTAACACAAATAAAAGAACGCACAAACGATCTGTCATTTTTCCGAAAAATTTATAAGGTAAAACTATTAGTTATTGTAAACAAGAATTTCAGTTAATTTAATATTTTTAGTACAATACAATGAATGATCGGTTCGAGTGAATGTCATCGAAATGGGACTGGATTAAGCATTGGGAATTAAAATGATAAATAAATAAATGAAAAACCAATGCCAAAAAGATGGTGGCCGATTTTTATGATTAACATAATTTTATTTTACCTATATTAATGCAAACTAATAACTTTACCTTTACAATATTCAAACTCCATCAACAATTACTTTTTCTTTGTTCATTTTTCTCTTTCTCTCTCTCTCTCTCTCACTATCTTTCTATATTTCTGTTCATATCACCATAGTCATAGTATCACCGGCCATAGTTTATTATTATTTGTGATTTGTTATGTTTTCAATTTTGAAATCTAATTATGGTGATGGGGTTAGTTCAAGCAAAAAAAATTCCGTTATATTTCAACATATACCAAAAAAATTGATATAGGATAAAATTGAAAATAATATTTCAAACCTATATCAAAAAAAGTATGTATTTTTAATAAAAATAATATTTATGAAAACTAATTTTATGTTATCCTTTTTATACCCAATGGCAGACAGCCACAATATGTAATGTTAAAAATTCTATTCTAATTTAATTTAATATTGTTCTCATATAGTTTTATATTTTATATTTTCTATACGTATTATTAGCAAACTCAATCATATCTGTATTTATAAATAAATGTTATATGGTTTCATTTTAATGTGTGTGTGTGTGTGTGTGTGTGTGTGGCGTACATTTTAAATTTTAAATTGGTTGAGATAGAACTTTTTTTTTTTTCAATTTTATTACAAAACAATTAAAATCAAATGCAAATTATTTGTTTTTGTATGGGGTTTTGTTTTATAGTTCCATGATTGTTTCAATAATTGTTTTTGTGGATGAGTTTTTATTTTTAAATTAGTAAATTTTATAGTTTCACAATCGTTTGCATTTAAAAAAACTATTTAATAAACAAAACTTATGTGTGCAGCCATTTTAAATAAACAATTTTTATTAGTATCGTAGAGAAAAAAAAATACGGCTAATATATAATTAAATTTACAAACATAACCTAAAATTTATATAAATACCTATATTTTTATTTATGTGCTTAACTTTCTGGTTTTAATTAAACTAACTATTATTTTATGTTGTACTCATTCCCGGTATCGTTGTTTATAGATGGACAGATAGATAGAGTATTAAAATTTATTATAGAATAAAATCTTTAAATCGGTAAATATTGTTGATGAATTTATTGATTGTCACAGAAATACGCTATTATTTTCAATAAGTTTTCAATTTGTTGTTGTTCTCGCACTGATGGTGCTTATTTTCCCATATATCCTTCAATGAATAATTTAATTTCCCAATACATTCATATTATTTATTTAAAATTTTCTAAATTATAATTAAAATACACTTTGGCATACAGATTACATGATGTCACCAAAAAGCTTATGGTTGAAAATTTATATTCTTTTCAATTCATTACCATTTTTTACTTACAAATAAATTACGTGCGTAATATATAAAAATCAATATTATTTTTCCATCCAGTTTTCGAGGCCAGCCAAAGTATTAAGCTAAAATTATATGTATTCTTTGGATAAAACAGTTTATGAAATAAAATGTTATCTTAACACACGAGTATCATCATTTTTTTACGCTGGAGGATTTAATTTATAATTTTCTATAAATAATAATTAATTAAAAGATTGCAAAGAAATGGGTGTGTGTGTGTGTGTAAAAGATATAAAAAACATTAGTAATAGCAACAATATAAAAACATATTTCTCTGACATTACAGACGATGATCCTTTGTGGGGTTGTATTTTTATTTTCTCAAAAAATTTAATTAAATTACAATATTATAACAGCAACATTTTAAATGGAAAAAAAATATTACATTACAGCAGTCATAAAAAAGTTTTAGCCGGACAATAAATAAAATAACGATCGGATAAATGTGTTAGGTGAGCCATCATAGGTATCAGTAAATTGGGTTACTGAATTAAATAAAGGTGTACGTACAAGCCGTTTGATGACGAACCACACGCGCGAGGCACCTTCAAAAACTGCATCAACAACCGAAAATATTGAAAAAATTCATAAAATTGTTTGCGGCGGAAGATCCAAGTTTGACTGGGCGTGAATTACGTGCTGATACAATAGGCATTTACATGATGAACGAATACGTTATATTTTACATGAAGAATTACAAATCTGAAAAAATTGTTTGGAAAAGTGTAGTAAGTTTTTGTCAGTGATCAGTTTGGATCGTTTTAAGAAGAACAAAAATCGATTTGGTGTGTCGTTGATGAGACTTGAATCTACCACCGTAAGATTCTAAATTGAGACAAAAATGTTTACAGTGGACTATAGCTGGTTGTTTGGCACCAAAGCAGTGGACTATGTATCATGAACGAAAAAATGCTTATGGAATCAGTGTTTGGGATGCAAAAGGAATTTTATTGATCGATAATATTCAGAAGGCTAAAACAATTATCTCAGAATATTATTGTAACCAATTGGATGCAAAAATCCGCAATTGCAACACCAAAAAAAAAATCACTTTCCATCAAAACAATGCATCAGTTCCCCAAAGGGCATTTGACCATGACTATATTAAAGGATTTAAAGTATACGAATAGCTTGAACGCACCCACCGTATTCAACAGATTTGGCTCTTCAGCTACTACGAGTACTACCTCTTCAGAAATCTTAAACAATTTCTTCCAGGGAAAGTAATTTCTCGTCGAATGAAAAACCCATAGCAGCCGCAGACGGGTATTTTGTAGACGCTTTCGTCAGCAGCCACGGCATAAAATTATTGGACCCTGGCACCGAAGTCAATGTGTATTATGAATTGTCGGGAGGATTATATTGAATAACAAAACACTACCTCAAGTCGTCAAAAAAACAAACAATCTTTCATTTCTATGGGCTATAAACTATTCACGTTACGTATTTCTGCGTAACTTAATGTCACCTATTTACGGTCTTACAGGTTTTAAATATTAATCATTTAATGTTGGAAATTTTTTACTACTACAATTCCGTTGTGTCGTCTCATTTATGCGGCACTCCTTTTATGCCACTATTTTTACTAATTTCAGTGCAATTTTTTACGCCGTTCGATACGCGGGAGAAAATTCTTTTTCAAAAATCTATAGAATTAACCTATATGAAAATACGTATTGTGTCCACTTTCCATCCGAATGATCTGTGTTTATTTCGGCGAATTAATCAAAATGCCAGGCAATAGATGTGATTTACGAATAGTGCAATTAATACCGTGTTCTGTATAGCTATCCCCTTGCCTCCGGCGGGATTGATGATGATAATTTACTAAAATCCTTGTTCATTTCTCGCCAAATCTTGTACTCGAATGTTGTTCGCAATGTAAAATTTCTATTCAATTTTCTTTATTGAGACAATTTATAATTTGTGTTGACTAACGTTGACTGTTGGGCAAAACTAGAAATTTAATAATAGCTAGTCTCTCTCTCTCTCTCTCTCTCTCTCTCTCTCTCTCTCTGTTTCTCTTGTTTGACATTTATTAACACTTTGTCGGCCGGAATCATATTTATGTGACTTCAGTTTACTGGCGGGTGTCGCCCGCAAAAACACTTTTATGTGACTTCAATAGGGCTGCTATAATGCTGTTATAGATAAATTCAAATTGATGATGATGTTGGTAGTACAAAAATAACAATAGCCGATAAGTGCAAAGGTTTTCGTCAAATTGTTAATGTCATATAAAGTGTAAATTTGTTGTGAATGCACGGGTAAATGTGCTACTCTGATTTGGATATAATTTTTAAGCGTAATACGAAATAGTTCTTAATGTTTTCAACATCACACCGAGCTTCTACTGTATCTTGCTGAACTGAATATTCCCACACATAAATATATCCGTTGGGAAAAAACAAAAAAAAACACATTGAACATAGTTTTTAAGTTAAAAGTTAAATATTTTTTCCATCAAAATCTATTTCTTTATATAATTAATCATTTATTGTCTGAAACCCGCACAGTTTAATATAACTTTATGGGATTCAATGAGGCGCATTAAAATATTATTATTGATAATATGACGAATCACTTGACGTTCGAATTCTATTTATACACAGCAAAAAGTTTTTATAATATAAAATATTCGTTGTTAAATATTGGATTAATCTCTGTCGAACAAATCAACACACACACACACACACACAATAATAATAAAAATAATAATAATCAAGTCAATGAGGTGTTTTTATACAATTTATACCAATCCATTAACATTATCATAATTTTCTGATTGATTAAACAAATAATAATTATCAATCGATTAATTGCCGATAAATAAATATTTTATGACAACAATAATTGATTATAATTTCGTTGAAATCTATAATTTTGAATGGAATAAAGTTTTACAATCGATCTATAAATAACAAGCGCTAAGTGATTGATGGTATTGTGTCCATAATATATATTTTTCAGAGACGCACATAAATTTTGCAACTATCCACAAATAAATATGAATTCAATGTAAAAAGAAAAACCAGTAATTTACAGATTTAAAGAGTATTCCTGGGAATGAGTACAACAAAAAAGTTAAGCACATAAATAAAAATATAGGTATTTATATAAATTTGAGGTTATGTTTGTAAATTTAATTGTATATTAGCCGTATTTTTTTTTCTCTACGATACTAATAAAAATTGTTTACTTGAAATGGCTGCCCACATAAGTTTTGTTTATTAAATAGTTTTTTTAAAATGCAAACGATTGTGAAACTATAAAATTTACTAATTTAAAAATAAAAACTCATCCACAAAAACAATTATTGAAACAATTATGGAACTATAAAACAAAACCCCATACAAAAACAAATAATTTGCATTTGATTTTAATTGTTCTGTAATAAAAATGAAAAAAAAAAAAAGTTCTATCTCAACCAATTTAAAATTTAAAATGTACGCCACACACACGCACACACACATTAAAATGAAACCATATAACAATTATTTATAATTACAGATATGATTGAGTTTGCTAATAATACGTACGTAAAATATAAAATATAAAATGTTTGAAAATAAATATGAAATTGTTTTGCATAATATTGTATTTAATAATAACCTTTTTTTTGATAAGATTTCTGTGAAACAACATTTTTTTTCATTTTTTATAACTTTTTGCAATGTTACGGCGGCATGGTTACGGATAATAATATCCTTCAGAACTTTACCATAACTATATGTAAATAATATTTTTATAAATAAATACGTGTACATGTTTGTGATCTATATGGTATACCCGTTGTCCCATAATAAAACCGAAATGAAATTGTGTTAAGAATGGTTTTTGAATGTCTTCTTCCATTGGCCAACGAATAAAGTTTTTCGGAATAGAAATTAAATTAAATTAAATGAAAATTTTATTATTACTTCAATTTTCGGTGCAATTTTTCCATCATCATTTAACAAACTTTGAATTCATCTATCTATAGCCGTAGACCAGTTAGCAAATTTCAATCTTGCTTAAGATTTCTTATAAAACTCAATGTTTTCTACAGTAAATTGCTGCCGATTGTGTATCGACACGGACGTTTGCATTATCACCTGCTTTCAGTTTGTCGATGAAAGGTTACTTAAAATCCAAATCAAAACTAAAAGATAATGCCACGCGTTCTACCGTTTACATATACCCAATTCGATTTATCATGGGACAATGGGTGTATATTATTTGCGAAAATAGTTATAGATATATTTTTCTTTATCTTATTTATATGTATTTTTATGGTAAAAAGAGTTTCTTTTTACAAATTTATTTATATTATAATATTTTGTGTGTTGGTGTGTGTATGTGTATCTGTTTATTTGCTATATTTGCATACCAACGGTAACTATAACTATATATTTATTTATATATATTAATAACATCCCAATGGAACTTTTTAAATTTATATTGTAGTTCCAATTTCTTCAATGAATGCATACATAAATTGTATAAGTACTTTGAATTTCATGATTGAATTGATACCGATGAACTCATCATCAATTAATTCATCAAAATATTTACCGGCTAATTTGTTGAATTTGTTCGGTGCACATGAAAAAGTCACCCATGCACAAAACTTATTTAGAAAAAAATTACACTACCTACCACCGCAATGACTGTACAAAAGTATACTAGAAAATATTGTAGGAATAGAGTAGTGACGCTGACAAGAAGCGAATAGACAATCATCGATGTTATCATTGTAAATCCAACTGGGCTATACCATTTAATTTGATTAACTTTTACTATACAATATTTTCAATATAAATATTATTTAGTTATTGATTTGATACAAAAATTTAATAAAATAAGTTTATTATTATGGGTGTAAATATGTGTGTGTGTGTGTGTGTTAACAAATAAACATAGATAGGATCTTCACAAATCTAAAATCATATATTGATATTCACATATTGTCATATTGTACAAAGTAAAATTATATTATTCAAATAATAATATCCTTTTTTATTTATTTTACAATACATCGTTTGTGTGAGTGTATAAAATAAGATTAAATAAATTTTATTATATCGCTTTTTGATTTTATCTTATGAAAATATTATATAATTTAAATTTTATTATATCCGAATTATAAGTTAGAAAGGTTAAAAAAAAAGTAAAATAATATTATAAATTTATTGACTTTTTACTATTGCTGTGCATAAATATAAATCTAATATAATATTGAATGAACAATGAACCGTCAGTTGTTCGATAATAATGAGATAATTGTTTTAATCAACTATTTTCATGGTATAGTCAAAAAAAAAAATGAGTTTTATAAAATTTTAAAGACTTCGGTGACACTTGCATTATTTTTTTACGTATATGGCACAAGTGACATAACACCAAGCAACGATGATTTAACGAAAACGGACACTCTTTCGTACAGTTTCTGCATAGAACACACACACACACACACACACACACACACCTATAACAAAGTTACAAATATCTCTAAATTTAATAATAATTTAATTATTGGACTGAATTCCGTCTATTATTGTACGAAAATCTATTTTCACTACAAAATTTTATAAATAACATAAAAATTAATCATAGGAAAAAAAAAATAGGCAGAATGCCGCCCATCATCTCAAAATGATGTTAAAAGGCATATATAATTCTGTCTCTGCTTGTCATCATCATACGCCGCCGTTGGTGATAAAGAAAGGTATAATCTATAAAAATATAATGCTTTCGTTGTCGATCGCTTTTATATCGAAACTATTTTTGTCTTCCCCTTTTTATAGCCACACTATTTTTGTCCGTATAATTTTATCGACAAAATTTTTACGATTTCTATATTTGCCACTACATTTTTTTCTATTATTATAAAGCGCATTTTTCAGTCAATGCGCCGATCGTTTCACTCATTCATCAACGTTTGTTTTTTTTTGTCCATTTGGCATTTGTACGATCGCGTGTGTGTGAGTGTGTGTGCTTGTGTAATTATACAAATGGAATGATAAAATATAAAGTTTATAACAACTAACCTTTTACATTTCGATTTGGCGGCCATCATCAAATTTCAACTATAATATATATTACAACAACAACAACAACACTACGACAACCGTATGTTTTTGGTTGAAGGAATAAATTAAGCATTTTTTTTCAACAAATTTTAACTCACTTTTTTTTGCTAAAAATATTATAAAAAAACACTAATCACATAACACAAAATAGAATAAATTCTATAGAAAATATTAACGCATTAGTAAATATTAAAATTTTTATATTTTTAATTAAGTTTTATATTTAATAAAGATCGGAAAAAAAACGCGTTGGAAAAAATGCGTGTGTTCACCCATCGATAATTTTTTCCAAACTAAAGCTATTTGCTTTAGGTTCCTCTGCACGCACAGTTAGCTCACTGCTATTTATTAGAGTTTTTTCTTGTTGTTGTTGATGATGATGATGATGATAATGATGATGATAAAGTTGGTGGTAATAAAAAAGCGATATTTTGGTATTGGTTAAATAATTTACACACATTTCATTGTAGCGTTTTATTTTCCAAATTTTTTATATTTAAATGTTGTATTACTCTCATCACATATAACGCTACAAATTTTTTGATATCTCTTTCTCGCCACGCACCAAAATGAATACAATCGGAAAGAAACTGTCTGATAGAAATTGCTTGATAGAAACTGCCTAATAAAAATCGCTTGATAGAAACTGCCTGATAGAAACTAAAAAAATTTGGGTACAGCAACATAGTCAGTGCGGTTTTTACATATTTTTAAATGGTTTTTGATGAACTTTTACTTAAACGTAATGTATTCGAAGTGTTAAGCCATAGTTTTTTTTTTTTTTGATAGTTAACAATTGTCATTTTGTAAAAAATTTTGAATCAATCGTTTGCATAGCTCACGCAGGAAACAACACGCAGCGCAAGTTCACCTAAAAACTAGGTGCTGTGTATGGTGACAAACATTGTTTGTAAAATTTTGTTGGTAGAGATTTCCCACTCTTAAATTCACAACGTTCAGGTCGTTCAGCGGTTCAGATGTATCGTTGATACTTTGCTTTCCAACAAGCGAAGCGAATAATAGCATAAAAAAATACGTGAGATTACAAAGAAGTTCAATGTATCCGTAACCGCATACTTTGAAAAGCGTTCAAAAATAAACAAAAATAAACACGATTCACACATCAATTCAACGGAATCCATTTAACAAAAAAAACATTTTGCATCAGCGTTGTTTGCTTATGTGAAACGCATAACGAAAATGATACAAAATGAATTGTTTATAACAATGTAAATCGAAAAAGATGGTGGCACAAGAACAATGAACGGAGCAGCGCAAACAACATCTAAAGCAGCAGAAAATTCATTAAAAAATGTTTGTTATTATTTTGGTGCATTGTCTATTTTGTACTGTTACCATGCAACCACAAACCATCAGCATTCGGATGCACGTACAAACAACAAATTCAAGAAAATCACACACACACACATGTCTTTGGTCAAAAATTATTAAAGAAGCTTGTATCGCATAAGCTTTGCCACTGATACCATCACATTACCATTTATTTCGAAGCCTCGCCAGACTTCTTGAATTGGAATGGTCTAAATTTCAATAATTTATAATGATGTCAAAAAAAACCCAATTGATTCAGTTGTGAAGGATCAGAAGTTCTGTCTATCAATATATGACCTCGGAATCATACGAAGTTAACAAAACGATGGTAACAAAATGGCGAATAAATTATTATAATTCTAACAAATTACATGACTGAAAAAAAAACTGCAATAACTTTGTTGCCAACGATTGGTCTGTGATTTTATAATTTTATGACGTTGTTAACTGTACTTTTTTTAAATGATTGTGTGTGCGTATCCGAATTAATGTAATGACAAACAGAGAATGCAAGAGAATTGTTATAGCGGCACATGTGTGTGAAAAGTGCAAGAAATTTAAATATATTCAATTATTAAACAGCAAAATAATGTTAAACAAATGAAATAGCAAATTTTAGAGTCAGTTCTATTTTTTTCACCGCAGGTAGAAATTAAAATATATAGAAATTCCATGTGACAAATTACTATCAAATTTTCTATCATTACAGAAAGGTATTTTGTTTTGAGGGCGATGCTGTTTGTATATGGTTATGGTTTTCACAAATATTCGTTAAAATTTCACCAGACCATAATGAAAATATAATTAAATGAATAAAAATTAAAAAAATCGAATATCAAAAGAAGATTAAATACAATCACAATGGTTATTTTCAAATATAAATGTTTATTTTGATAATTAAGTTTTAATGAATCTTCAGATACCAGATCCATCAGCCACCCTCAGTCGTTATGCATATTTTTACTACACTGTACTTATAATTTCTTTGTTTGTCTGGCAGACACACTCAAACACACACACACATTATCCAGTGTTTAATAACTAATAATAAATAATAATGATCAATAATATTTATTCATCATAAAATAGGATCCTAATTTAGACAAAAAAAAAAAAAAATCCGAGGATTTGTTATCATTTCAAGTACCACGTGCACTTAACTATTTATAAAAATAAAAAAATAAACGATTGTTGTGATGATTTGCCAATTTGTGTCTATCAAAATAAAATAAATCAATTGAAAATCGGGGAAAAATAAAAAGACGCAGGTAAATAATAATAAGCTTATTCCATTTATTTTAAATAATTTGAAGATTATTACTTTTTATGTATGGATGCTGTGTGTGCTGTTACTGTGGGTGCTTGTGTGTGTGTGTGTGTGTGTGTGTGTGTGTATATATATATATTGAAATAATGTTCCATTGTCTTCTATATTTGAGAAAAAAATAAATAAAAAATCCTCTTTAGATATTCAAAAACATGTTTCGTATAAATTTTCTAAGTTTTCTTTTTTTTTTTTGTTACGTATTATTATTATGTTTTCAATTTTGTTTCACACACAATTTTCATATTTAACCTAACATTTTTCAATTATGTAAATAAAATTTAATATATTTTTAATGCACTTATAAATTATCTATCCATTTTTATTTCTATTATATTCATATTTATAAAAATTATGAATGAATTTGTATCAGAACGAACGAGTGGTGTATGTCTCAAGCACCTTGCCTCCGGCACACACATAACAATAATAGTACGTATGCAATTTTCGGCCGGTGGGGTATTTGTGAATGTTTCCAATAAGTTGATGGCGTCGGAATGGTTCTCTTTTAACATAAAGCTTTATAAGAAAAGTAATTTAAAACTATTGTTTGTGATTACTTGTAATGAATGTGAATTTTGTCCAATCGCTGAATGGGTAACGAGTTCTGAATTCTGATTCTTTCTCTTTTTTGTTAAATTCTGTATGTAACCTGAAAAGGTGAAATAATATATTGAGATTTCGTTATGAAAATCTGGAAAATTCATACTTAGTATGAGAGTCTTTGTCAAAATTGATGTATGCCTTGTTTGGATTGGATTATGTGGTCCCCCGACTAATGCTAAATAAATTTGAAAAAGTCCATACCAAGAGTATTATTTCGTTAATGAATTTAAAAAATAAATCTTCAATTTGGTTCATTCTCGTCAGATTTTTGTTCTATTAAATTTGGTGTGTAACCTGAAAATAAGGGATTATATGAAATTTCTTAAGTGAAATAATAAATAAACCAATATTTCAGACAGCCCATTTCTCATTCGATTTTAATCAAATTTGGTGTTACACATCTAGAGAATGGTATCGAATGCGATCTGGGCAGGGAAGTTCCCAATATAAATCTGATATTCAAAAAACTCTTGTCTTGTCGTACGCTACTAATGAACATCCATCTTTTGCTGGAACGGTCAATTAAACAAATTCAATAGCAAAAAAATTAAAATAAAAGATTGTATTGTATTCAATTTCATATTCAAATTCATATTTCAATTTATTTATAGCGAATATAAATGAATAGTAACAATACAAAAGACTTTGTCTGATGCACATCAATCAGAATGGTCATTGAATAATTTATAGAAAAATAATAATATCAAAAAACAACTTAAACTTTTTTCGTATATTTTCAAATTATTTTCATAAGTAATTTACAATAAAGAGATAATCTCAACCGAAAACGACAACGCAAAATTTACAAATTAAAAAAAAAAAAGGTCTATTGTATCTATTTTAATATAATTTTATTCTTATCCTTCTTTGGCGGCATTGTGTCGGCATATCAACGGTAATTATCATATACAATAAAATAAAATATAAATAATACGTAATATCTATACCCGGTGTCCCAAATACAATGAGAATGGCTTTAATTATAGTTAAAAGTGATAGATAAGAATCCATTTTAGCTAAACCAACTATCATTTGTTGTGTGGCTAAAATTTGTGGTTCGTATCAAATAAAAAAAAAACTAAACATCCCTACTTACGTCAGATAAAATAGCCTTTTTCGGGACGTTTCACTTCACTACGACCTCATTTTCTTACAATTAACATTCAATTTTTGAACATTCCATTTATTTATTCGATGTGGAATTACCGTTTTGGTAGCGCCATTTTTTTTTTCAGTTAAAAACTTGAAAATCAGGGAAAATGTAACGATTTATAAAAATATTTTAAATAGAATAAAATTTGAATCATTTATGATGTCACATGGAATCGGTTTATAAAAAAAAAAATAAAATACGGTATATAATTTTATGACATTCGTTCAATCGTTTAGATCCTCGCCCATAAATAGTATTTTATTTACAATAAGTGTGAACGGTACAACATCTATTACATCATTGTATGTTTTTAGTTGGTTACCAAACTGAACGAAATATGTTTTGAAACTTTGACAGTTTTAATTACGGTGGCTTTACACTACACACGCCATTCTTATTATTAAGGTTTTTGTACTATGGGACAGAGGGTGCCAAAAATTCTTTTATTATTGAATTTATTTGTGTATTACAAAGATGATATTAGAATATATGGTAGATATTATAGAATTTGCATATACGTTTGTGTGTTATGTGTATATTTATACATATTTATGTTATACAAATGTAAAATATATTATAATATACAATAATAAATATATTAATTTATAATTAAATATCTTAAAATCTATTTAGGTACAAAATAAAGTGAAAATATTTGTTTTTGTTATAATTTTTGTTTGTGATCTTGTCTCTGACGATGGCACATACAATACGAATCCTTTTATTTATTTATTTATATATTGCGTTGGCTGTGCTTATGGCTCGTTAGCATAAATTCTAATATATAGTTTTGTATAAATTTGTAAAGGAGATATTATCAAATCAAACGTATATATTTAATATAAAATTTATTGTGGGTGTGTGTGTATACTATTTTGTGAAAGATTGTATAAAGTTTTATAATATTGTATTTTATATTATTTTCTAAATATCTTGTCTCTGGTATAGACAAATTATATTATATTAAATCTATGGTTGGAATTTATTTTATTTAATGGTAATAATATAACCATAAATATATTGGTATATATGGTATTTTGAAATAGATATGACAAGGTTTTAGAGTACTTCATTCGTTTGTAAATTAGTTTATTATACATTTAAAATGAAAATATAATTATTAAAATAGATAAATAATTATAATATTATAAAATTTTATAATATACACACAAATAAAAATAAATAAACCAAATAATTTAATTATAAAATAATATTCTCATATATGCAATTGCAATTATAAATTTATATTGCCACTTATTAGCTAATGAATTCAAATACCCGTTGCTATGCACAATGTACGACTAAATGCAATATCAATTTCAACATAAATATTTAATTTATTATATCAAATAAAATAGTTTATTTTAAATAAATTAATATTAGAAAATATATTAGCTATTATTCATACAAAGTTTTGTATTAAAATTTATTATTATTACAATATTATTATTATTATTTTCTTGTATAAAAGAAATCCACTCAATCAATTTTCTTCCGTTGCAATATCGTACTATAAATTTATTATTTTCCATCAAAGAAACAATAATAATAACTCATATCTATTTTATTTTATAACTTATTGTATTAATTTATATAATACAAAATTGATATTGTTTCATTTCAAGAGTATTTAATGGTAATATATTGTACAATAGTAAAGACAAATTTGTTTGAATACAATATAAATGTTTAGTGAAGTGTGATAATACACAGACGTTTATACACACTTTGTGTCAAATATAATTCAAGAATTACTTTAAAACCCCCCGCTGTACCTATGAATTCGATTAAATGGTAGTGTGAATTAACCTTAAGCTATGTTTCCACTGGGTATGACAAGTACGTTCATACGTGTATTATTTGTTAAAAATACGTATTTTAGATGGAAACATAAAACGTATGACAAACTGACGCATGACGTTTATGACATTGGGATTTTTTTAAATTTGAAAAAACGCGATGGAAATGGACTCCATACGTATTTTTTTATATCATACGTGTGACGTGATGAAGGGTGATGAAACATTTTTGTGTGAATATATTAAGAACGTATGATGAGATTTTTTTTTGTTTTTGATTAAATTGAATGAATCAAAGATATTTAAAATGCAAAAAAATAAATAATTTAAATAAAGAAAATGTTGAAAATTATTAAGGACGGTACATCTGTGTTAAAACAAAAGCGTGTGTGAATATATCAGATCTCAAAGCCAATTGGAGCGATGAACTGTGTCTCAAATTAATTGAAAATGTTGAAGCTAATGAATGTTTGTGGAATATCACATCCATTGAATAGAAAAAACAATTCTGTCGATGACTGTTTTTGAGGCATAAAATAATTTTTCAATTGAAGCAAAACTGTCACCAGTGGCTAGGTACCTCAAACATATCGCAATTTTCTCTCAGCCGCTGATATTGCGGCACGAAAATTGTATCCTGTTGAGCAATTTTTGGACCAACACGGGTCACTAAATACTCAAAATCCACAGGGGACATTCGCAAGAAATTTTTGTACAATTGTACATCTCCTGCTTGTAGGTTTTCGTTTAATTTTACGAAAAATCCACTCTCATCCCTCATGGTAAACAGTGGCCGTATCCACCAAGCTGGCTTCTTAAGTGGAAACGGCTGGCCATACTTGTGCCATAATTTGACATACTGTCATACATTCATACATTTGTATTCATACCCAGTGGAAACATAGCCTTAATGAACGATTTAAAGTTTCATGACTTTTCGTTAAAATACTGTTAACACAATAAATCTTCGATGAGCCGCATAAAAATGAAGCCGATTAGAATACAACAAAAATTCAACGACTACTTAATGCGGCATCGGATGTTATCATTTTGAACGAAATGCCATGAAAATTATTCGAATAGTTTGTTAAGGCCGGTGTGCCACTACACCAATCAATTTGTAGTTAACGCTACTGCGGACTCTATATATTTTATTGTGATGTTGATTCTCATTATATTTTTTCGAAACAGGGTTTTTTAAAATTAAAATATATTTAATTTGAATTTTGAAACTGAATTGAATGCATAATTTTTACAATTATGAATTTGAATACAATAGACAATCATATAAAAAGTATATATAATTATTGTGTACAAGTGAATATTATTTTAATACAGGTCAAATTTCCTCTCCATAATTTCAACCCAGTCATTAATAAAACGCCTGTCCGCATATCCGAAGTGTTACTTCAAAATTAAATATGTATCAACAAAATACAAAGCATAAATCGTGCCCCGTTAATGTGACATTCAACTAACTTACGGTACAAGTTGACACGATCGCTAAACATTTTGACTGATTGTTAAGGGATAAATAAAAAGTGTAAGGCGTATAAGAAAAAGTTCATGGTTTTCATTTTCAATTCTACTTTTAATGAAATAAAGTTTTAGTTTACAATAATTTTCTCAAAATATATTTTCAATGAAAGAATCCTTTCAATCGTCCTTAAATTTGAATAATAATTCAATGAACATTTTATATTTGTATTTTTAAAATTTCATTTATATTTTCAAATGATTTCTCGTCAAAAAACTGTGGCTATTAAAATGGCGTCAGTGAAATTTCACCAGAGGATTCGATTGCATAAAATATTAGATTTAGTGATAAATTGTATTTGTCTTTGGTGCTGTGCGTGTGTGTGTGTGAACATTAATCACTGTCTTCACGTTCAACTTTAACGATGTCTATGATGGAATGTAATTCACCGTCGTCTTGCACTTCCAAACCCAATGAAATATTATTGGTTTCGAAGTTTTCATCTGACTCTTGTATAATTGTTATTGGATTTTCTTGTGTGTCGGGATAAATTATATCTAGCTCTGGTTTCATTTCCAATATCTCTTCATTCAATTTCTTTTCGTTTCTTTTTTTCGCAGTGCTCTGTTTATTCAATTTACGCAGAATATTAACATTTTCACTTTTGTCGAAATAAGCGCTTGTGTTTGGTTCAACAATATTTATTTCCAATGGCTTTTTCTTGTTGTAATCATTTTCGATTTGTAACGATTTCAATGCATTCTTTGATGTTGATTGATGTTCTGGTGGTGCCACATTTGTACTTTTACAATTTATTTTGTGTTTGACTAAACGATGAGAATGTGCAAATATTCTTGAGCAGACGGTACATTTAAATTTTTTATTATGTATTTTCAAGTGTTGGATTAAATATATATTTGTGAGAAATTCCTTTGAGCACACGTTACATTTGACTGGAGTCTTTCCATTATGTTTTAACAAATGAATTTTTAATTCGTCTAAAGTGATAAATTTACTTAAACAAATATCACATTCACTTTCTTGGTATTTATGATGTATTTTTTTATGTCTGATTACCACATATTTCCGTGAAAATAGCTTCGAACAAATATCACACTTAAATGACTTTTTACCTTCGTGCGTTAGTTTATGTCTCTTTAAGGTACTTTTTTGCGAAAATAACTTGGAACAAATATCACATTTAAATGACTTTTTACCTTCGTGCGTTAGTATATGTCTCTTTAAGGAACCTTTTTGCAAAAATAACTTTGAACAAATATCACATTTAAATGACTTTTCATCGAAATGTATTTTCTGATGTTTTCTATAGCTTGATTTACTTCCAAGAGTTTTTGAACATAAATGGCATTGAATTTTATGTTCATTTAAGTGAGATTTTAAATCACTTTCAATTGTAAAAATTTTCTTACAAATTTTGCATCCAAACAAATTTTTATCGTTTGATAAATTCCGCTTCTCTTCACTTCCACTTTGTTTTGAATCCATTGTCTTTGTTAAGAATACGGTAATTCAAAATAATTCTAACACTTCGATTATTTTCTAAATTTTTGAATAAGTTTTTGTGTAAAAATGTTGAAATTTATTATCCTTTTACCGCTTTTTATTTGTATGAGAAGAAATTGAAAAACGCGTCCACCCACTTTGAAAATAGCAATAGAACTAATTTAACCATCCGAAAATATTATACAAATTGGCGATAAAACGAAATTATTAAAAAAGTATTGCCATATTGAAATAGTAAGAAATTATTGTTTAGAAACTTCTTGAATTTTCTTCACGGATGTGACTTGAAACTGAACGAAAAATAAAAAGTATTACACGATTCGTATGCGTAAGTGAACAACGCATCAAATGTGTTGCGTTATCTGATTTTGTTACCTATTTTATTGATAGATTTAACCACAAATTTTTCAACATATTTACCAACGTTCAGGCAGCTCATGTTCAAATAAATCGATATTTCATCGCACGCCAATAACAATTTAATTAAAAAACGACTTTCGATTGTTTTCCGCTTTTGTTTTATTTGGTCCCTCAGTTTCAATTCCATTGCTATAGGCAAACTATCACGACACGAAACCATTCAGAAAAAGGCACTTTGTTCCATAGATAACAAAAAAACAAATGTACGAGAAAGGTTTGCAGTACTAGTATTTGAACAGTAGATCTTCACTTTTTCTGAGTAAATTGCCCAGAACTAGTGTAATTAAAATCCTCTGGATGATATGTTGTTCCAACAGATATTTCATCACCCAAAGCCTGAATCATAAAAGACTTATCCGAATGACTTAACTTGGTCAGTGGATTTGTATGTTCCGATTATGGGAAAGTAACTGTAAGATCATGCCCATGAACTTCTCTTATCAAATCATATTCCTGAGTCATTTCATGTATCCCACATTTGATGACAAATTACTCTGCAGATTTTCCATCGATGAGTCTGATTAACCCAGTTTTACAAAGATGATCATGATAAGTAAATTCAGAAGAACATACAAATTTTCGCAAAAATCGAATTCTTATTCAATGGTTGGAATAAGTATAAGAAAAAGTTCAAGGTTTTCATTTTCATCTCTACTTTTAATGAAATAAAGTTTTAGTTTACAATAATTTTCTCAAAATACATTTTCAATGAAAGAATCCTTTCAATCGTCCTTAAATTTCAATAACAATTCAATGAACATTTTATATTTGTATTTTTGAAATTTCATTCATTTCATTTCAAATGATTTCTCGTCAAAAAACTGTGGATTTTAAAATGGCGTCAGTGAAATTACACTTTAGTTTCCGATTGCATAAAATTTTAGATTTAGTGATAAATTGTATTTGTCTTTGGTGCTGTGTGTGCTTGTGTGTGAATATTAATCACTGTCTTCACGTTCAACTTTAACGATGTCTATGATGGAATGTAATTCACCGTCGTCTTGTTGCTCCATACCCAATGAAATATTATCGGTTTCGAAGTTTTGATCTGACTCTTGTATAATTGTAATTGGATTTTCTTGTGTGTCGGGATAAATTATATCTAGCTCTGGTTCCATTTCCAATAGCTCTTCATTCAATTTCTTTTCGTTTCTTTTTTTCGCAGTGCTCTGTTTATTCAATTTATGCAGAATATTAACATTTTCACTTCTGTCGAAATAAGCGCTTGTGTTTGGTTCAACGATATTCCCTTCTAATGGCATTTCAATGTTGTTATCCTTCTCGATTTGCATTGATTTTAATGCATTCTTTGATGTTGATTGATGTTCGGCTGGTGTCACATTTGCACTTTTACAATTTATTTTGTGTTTGATTAAAACATGAGAATGTGCAAATATTCTTGAGCAGACGGGACATTTAAATTTTTTATAATGTATTTTCAAGTGTTGGATTAAACATATATTTGTGAGGAATTCCTTTGAGCACACGCTACATTTGCTTGGAGTCTTTCCATTATGTTTGAACATATGAATTTTTAGTTCGTGTAAAGTGATAAATTTACTTAAACAAATATCACATTCACTTTCTTGGTTTTTATCATGTATTTTTTTATGTCTGATTAACTCAAATTTCCGTGAAAGTAGTTTCGAACAAATATCACATTTAAATGACTTTTTACCTTCGTGCGTTAGTTCATGGCTTTTTAAGGTAGATTTTCGCAAAAATAACTTCGAACAAATATCACATTTAAATAACTTTTTACCTTCGTGCGTTAATTTATGGGTGATCAAGTTACATTTATGCAAAAATAACTTCGAACAAATATCACATTTAAATGACTTTTCATCGAAATGTATTTTCTGATGTTTTCTATAGCTTGATTTACTTCCAAGAGTTTTTGAACATAGATGGCATTGAATTTTATGTTCATTTAAGTGAGATTTTAAATCACTTTCGATTGTAAAAATTTTCTTACAAATTTTGCATCCAAACAAATTTTTATCGTTTGATAAATTCCGCTTCTCGTTACTTCCACTTTGTTTTGAATCCATTGTCTTTGTTAAGAATACGGTAATTCAAAATAATTCTAACACTTCGATTATTTTCTAAATTTTTGAATAGGTTTTTGTGTAAAAATGTTGAAATTTATTATCCTTTTACCGCTTTTTATTTGTATGAGAAGAAATTGAACAACGCGTCCACTCACTTTGAAAATCGCAATAGAACTAATTTAACCATTCGAAAATATTATAGAAATTGGCGATTAAACGAAATAATTAAAAAAGTATTGCCATATTGAAATAGTAAGAATTTATTGTTTAGAAACTTCTTGAATTTTCTTCACGAATGTGACTTGAAACTGAACGAAAAATAAAAAGTATTACACGATTACACGTATGCGTAAGTGAACAACGCATCAAATGTGTTGCGTTGTCAAATTTTGTTACCTATTTTATTGATAGATTTAACCCCCGGATTCTGGTTGAAATTTTTCAACATATTTAGCAACGTTCAGGCAGCTCATGTGCAAATAAATCGATATTTCATCGAACGCCAGTAACAATTTAATTAAAAAACGGTTTTCGCTTGTTTTCCGCTTTTGTTTGATTCGGTCCCACAGTTTCAATTCCATTGCTATAGGCAAATTATCACGACACGAAACCCATCAGAAAAAGGCACTTTGTTCTATAGATAACAAAAAAACAAATGTACGAGAAAAGTTTGCAGTACTAGTACTTGAACAGTATATCTTTACTTTTTCTGAGTAAATTGCCCAGAGCTAGTGTAATTAAAATCTTCTGGATGATATGTTGTTCCAACAGATATTTCATCACCCAAAGCCTGAATCATAAAAGACTTATCCGAATGACTTAACTTGGTCAGTGGATTTATATGTTCCGATTATGTGAATGTAATCGTTTTAGCAACTGTAAGATCATGCCCATGAACTTCTCTTATCAAATCATATTTTTGAGTCATTTCATGTATCCCACATTTTATGACAAATTACTCTGCAGATGGATCTCTAAATTTTCTTTGTAATCGTTCCATCGATGAGTCTGATTAATCCAGTTTTACAAAGATGACCATGGTAAGTAAATTCAGAAGAACATACAAATTTTCGCAAAAATCGAAGTCTTATTCAATGGTTGGAATGAGTATAAGAAAAAGTTCAAGGTTTTCATTTTCATCTCTACTTTTAATGAAATAAAGTTTTAGTTTACAATAAATTTCTCAAAATACATTTTCAATGAAAGAATCCTTTCAATCGTCCTTAAATTTCAATAATAATTCAATGAACAATTTATATTTGTATTTTTGAAATTTCATTCATTTTATTTCAAATGATTTCTCGTCAAAAAACTGTGGCTTTTAAAATGGCGTCAGTGAAATTACACTTCAGTTTCCGATTGCATAAAATTTTAGATTTAGTGATAAATTGTATTTGTCTTTGGTGCTGTGTGTGCTTGTGTGTGAATATTAATCACTGTCTTCACGTTCAACTTTAACGATGTCTATGATGGAATGTAATTCACCGTCGTCTTGTTGCTCCATACCCAATGAAATATTATCGGTTTCGAAGTTTTGATCTGACTCTTGTATAATTGTAATTGGATTTTCTTGTGTGTCGGGATAAATTATATCTAGCTCTGGTTTCATTTCCAATATCTCTTCATTCAATTTCTTTTCGTTTCGTTTTTTCGCAGTGCTCTGTTTATTCAATTTACGCAGAACATAGGCATTTTCGGTTCTGTCGAAATAAGCGCTTGTGTTTGGTTCAACGATATTCCCTTCTAATGGCATTTCAATGTTGTTATCCTTCTCGATTTGCATTGATTTTAATGCATTCTTTGATGTTGATTGTTGTTCGGCTGGTGTCACATTTGTACTTTTACAATTAATTTTGTGTTTGACTAAAAGATAAGAATGTGCAAATATTCTTGAGCAGACGGGACATTTAAATTTTTTATTATGTATTTTCAAGTGATGGATTAAATATTTATTTGTGAGGAATTCCTTTGAGCACACGCTACATTTGTGTGGAGTCTTTCCATTATGTTTGAACATATGAATTTTTAGTTCGTGTAAAATGATAAATTTACTTAAACAAATATCACATTCACTTTCTTGGTTTTTATCATGTAATTTTTTATGTCGGATTAACACAGTTTTCTGTGAAAATAGTTTCGAACAAATATCACATTTAAATGACTTTTTACCTTCGTGCGTTAGTTTATGTCTCTTTAAGGTATCTTTTTGCGAAAATAACTTGGAGCAAATATCACATTTAAATGACTTTTTACCTTCGTGCGTTAGTTTATGTCTATTTAAGGAACCTTTTTGCGAAAATAACTTCGAACAAATATCACATTTAAATGGCTTTTCATCAAAATGTATTTTCTGATGTTCTCTAAAGCTTTATTTACTTCCAATAGTTTTTGAACATAAATGGCATTGAATTTTATGTTCATTTAAGTGAGATTTTAAATCACTTTCAATTGTAAAAATTTTCTTACAAATTTTGCATCCAAACAAATTTTTATCGTTTGATAAATTCCGCTTCTCGTCACTTCCACTTTGTTTTGAATCCATTGTCTTTGTTAAGAATACGGTATTCAAAATAATTCTAACACTTCGATTATTTTCCAAATTTTTGAATAGGTTTATGTGTAAAAATGTTGAAATTTATTATCCTTTTACCGATTTTATTTGTAAAAGAAGAAATTGAACAACGCGTCCACTCACTTTGAAAATCCCAATAGAACTAATTTAACCATTCGAAAATATTATTGAAATTGGCGATTAAACGAAATTATTAAAAAAGTATTGCCACATTGAAATAGTAAGAAATTATTGTTTAGAAACTCCTTGAATTTTCTTCATGAATGTGACTTGAAACTGAACGAAAAATAAAAAGTATTACACGATTCGTATGCGTAAGTGAACAACGCATCAAATGTGTTGCGTTATCAAATTTTGTTACCTATTTTATTGATAAATTTAACCCCCAGATTCTGGTTGAAATTTTTCAACATATTTAGCAACGTTCAGGCAGCTCATGTGCAAATAAATCGATATTTCATCTCACGCCAATAACAATTTAATTAAAAAACGACTTTCGCTTGTTTTCCGCTTTTGTTTGATTCGGTCCCTCAGTTTCAATTCCATTGCTATAGGCAAATTATCACGACACGAAGCCCATCAGAAAAAGGCACTTTGTTCCATAGATAACAAAAAAACATATGTACGAGAAAGGTTTGCAGTACTAGTACTTGAACAGTATATCTTTACTTTTTCTGAGTAAATTGCCCAGAGCTAGTGTAATTAAAATCTTCTGGATGATATGTTGTTCCAACAGATATTTCATCACCCAAAGCCTGAATCATAAAAGACTTATCCGAATGACTTAACTTGGTCAGTGGATTTATATGTTCCGATTATGTGAATGTAATCGTTTTAGCAACTGTAAGATCATGCCCATGAACTTCTCTTATCAAATCATATTTTTGAGTCATTTCATGTATCCCACATTTTATGACAAATTACTCTGCAGATGGATCTCTAAATTTTCTTTGTAATCGTTCCATCGATGAGTCTGATTAATCCAGTTTTACAAAGATGATCATGGTAAGTAAATTCAGAAGAACATACAAATTTTCGCAAAAATCGAAGTCTTATTCAATGGTTGGAATGAGTATAAGAAAAAGTTCAAGGTTTTCATTTTCATCTCTACTTTTAATGAAATAAAGTTTTAGTTTACAATAAATTTCTCAAAATACATTTTCAATGAAAGAATCCTTTCAATCGTCCTTAAATTTCAATAATAATTCAATGAATAATTTATATTTGTATTTTTGAAATTTCATTCATTTTATTTCAAATGATTTCTCGTCAAAAAACTGTGGCTTTTAAAATGGCGTCAGTGAAATTACACTTCAGTTTCCGATTGCATAAAATTTTAGATTTAGTGATAAATTGTATTTGTCTTTGGTGCTGTGTGTGCTTGTGTGTGAATATTAATCACTGTCTTCACGTTCAACTTTAACGATGTCTATGATGGAATGTAATTCACCGTCGTCTTGTTGCTCCATACCCAATGAAATATTATCGGTTTCGAAGTTTTGATCTGACTCTTGTATAATTGTAATTGGATTTTCTTGTGTGTCGGGATAAATTATATCTAGCTCTGGTTTCATTTCCAATATCTCTTCATTCAATTTCTTTTCGTTTCGTTTTTTCGCAGTGCTCTGTTTATTCAATTTACGCAGAACATAGGCATTTTCGGTTCTGTCGAAATAAGCGCTTGTGTTTGGTTCAACGATATTCCCTTCTAATGGCATTTCAATGTTGTTATCCTTCTCGATTTGCATTGATTTTAATGCATTCTTTGATGTTGATTGTTGTTCGGCTGGTGTCACATTTGTACTTTTACAATTAATTTTGTGTATGACTAAAACATGAGAATGTGCAAATATTCTTGAGCAGACGGGACATTTAAATTTTTTATTATGTATTTTCAAGTGTTGGATTAAATATATATTTGTGAGAAATTCCTTTGAGCACACGTTACATTTGACTGGAGTCTTTCCATTATGTTTTAACAAATGAATTTTTAATTCGTGTAAAGTGATAAATTTACTTAAACAAATATCACATTCACTTTCTTGGTATTCATGATGTATTTTTTTATGTCTGATTAACACATATTTCCGTGAAAATAGCTTCGAACAAATATCACATTTAAATGACTTTTTACCTTCGTGCGTTAGTTTATGTCTCTTTAAGGTACCTTTTTGCGAAAATAACTTGGAACAAATATCACATTTAAATGACTTTTTACCTTCGTGCGTTAGTATATGTCTCTTTAAGGAACCTTTTTGCGAAAATAACTTCGAACAAATATCACATTTAAATGACTTTTCATCGAAATGCATTTTCAGATGTCTACGAAAGCTTGATTTACTTCCAAGAGTTTTTGAACATAAATGGCATTGAATTTTATGTTCATTTAAGTGAGATTTTAAATCACTTTCAATTGTAAAAATTTTCTTACAAATTTTGCATCCAAACAAATTTTTATCGTTTGATAAATTCCGCTTCTCGTCACTTCCACTTTGTTTTGAATCCATTGTCTTTGTTAAAAATACGGTAATTCAAAATAATTCTAACACTTCGATTATTTTTCAAATTTTTGAATAAGACTTTGTGTAAAAATGTTGAAATTTATTATCCTTTTACCGCTTTTTATTTGTATGAGAAGAAATTGAACAACGCGTCCACTCACTTTGAAAATCCCAATAGATCTAATTTAACCATTCGAAAATATTATAAAAATTGGCGATTAAACGAAATAATTAAAAAAGTATTGCCATATTGAAATAGTAAGAAATTATTGTTTAGAAACTCCTTGAATTTTCTTCACAAATGTGACTTGAAACTGAACGAAAAATAAAAAGTATTACACGATTCGTATGCGTAAGTGAACATCGCATTAAATGTGTTGCGTTATCAAATTTTGTTACCTATTTTATTGATAGATTTAACCCCCGGATTCTGGTTGAAATTTTTCAACATATTTAGCAACGTTCAGGCAGCTCATGTTCAAATAAATCGATATTTCATCTCACGCCAATAACAATTTAATTAAAAAACGACTTTCGATTGTTTTCCGCTTTTGTTTGATTTGGTCCCTCAGTTTCAATTCCATTGCTATAGGAAAATTATCACGACGCGAAACCCATCAGAAAAAGGCTCTTTGTTCCATGGATAACAAAAAAACAAATGTACGAGAAAGGTTTGCAGTACTAGTATTTGAACAGTAGATCTTCACTTTTTCTGAGTAAATTGCCCAGAGCTAGTGTAATTAAAATCTTCTGGATGATATGTTGTTCCAACAGATATTTCATCACCCAAAGCCTGAATCATAAAAGACTTATCCGAATGACTTAACTTGGTCAGTTGATTTGTATGTTCCGATTATGTGAATGTAATCGTTTTTGCAACTGTAAGATCATGTCCATGAACTTCTCTTATCAAATCATATTCTTGAGTCATTTCATGTATCCCACATTTGATGACAAATTACTCTGCAGATTTTCCATCGATGAGTCTGATTAACCCAGTTTTACAAAGATGATCATGATAAGTAAATTCAGAAGAACATACAAATTTTCGCAAAAATCGAATTCTTATTCAATGGTTGGAATAAGTATAAGAAAAAGTTCAAGGTTTTCATTTTCATCTCTACTTTTAATGAAATAAAGGAGTGCGGTGCGTAGCAACGAAATCTCATAGCATCGAATTCCCATAGCATCGAATTCTCTTAAAATATACATAGCACAGTGGCGCCAATAGCCGTAGTAGCGAATAGTTGATTTAATTTTGATTGTTGTATATAATAAAAATAGAATTATTGTACGATATTTATTATTGAAATTATTCTATGATTACAGTAGCTTTAGTACTAATTGTGAACTTATGGTGTGCACAGTGTAATTGGTGCAAGTCTTTTTTTTGACACAGGTAATTATATATAAATAGGTAGGTTACATTTGTTTTCGTTATCTATTGTTATCGAATTTATTTGTTTATATATTTATTTAAAAAAAAACATTAACATTAAATTTAAGTGTAATATATAAAAATAAAATTGAAATAAGTATTAAATAATATATACTTGAATATTAATTAATATTAAATACAAAAATGTGTTATAAAATATTGTTTTAATAATATATTAAAATTAAATTCAAATGTGTTATATACAAAAATAAAATAAAATTAAGTATTATATTATAAATATATTATATTATGGTAAAATTATTTAAATGTTTTTTTTTCATTCTAGTTTGTATGCAGTATGCACATCATATCATTAGATTAGGTTGTGTAGATTAATAATAATAAATAAATTGTATATCGACATAAGAAAAAGTATTGAAATTAGTTATCGGTTCTTTTTATGATGGAAAATATTGAATTTGTTAATCTATGCTAAAGATGCCCAATATTACAACATTATTATTACAAAACAAAATTTAAACAATATACATAATAAGAGAACAAAAATGTAAGTAAAATTTTAACAATGTTTATATTCATCTCCATAGCAGTGATGTTTAATGCATAGATTGTACTCGATCTGAAATTTCCATTTTCAGGGTTCATCAAGAAATAATATCTTTTTTTTGTCAAACAAATTTTACTAATATCTTAAGAACATTGAATTCAAAATTCAAAATTCAAAAATTTTAAGAAGTTCAAAAAATTTCGATATTCTTATTTAATATATTTAATTTGTGATAGAATGCTCGGTTATTATTAATCTATATATGGTATAATGACATGATGTACACACAATACATTGATTCCAATTTTCAATATGATAGTGGGTAATGTGCTTGTGGTTAAATATAACATTTTTTTTATTTGCACATAAAATTGAAATTTTATATGCAAATAAAAAGTTCATTAACCTTAGAACTGAGATTGACATACAAAATAAAAAAAAACCAACATAGAATTGTTAAAGCATGTCATATATTATCATTACCTACTATTTTATTATTAATAATTAAATTAAGTTACATATTTTAAAATTATATAAAATAAACGAATAATAATAATAATTTTATTCTATTGTAGTTGGAATAATATATGGTTCTTACAAAACTAAAATAATAAATAAAGATGTAGTGTGTGTAATGGCCTAATTACGTATATTGAGATATTTGCAGACCAATCGATGAATTTTTATAGACTTCCATGCGGAGCAATTTATTTAATTGAATGTAATGAATGTTTGGTAGATGCCATAAACAGATAAGTTCTATTTAAAGTTTTTTAAAGTAAAAAAATGAATTTATTCCTGTCATAATAATTGTAATTGTTTGTGTTGATAATTTGTTTATTGTTTATAAAGATTAAATAGTATTATTATTAGACAAATTTATATAAAATATCGCTACTTATGTTGTGTACAAACTTCGTAGTTTGTTCAATATAGGTACATTTAAGGGGTAAATATAATATTTTAATATAAGTATATATATATACTGTTATTAATAATTTTAATATTTTTAAAATTATAATAACTATATTAAAAATAATAGATACTGAATTATAAAGGTTAAAGATGCAGAACTAAATAATTTAATAGTGGCAATAATTAATAAATTAATAATATAGTATATAATTAAACGTTGAATACAACATTTAGAGATATTATTGTAAATATATACAGTGCCTAGAATATATGATACAAATTTCAAAAAAATTAATAAAATTATAATTTAAAGGTTAATAAACTTCTTATTTGATAAAGAAATTTAAATGTTATAAAATCCATTTAATTATTTAATTAATATTTTACAAATATTGATTTTCCAAAATTAAAAATATATTCATCTATAATATACAACAAATTTAACATAAAACAAAATTCTTTCCAAATTATTAGACGAGAATAAGTGATGCAAATACACCTCACAATGTAAACCATTAATTTATAATTATAAAGACATATGGATTTGTATGTCTTTCCTTTTCTATTCCATTTTCAATATGTCATTTATCATTATAGTGCACAGTTTTATAAAGTTTTCGTGAATTTTGCACTATTATTTAAACAATTACTTTCCATTTAAATTTTTGAGTTTAAAATGCCGACTCAAAGGAAAGAAACAACCGTACAAGAAAGGCAAGTGGTAATTAATCTTCATACTCAATGCAAAAGTTTAAAGGAAATATCAAATATAATAAAACGCCCATTGTCAACAATAAGCAGAATTATAAAAAGATATTTTAACACGAAAAAATTAGAAAATGCAGTTCTCTCTAGAAGAAATAATGTATTAAAAGATCACCATATTGATTAGGCAGGAAATTGAAAAAAATCCGTTTGCTCTAGCAAGCAAATTAACGCAAGACCTTTGCCAAATAATTAAGGTGTGTATAGGAGTTCATACAGTGCGTAATAAGATAAGAAAATTAGGTTAAAGACGTTGCTTTGCATTAAACAAATTCTTTGTTAGTGATATCAACCGCCAAAAACGTTTAGATTTTGCTAACCAATATATTGATCTCGATGAGAGTTAATAGAAAACAGTTATAATTCTCGATAAAAGTAAATTTAATATATTCTTGCATGATGGGCGTGGAATTAAAAAATATGAAAGTAACAATAAAACATGGTGGTGGGTCAGTGCTTGTGTGGGACTGTTTTTTGCTGCTGGTACTGGGAAAATACATATTAAAGACGACTCAATAATGGACCAATATATGTACATAAATATTTTGAGAGATAATCTACAGCAAAGCCCCAATAAACTAGATTTGAGATCAAACTATATCTTTCAACAAGATAATGATCCCAAACATGCAAGCTATAATACGAGAATGTGGCTATTATATAAAGTAAAAATTCACTTAAAAACGCCACGCCAATCGCCGAACTTGAATTACAATTGGACCGAGGATTACGCAATTATAATATAATGAACAAAACATCATATACAATAATAATAGATGCAATTAAAACAGAATGGGAGTTAATTAATAAAGAATTTTGTGAAAAATTGGTTTTATCCATGCCAAGAAGATTACAAGCTGCTTCAGATAGAAATGGAAACCCAACAAGATAGTAACATCAATTAAACAGTAATTAATTGTATATATTATGTGATATTATGAGAATTGCATCACTTATTCTCGTCTAATAATTTGGAAAGAATTTTGTTTTATGTTAAATTTGTTGTATATTATAGATGAATATATTTTTAATTTTGGAAAATCAATATTTGTAAAATATTAATTAAATAATTAAATGGATTTTATAACATTTAAATTTCTTTATCAAATAAGAAGTTTATTAACCTTTAAATTATAATTTTATTAATTTTTTTGAAATTTGTATCATATATTCTAGGCACTGTATATATTTACAATAATATCTCTAAATGTTGTATTCAACGTTTAATTATATACTATATTATTAATTTATTAATTATTGCCACTATTAAATTATTTAGTTCTGCATCTTTAACCTTTATAATTCAGTATCTATTATTTTTAATATAGTTATTATAATTTTAAAAATATTAAAATTATTAATAACAGTATATATATATACTTATATTAAAATATTATATTTACCCCTTAAATGTACCTATATTGAACAAACTACGAAGTTTGTACACAACATAAGTAGCGATATTTTATATAAATTTGTCTAATAATAATACTATTTAATCTTTATAAACAATAAACAAATTATCAACACAAACAATTACAATTATTATGACAGGAATAAATTCATTTTTTTACTTTAAAAAACTTTAAATAGAACTTATCTGTTTATGGCATCTACCAAACATTCATTACATTCAATTAAATAAATTGCTCCGCATGGAAGTCTATAAAAATTCATCGATTGGTCTGCAAATATCTCAATATACGTAATTAGGCCATTACACACACTACATCTTTATTTATTATTTTAGTTTTGTAAGAACCATATATTATTCCAACTACAATAGAATAAAATTATTATTATTATTCGTTTATTTTATATAATTTTAAAATATGTAACTTAATTTAATTATTAATAATAAAATAGTAGGTAATGATAATATATGACATGCTTTAACAATTCTATGTTGGTTTTTTTTTATTTTGTATGTCAATCTCAGTTCTAAGGTTAATGAACTTTTTATTTGCATATAAAATTTCAATTTTATGTGCAAATAAAAAAAATGTTATATTTAACCACAAGCACATTACCCACTATCATATTGAAAATTGGAATCAATGTATTGTGTGTACATCATGTCATTATACCATATATAGATTAATAATAACCGAGCATTCTATCACAAATTAAATATATTAAATAAGAATATCGAAATTTTTTGAACTTCTTAAAATTTTTGAATTTTGAATTTTGAATTCAATGTTCTTAAGATATTAGTAAAATTTGTTTGACAAAAAAAAGATATTATTTCTTGATGAACCCTGAAAATGGAAATTTCAGATCGAGTACAATCTATGCATTAAACATCACTGCTATGGAGATGAATATAAACATTGTTAAAATTTTACTTACATTTTTGTTCTCTTATTATGTATATTGTTTAAATTTTGTTTTGTAATAATAATGTTGTAATATTGGGCATCTTTAGCATAGATTAACAAATTCAATATTTTCCATCATAAAAAGAACCGATAACTAATTTCAATACTTTTTCTTATGTCGATATACAATTTATTTATTATTATTAATCTACACAACCTAATCTAATGATATGATGTGCATACTGCATACAAACTAGAATGAAAAAAAAACATTTAAATAATTTTACCATAATATAATATATTTATAATATAATACTTAATTTTATTTTATTTTTGTATATAACACATTTGAATTTAATTTTAATATATTATTAAAACAATATTTTATAACACATTTTTGTATTTAATATTAATTAATATTCAAGTATATATTATTTAATACTTATTTCAATTTTATTTTTATATATTACACTTAAATTTAATGTTAATGTTTTTTTTTAAATAAATATATAAACAAATAAATTCGATAACAATAGATAACGAAAACAAATGTAACCTACCTATTTATATATAATTACCTGTGTCAAAAAAAAGACTTGCACCAATTACACTGTGCACACCATAAGTTCACAATTAGTACTAAAGCTACTGTAATCATAGAATAATTTCAATAATAAATATCGTACAATAATTCTATTTTTATTATATACAACAATCAAAATTAAATCAACTATTCGCTACTACGGCTATTGGCGCCACTGTGCTATGTATATTTTAAGAGAATTCGATGCTATGGGAATTCGATGCTATGAGATTTCGTTGCTATGAACTGCTCCGAAATAAAGTTTTAGTTTACAATAATTTTGTCAAAATACATTTTCAATGAAAGAATCCTTTCAATCGTCCTTAAATTTCAATAACAATTCAATGAACATTTTATATTTGTATTTTTGAAATTTCATTCATTTCATTTCAAATGATTTCTCGTCAAAAAACTGTGGATTTTAAAATGGCGTCAGTGAAATTACACTTTAGTTTCCGATTGCATAAAATTTTAGATTTAGTGATAAATTGAATTTGTCTTTGGTGTTGTGTGTGTGTGTGTGAATATTAATCACTGTCTTCACGTTCAACTTTAACGATGTCTATGATGGAATGTAATTCACCGTCGTCTTGCACTTCCAAACCCAATGAAATATTATCAGTTTCGAAGTTTTCATCTGACTCTTGTATAATTGTAATTGGATTCGCTTGTGTGTCGGGATAAATTATATCTAGCTCTGGTTCCATTTCCAATAGCTCTTCATTCAATTTCTTTTCGTTTCTTTTTTTCGCAGTGCTCTGTTTATTCAATTTACGCAGAATATTAACATTTTCACTTCTGTCGAAATAAGCGCTTGTGTTTGGTTCAACGATATTCCCTTCTAATGGCATTTCAATGTTGTAATCCTTCTCGATTTGTATTGATTTTAATGCATTCTTTGATGTTGATTGTTGTTCGGCTGGTGTCACATTTGTACTTTTACAATTAATTTTGTGTTTAACTAAAAGATGAGAATGTGCAAATATTCTTGAGCAGACGGGACATTTAAATTTTTTATTATGTATTTTCAAGTGATGGATTAAATATTTATTTGTGAGGAATTCCTTTGAGCACACGCTACATTTGTATGGAGTCTTTCCATTATGTTTGAACATATGAATTTTTAGTTCGTTTAAAGTGATAAATTTACTTAAACAAATATCACATTCACTTTCTTGGTTTTTATCATGTAATTTTTTATGTCGGATTAACACATTTTTCTGTGAAAATAGTTTCGAACAAATATCACATTTAAATGACTTTTTACCTTCGTGCGTTAATTTATGTCTGTTTAGGTTACCTTTCTGCATAAATAGCTTCGAACAAATATCACATTTAAATAACTTTTTACCTTCGTGCGTTAATTTATGGCTGTTTAAGTGACCTTTCTGTATAAATAGCTTCGAACAAATATCACATTTAAATGACTTTTTACCTTCGTGCGTTAATTTATGGGTGATTAAGTTACATTTATGCAAAAATAGCTTCGAACAAATATCACATTTAAATGACTTTTTACCTTCATGCGTTAATTTATGTTTGTTTAAGTTACCTTTCTGTATAAATAGCTTCGAACAAATATCACATTTAAATGACTTTTTACCTTCGTGCGTTAGTTTATGTCTCTTTAAGGTTCCTTTTTGCGAAAATAACTTGGAACAAATATCACATTTAAATGACTTTTTACCTTCGTGCGTTTGTATATGTCTCTTTAAGGAACCTTTTTGCGAAAATAACTTCGAACAAATATCACATTTAAATGACTTTTTACCTTTGTGCGTTAGTTTATGGTTTTTTAAGGTAGCTTTTTGCAAAAATAACTTCGAACAAATATCACATTTAAATGACTTTTCATCGACATGTATTTTCTGATGTTTTCTAAAGCTTGATTTACTTCCAAGAGTTTTTGAACATAAATCGCATTGAATTTTATGTTCATTTAAGTGAGATTTTAAATCACTTTCAATTGTAAAAATTTTCTTACAAATTTTGCATTTGAACAAATTTTTATCGTTTGATAAATTCCGCTTCTCTTCACTTCCACTTTGTTCTGAATCCATTGTCTTTGTTTAGTGAATACGTCAATTAATGGTAAATTTATATTATAAGAATTTTAATTGTCTTCGGAATTTTTGGAGTGTATTTATTTGAATGGCAAAAAGTACAAAATTTAGAATAATTAAATTTTTGTTGCTCCGTTTTGTAAATTTTTTTTACTTTTTTTGTAAATGCGCTTTCACACTTTGAAAATCGAAATAGAACTAAAAGCTAAATGGGCGGTGGAGTGGAATATTTTAAATAAAATTGTCGATTTATCCATAAAAAGTATTGCCACATTTAAATTTTAATATACCAATTGTTATTGTTTTGAAATTTTTTGAACTTTTTTCTACATCATTTGCATTTTGCGAAACTAAACTGAAAGCCCAGCAAAAATATGAGTGTTCACACTACGAATTCATCAATAATCAAATTCTATTTTATATGAATTTCTTTGAAAACTTTTCACCGTAAATAGTTTTCCTTTGAAATTTTCTTCAATTTTGCTCCAAAATTTTGATAAGGATTCAACTTATCCATTTATTGCTATTACATTAAAACAAAATACAAAATATAATATTAAAATACTGTCAATGTTAAAGCATCCGATGCCGAAGTACACACATTCTATTCATTAATTATTCTATGCAATACGACCGAACTTAAATTTATGTGCACATTATAACATTCAGTGTTATTCGACATCCAACTTTAAACGTAACGCTTGTGTGACATTTACCTTAAAAAACTATAGTTTTATCGTTAAAAAATGAAACCATCGAATTATCAATATTCGTTAAAGAATTTTGACATTTCGGTGTAGCGATTTATCTGTATAAGTTTTTCAAATAGCGTTTACTATTTTCACACATATTCAACAACACTCATTGGTATCTCTTTTGTTATCCTCTTAACTAACCATTGATCGCCGCCGTCGACACAATAAAAAGCAATTTGAATGGCAGAGATTGCAGGGTGCAATTAGATACATTGTGAAAAAGATATTTCCTCACCGGAAGCTCATTTTTTCCCAATCTTTATTAAATTAAAAATTTTCAAAATTTAATAGTTTTTATTGTTTTAATATTTTGTTTTTATAGAATTTAGTGTCTTAGTGTTTAATTTAATTTAATTTATTTTTTTTAACAATTAAAATTTTTTCGTCAAAAAAAAAATTCGTGTAAATTCAACACATCGTCGTTCGTAGTGTTGTTGTTCATGAGAAAAATGCATGAGGGCCGACGAAATGCAAACGCGCGCACACGCACATAGAAAAAAAGGTTAGTTTTGTAATTTTGTTATTTTAATATTTTATTTATTTTACTGCAAAATTGTTATTATAAATACAAAAGAATTGGCCCAACAACAACAATTTCTATAAAGAAATCAATAATTTTATTATTAAATTACCATTAAAATACGCAATATGTAATTGTGTGTGTGTGTGTGTGTGTGTGTGTGTGTGTGTGTGTGTGTGTGTGTATAATTTACAACCAACAAAAATTGGCTTTGTAATTTTTTATATGCACCACCAACAACAATTGTACGTTTTTATGATTGTGTGTGAATATGTAATTTGGTGTAATGACAAACAGAATGCAAATTGTCTATATATTTATTGCTGCATGTGTGAAACGCACAAAAAATTATGTATTTTAATTTTTATTAGACTCTTTTAGCATTGCAAAAAATTTTAAAATGAAATAGAAATAATAATTGTGTCATAACTGTCGCCGATATACATTTTATTTGTGTTTCTCTCCTTTTTTTTTTTGTATATTGAAAGTGCGATAGTGTACATTGGAAAAAAATATGCGAATTGTTAACAGAAGAAGGACCGACAGTTTATTAAATTATTTTTATAATTCATATTACTGCGTAAAATACAATACCACACCATCGTTATTGTCGTCGTCGTCGTCGTCATCGTCGTCGTCGTTGTTGTCGTCGTCGTCGTCTTCATGTACATTGGAAAAAATATGCGAACTGTTAAAATAACGAGGACTGACAGTTTATTAAATAATTTTTATTATTCGTGCAACTTTGTGAAATACAATACCACACCATCGTCGTCGTCGTAGGCGTAGTGTTATTTTTTGGTGTATATGACCCGATTTATGTTATGGAAAAAGTTGTACGAGACTGGTTTGGTATAAATGTTTGCTATCGTTTATGTTACAATATTTTGACATTCACAATGTCAAGATTGTTACGTCATTGGTTATGTTTTGGTTTTCGATTTTATTGAAAACTGTATGTTTATGTCACCCAATTTTGATACCAAACGAAATCGATGCAGTAGCAAAAGTCGGTCCAATAGCACATTGGTATTTTTGGCAACATAAACATAATTCGCGAGGCGTGAAATTGTTTGGTATAATATATAGATATGGATAAAATCTTTGATGGATGCGAGTTTAATTCAATACACACACCACACAACACACACACATTTGCACAGATGCCGTTAGATTGACATTTTTAACATATAAATTATTTCTAATATTTCAATATTCAATTGTTTTTTTTTTAATTAATATAAATAAATTTTTTTCATTACTTTTACACATACAATTTTATTTTTTAATATTATTAATTTTAAACGCCCACACACACACTCACTCGCACACACTACAAATTTAATAATAATGACTTCGGATGACTCCGGATGTGGAATCTTCTCATCTTCTTATCTTATTAAATCACTTATTCAGTATTACTTCAAAAGAACGGTTGCCATCGTGGCTTTAACATCCTTATTTTAACTCCCTTCAATGAATATATAGCACGACGACTTCGTTGCTCATCACCTGTAACTCTTTCAAAACATATTTACTAATATTTCGTTCAGTTTAATCCATTTCTCTCTTTAGATTCCAGAATATAGTGCATTTATTGATTAGAGTTGGGTATCCTGGTTAATTTGGATATTCCTTATCCGATTTTGTTGAAATTCAGTATGTAAATGTAAAATGAGATTATATAAACAGCCAATAGGTAATTCAAAAATATCTCGATAATCTTATTTATTTACTTACTCCATGGCATTACAACCCGGGTGCGGTTTTAGCCTTCTCCAACACGCTTTTCCAACCTGACCTATCCGCAATAGCAATGTCTTCCAATCCCGAATTTTAAAGATCTTTATATCACAGTTTACTGCATCTAGCCATCTCGCCTTAGGTCTTCCGGCTCTCCTTCTACCTTCTGGTTTACAGTTTTTTCGGAACACGTTCCTCCTCCATGCGTACTACGTGTCCAACAGCCATCTCAATCTATTGATTTTGATTGTTTTGACAATTGATTGGTTGACCGTACAACTTGTCTAATTCAAAATTGTATCTTCGGCTTCAATCATTCTGTTCTTTGACGGCGCGACCAAATATGCCACGGAGTACCTTTCTTTCGAAAATAATCGATAATCAGGGCAGTTTTATTGATTAGAGTTGTGTATCCTGGTTAATTTGGTTATTTCTTATACGATTTTGATGAAATATAGTATTTAGGTGTGAAATGAGATTATATGAACTGTTCGTAAAGGTAGTTTTGGAAAATCGTTCCTCTGGGCAGTTTTATTGAACAGAGTTAGAAGTCTTGGATAATTTTGTCACTTTTTATATGATTTTGATGAAATTCAGTATGTAGTTGTAAAATGGGATTATATGAACAGTTTGAAAAAGTAGTTCTAGAAAATCGATACTCTGAGCAGTTTTATTATATCCTGGATAATTTGGTCATTTCTTAACCGGTTATTTGATGAAATTTTATATGTGTTTCGGATTGAGATTATATGAACAGGTCTTAAGGTAGTTATAAAAAATCGATACTCTGGGCAGTTTTACTAATAAAAAGTTGGGTATGCTGATTAGTTTGGGTATTCCTTATCCGATTTTGTTGAAATTTGGTATGAAAATGTAAAATGGGATTATATGGACAGTGCCAAAGGTAGTACTGGAAAATCGATACTCTGGGCAGTTTTATGGATTACAGTTGGGTATCCTGATTAATTTGGGGATTCTTTATACGATTTTGATGAAATTTAATATGTAAAATGGGATTTTATAAACAGTTTCAAAGGTGGGTCTGGAAAATCGATGCTCTGGACAGTTTTATGGATTAGAGTTGCGTATCCTGGTTAATTTGGATATTCCTTATCCGATTTTGTTGAAATTTAGTATGTAGAATGGGATTTTATGAGCAGCTCCAATGGTAGTTGTAGAAAATCAATACTCTGGGCAGTTTTATTGATCAGAGTTGGGTATCCTCGTTAGTTTGAGGATTCATTATTCGATTTTGATGGAATTCAGTACGTAGCTGTAAAATGGGATTCAGTTCGATAAGGTAGTTCTGGAAAATCGCGTTCGGATGAACACACGATTGTTGTACCATATTTTACGAGACATTTTGCCCTTACATAATTCATATGAACTAACCATGCCCAAATGCTATCGCATAAAAATAATTAATTAAATATTTTTAATTTGAAATCAACACCACAAAAAATTAAAACACAAAACGGATAAACATAATTCTACAAAAAATCATCGCAATAATAAATATCGTCTCGTATATTATGAGTATAAATAAACAGAGACACCACATGCAGCAGCCATTATTATTATTATTATTAGCGTCGTATGTAAATTGTGGAAAAATATTTTATATATAGATCGAAATGATCAAACGAATAATATTAATTATAAATGTTTTGAAAATATATAATTTCATTTGTATATGTACGTACTCCCGTCGTACTCCGTACCACCACACACACACACACACTGCACAGATATAAATAATAACATATTGTCGATTTGCATAACTTCATGCACTGTTTTGTAGTAACTAAATTTTCAAATTGATGTTAAATGAAGTGGATCGAAATTATTGTGAATTGTATTTTTTTTTTGATACTCTCAATTCAGTGAGTTTGTGCCAATAATTATTTATTGCCCACCGTTTGCAACCGTTGTTCCCAGTCATTAGTCATCCCGATGATGGTGCGGATGTGACTACTATGTCGGGCTCGAAATTATGCAATCATCACTAATGCCCCGTAGTAACTTTATATTTATAGATTTTGTAAAATAATAATTATTGTTGTGTAAAATAATTGAAATGTAAATGCGAGAAAAAAAAGGGTATTGAAATGGAAAAATCTCTTTTACACTAATTTGGCTCTACGTAAAATGTAAAATTTATGTGTAAGACAATATTCTTTCTAAAATTATTCTATGCTAAAAGAAGCACACGCACACACACACATGTTGTTGGAAATAACTGTAAACATTTTATTGTGGTGTGTGTGTATGTGTGGCAAAATTTATGATATTTTTTTTTAATAGGCTGATGTGTGTGGTGTTAACAATATTTAAAATCGCATAATTATAAAGTGTGTAAATAAATAATTTTTTAATACGTGTGTGGTGATTTTTATAATACGAGAGTGTGTAATGTGTGTATCACCCAGATACCAACACCGACCGGCATTGGCATGATGCATGTTATAAAAACAGTAAATATTATAAATATAAATATTCACACGCACACATACACACACACACACAACGCCGCATTGCATATCAAAAATAAGAAAATTTGTACAAAATATGTATAAAAAAATGTGAAATAATTATGATTGGGATTTCAAAAATTATTAATATTGTACGCACATTCTTTTATTTTGGGTTGATTTTTATTGGGGGTGCGTGACACGTCGTCTTCGGTGGTGCTGTGCTCTGAATGTTAATTAAAAAAAATTTAATCTTATTTATTATTTAATATGCGAAAATTTGAAGAAAATAATCGTTTGATTTTAACCTATTTTCATTTCAATGCATACAGTAAAGTTTGCTTTTTGGTTGTTGAATGAGAATGAGAGGCAAAAGAGATTCACATCGGTACATGTGTGTCTGTAAAATTTATGCCTCACCGCCGCCCCATCCCCACCTAACGGGGATTACATTCGCATAGCACCTTTAAATAATTTAGAAAAATTGCGGTTCGATTTTGGTTAAAAAAGAGCAAATAATGTAACAGAACTTTCACGAATTTCATAAAAAAAAACACAAAAATACCGTTATTCGTAGGAGATGTTTTTGACGCAAGATTCCATAAATGGGGTAAAGTTGAATGTTTGGCTTCCAACAATTATTAGCATAAAATTTTTAACTGAGTCCATCCCAGTACCAGGACCACCGGTATGGTATTATAACATCGATGATTGTCTACTTACTTCGTGTCAGCCACACTATTCCATTACTTTGCAATACTTTGTAGCGTACTTTTGTACCGAAATGTCATTGCGGTGGGTAAATAGTGTGCTTCTTCTTTAGGTGAGTTGTGTTCATGGGTTAGGCATGTATTTTTCATGGAAACGGATTGCGCGAGTTTATCTTGGGTTCGGAATGGATCGGAACTCTTCATTTGTTAAGGGAATGGACTACTTTTTATGTTTACACATACCATGCACTATCAATCTAGGGTTTGCACAATTAATTTCTAAACCCCTCGATAAAAACAGGCGGCAGCATTAACTCGAGGGCCCCTCGAAGCAAAAGAAGTAAGGTAGCATAACCAGACCTTCGTTGCTCACAACTCCTAAAACCATAATTGTAGCTGGAAATTTCCATGAGTATACGGATAACCATCTGTAGGTTCTGAACATAACCATAAATCATTTCTACGATTAATTTGTTTTGGCCCGAATCGAAATTTGTATCTTCGTAGAAAAACCAAATCATGTTGAGATCTTCTGTGGGTGCTTAAGCTTGTTTATAAGACATTTTCCTTAGATAGTTATATGCTGACGAATTGATGTCGACAACATATGCGCATAACGTAGGACTTGTAGCGTTGAACGAACGCTACGACTTTAAGGTCACTCTCGCTCGCGACGAAGAAGGCTCTTATTGACTTCTGAAGAATTTTCGTCAACGATCTCTTGTATTTTTTGTGAAACCATACGAATTATCGGGCGGTACAGTGAAAAAATTGGTAAGTCATCGATGAATTCATTGTTGAACTACTCGATGAATTTTCCGATGAATTCATTTATGAATTTAGAACTACTTATAAGATGAGTTAATTGGTATGAATTCATATTCATGGAATTTGGAAGAATTTACAATTTATTCATTGAAGAAATTGCAACTATTCATAGAAAAATTCCCACTGGGTCAGTTTCTAACCATTTAATTTTGACGTAGTTAGCGCTATTTTTATTTATTCTCAAAGGGAGAATATTTGTGTGAGCACCGCTACCCCCTTTCATATATCCTGATTTTATTATTTGCCACAACCAATTTTATAAAATAGGATATTCTTTAAAAGAACAGGCATTTTTATGAACAGAAAAATCCAATACAGAGCAGTTTCGTGTTTTTCGTTGATTTTACATTCTGAATTCTGGATGTGAAATTTTGGATCCATGTTTCGTCCATTGTGAATCTTATCAATTCATTGTTGTTGTTTTGGTGTTATCAAAAAAAAAGTGGCACACCCTCTTTGGCGAACAACTGTTTCCTCACCAAATGTTTGTGTAATTTAATACTGAAAACACGGCTTTTTGATAACATCCGGGGGGGAGTGGGGCGAGGGGGTGTTTCATTAACTTCACTTTGCGATTATCCTCATAATGATTTTCCGTATTTTTTAGTGGATATTTTTTGCGGATTAATAACAACCTCATTTGGACGTTTATAAGATCACGTTTAAAATCGATAGCAATAACCAAAGTTTGGTGGTTGTTTTTGGACGGCACAGAGGCCGGATAACACTTTTTAAACGTCATTGCTCTGTTTCAACGCTGTAACAAAGTGTCGTCAATTCGAATTTACCAAGTAATAATTTCTAAACAAAATGGTCGCAAATTGTTATGAAATTTTGACAGATAACGTTTGAAGGCGGCACACTATTTAAATATCGGATACGGATATTTCGTAAAAGGCACTGTATCTGTTGTATCCAATCAATGTATATATTAACATTGACCCATATGTTAAATTTGTGAAAACAATTTGTTGCTTCAAGACCTCCATTTTGAAAAATTGTAGTCATTTCTTATACAATTTGCATTTATTGGTAATTAGTTGGGGTATTACGATTCAAAATAGTTGTAAATATGTTAGGGATTTTGATGGGGTAAAAAACCAAACAACCCCCGATTACTGCTGATCGTAAATTTTCCAGAGTAACGGGCACTTTGAGTCCATCCTTCGTGGCCATCATCAGTGACTTTTCCCCCAAATAAATTCTATTACGCTTTGTTTTTCAATTATTTTGTTCCACATTATTTTACGATTTTCTATAATTATTATTTTAATCTAAATACTAATATTTTTTTAAAATATATTATTATAAATATTAAATTCTGGAAAAGAAAACGCATGCGATAAACTATTTATAAAATAAATTATGTGTGTGTGTGTGTGTGTGTGGTTTTTTGCGGAATTAATAATAAATTTTTCCTGGTGCTGTTCTAATGTTAGACAACAGACACACAAAAAAAAATGTATAATAATTTGTGAAAAATGAAAAATTGTGCTAAAATGTTCTTTTCAAATAACCAACATACACACACACACACACACACACACACACCGATGCAAACAATTAGAATAAAAAAACAAAAAATAGAGTCGACGGCGGACGGCGGGGTGTGCGTGTGTGCATTTGGAAAATCTATTTTTAATAAAATGGAAATAAATAAAATAAAATAGTTTTCATATATTGTTTGAAAAAAAATTTTCTTAAAACATAATAGAAATATTAAATGTAACATATAGTTTAATGTGTGTGTGTGTGTGTGTGTGTGTGAGTGTGTGTGTGTGTGTGTGAGTTTAATTATTTGTTTGTTTGCGATAGAATGATTTATGATGACTTTTTTATTTTTATTGTAATAAAAACGGTAAATTATTAAGAAAAGTATAACTGTAAATTTAATAACCCAAAACCAATAAATCGAAATTAATTTTGGTTCCGCACCGCATCGCATCGCATTCAACATTTTCGAAATATATTTTAAAATTTATATCGCCACAAAATACACAAAACGACACATTTTTATACAATTAAATTTTACACCAATTGAATTTCAATGTTAAAAAAGCAACATCAAATACCGTTCGATTTGCTGACAAAATAATTGTAAATTTAAAAATGTCAAATGAATTAATGGATTTATACTTTTGTTTAGAAATACGATTGCATCCACCTCATTAATAAATCGGAATGTAGTCAGGTAATTTGTAATTTGCCAAATCCCTGCCTACGGAGTAAGGAGTAAGAACAGAGTTTACAGAGAATTAACTCAAGGGATTTTCCAACATTTTTTGAATGTGAATTCGAAATAATCTCCTCCAATTTATTTAACACCTTTTACTAACCCAAATGAGATTAGAGTAAGTGAACATCGTATTTTTTTTGTCAAATTTTTAGACCATCACATTTCACATTGGAACAGAAAAACATAAAATGAAGCGGGTTGTCTTATAATTGCGATTCGATCAAATTAAGTTGTCATTCACAATACAATAAACTAATGTTGAGATCGTACCGGTTCAGGTGTATGTGCGACCAAATTAAAAAAGCAATAATCGATGTGGATCGCAGCATAACACATACAGAGATTGCAGAGAAGCTCCTGGTATCACTGAACTTAAAAGAAATTTCCATCAGCGATATTTGTCTGTTATAAAATACGTAACGAAGATGATCCTTATCATGGTGCAAAAAACAACCAAATTGAACAATGCAAAAGCTACACACACACACACACACACACTCACATACACATATCTCTTTAGTCATTTGTTTCAAAAATTATTGAAAGAGGTTGATCCCGCCGTCAAAGAACAGACTAGTTGGCGGAGTGAGCGTGCAGTTTTAAATTAGACAAGTTGTACGTTCAACCAATCTATTGTCAAGACAATCAAAATCAATACATTAAGATGGTTTGGACATGTATGACGCACATGGAGGAGAAGCGTGTGCCGAAAAAACCGGTTGAATGGTAATCCAGAAGGTAGAATGAAAGCTCAGCGCGGAAGACTTCAGGCAAGATGGCTGATGCAGTAAAATGTGATATAAAGTTTCTTAAAACTCGGCGATTGGAAGACATTGCGACTGCGGCGGATAGGTCAGGTGAGGCAGATGTGCGTTGGCGAAGGCTAAAACCGTAGCTGGGTTAATTGAGTAAGTAAATAAGTTGGTTGCCAACTTTCACCATCACCAAATTTCCATTTATTTCGAAGTTTTGCAAAATTCCAATAAATTACGATGATGTCAAAAAAAGCACACTTAATTCAGTTTTATTGATGCAAAGAACCCTAAGCTCTATATGACGGCGGTCGTCGTAAACCACCCACCGTTTCCATTCATCACAGCCCATAATAAACATAACCATTTAACTAAAAATCGATACCGCAAACAAACTACAAATATTTTCGAAATTGAATAGTTATAGCGCGCGCAATAAAACGCGATAAAAAGTGAAAAATGAAATGAAATAACTGCAACAATTATATTTATTGTCACCACTGTAATAAACATTAATAAACATTTGCTGCTGTTGTTGTTGTTGTTGTTGTTGTTGTTGGTGTGGTGTTGATGAAAATGAAAAACTAGCGTAACTATAAACACACCGAAAATAATGAAAATAGTATTAATAATAAAATAATAATAATCAAATTAAAATAAATGAGTGAGTGTGTGTGTGTGTGTGTGTGCGTGTGTGTGATGTTGTGTATATTTTTAATATGTGAAATAATGAAATGAACAAAAAACTAACTCATTTTGTAGATCGTTTTGATTTTAAAAGCAGTTTCAGTTTTTCCTTTGTGCTGGCCAAATAGTGAATTTTTGAGTAATTTTTAGCGTAACCGATTGTGCGTTTTTGTTGTTGTTGTTGTTGTTTTTTTTTTTTTTTCCTTTCTTGTGTGATGTGAAATTTTGTGAAAAACAAAAAAAAAAAAAAATTTTTAAAAATTTAATTATGATTTTTTTCTATTTTTGGGTTTCTCCCCTCACAAAAAAATTTTTCTTTTGTGTATTTTTTTTTTCACAAACGACGCGAGCGGGGAAGCGCAACATTTAGAAAATAATCATAATTTTATTTTAATTTTTTTAATTATTTTTCCCCATAATATTCATTGGTTTTTTTTTCCACCCCCCTTCCCTCTCTTCAATACAGCAGAATTGTGTGGTGTGTTAATTTAATTTAAATAGAAAAATTCAAAAAACGGTGAAGAAAATTGTGCCTATTTTCTGGTTTTTTTTTTTTTTTGTTATTTTGAAAAAAATAAATTAAAAGAAAAATACAAATTAAAAAAAAAAAGTTGTGATAACTTAACGAAAAACGACCAACACAAATTTAAAATTATAATTTTGTAAACAAAAACTACTACAAAAACTACTATTACAACAACTACTAATCATTTGAACTCACCACCAAACGATCATAAATCGTCACGACATCACCAGAGGCAAGAACATTAGTTGCTGTCAAAAACCACTGCCGCCGCCGCCGCCGCACGCTTTGCATCTCCAACTCCAGCGGCACCTCTATATTTTTGCTGTTCCCGAAAAAAACTAAACTAAAACTAAAACTAATTCAAAATGGAAGTAGTTGAAGCCAATAACAACGGTGCTGTCCAACAATCTGGTACACAAAAAAGTTCAACTGCAATGTCAGAAAGTTCAAATGAGGTAAAATATATTTGATCATAAAATTTTTCGTTTTTTGGGTTAATTTTAATTTAAAAAATTTTCGCTTTTTTTCGCCACTGCCGCCGCCGTCATTGCGACGGTGCTCGCTTGACCCGAAAAACTACAACAAAAAATAAATGGGATTCGAAGTTGGAAAATTTTTTTTTTGTAAAATCAACTAAAATTCCCCCACTTTTACCGAGCGAACGAGAGTTTTTTTTTTTTTTGTTTTGTTTTGTGTGTGTTTGGAGCGAGAGTGTAAAAGTTTGTGTTAAAAAATATAAATATAATTGTTTATGTAAAATGGCGTGGCCATAATAAAATAATTAACTAAAAACATTTTTTCATCTTATTGCTAAAAATACGGTACAGTACTGGACTGGTGATGCGACGAAATAATTCATAACTGCAGAAGTTTCATGAAAAATAAAAGTGATGACAAGATTATTAAATAAACCTGTCAAATTGTTCACTATTATTCACATAAAATTGTAATTGACCACAAAAAATATGATTAGAAATTTCCCAAAAACTATAATAACAGTTTTCATTGCATATGTCTCAGTCTTCTATACCTATATATTTCGAGGAACTTCATAATCAAAGCCAATCATTTAATTTCAAACACAAAATTGTATACAATTTTTGAATATCTGATCACCCCCCCCCCCCCTCCCCCTCACCTGACCACATGAATATAAATTTTTTAAATGAACCGTATAGATATTCTACATGTACAATTTAATAATTCCATAACCTACTTACGCATCTACTAGAGAATCTGAATGACACGGATGACGTCAAATTTATCCAGAGGTTTTTAATAATCCACTTATGAAATATCGTGTCTGCGCTGGCTGTTTAATTAAACGGCGTAGAACAGCTTATTACTTTTCATAGATTTCCATAGCATATGCATGAGCAAAACCAGTCTTCTCTGACTTATCTTTTTCGAGGAACTTCATACACAATATGGTTCATTTAATTCCAATAACAACGCGCAACTAGAGTTTGACCGCAGCCTACTAAAAAAGAAATAGCAAAATTGTATACAATTTTTGAATATCGAACCCCCCACCCCCAGTCCGAGCACATGAATATAATTTTCTATTCGAAACTTACCATCTACTACGAATCTGAATGACATGGATGACGTCATATAATCCAGTTGTTTATAATAATTCACTTATGAAATATTGTTCCACGCTGGCTATTTAATTAATCGGCGTAAAACTGCATATTACTTTTACTGGGCGTAAATACGTTTCATAAATAATAATCTATTAAGTGCTCTACATCTTTATGCATTACTCTATACCATTATTCTTTACTTATTTATTTATTTTATTTTATTTTATTTTTTTTTTTTGCTTGCTATTATTGTACGATAAAAGAAAATTTTATTAAAGATTTTCTTTGTGGTTGATCCCAATTAACTTTTATTTTCCGGCCATATACAATAAAAATACAAATATTAAAAGCCGCACAAAATTGTGTTATAATGCGTTCGTGTGTGTGGCTTTTAATATGACTTATACAAAATTAATGCCTTTATACACAAATTGAAACAAAATACTTAATTTATATTTTATATCAAAAGAAGGGTATATTGAAAATAATATATCGCACCCCGTAAATCCTTCATTAAAAACTTTTTCTATTAATGAACAAATTGTTTTATACTATATTTTATTTATGTTTTTTTTTTTTTTTTGTAAAATCTCTTTGTGCGTGTGTGTGTGTTTGGAAAGAAAAAAAAAAAGGTAGCCCTAACCTAAAACCAAGCTTTTTATATTATTGTATATAAATAAAAATAATTATATACTACTTTTCTGGTGGCTTGGTCGACCACCACTCACCACACACACACACACACACACACATAAAACGGTTTTTTATTATTTCAAATTTATATTAGGGAATGAATAAAATCAAATAAAAATAAGGAAATTATAGATTAAAAATGTAATAATTTGAACAAAAAAGTAACTTCCTTTCAAATATTGTCTACGTTTTAATATTTTGTGTATGACCATTTTTTCTTTTGCCAATCTCTGAAAAACTAGAAAAAAAAAAAAAAACACAACACTTATTTAATTTCATTTTGTATTTTGTGTAATTTTTCATTTATTCATTTTAGCACACACACACACACACACACACACAGTTTAACAACGTTTTACGGTACACCGTCTGTCCACTACAAAAAAATGATCGAAATTATTTTTTTTTTAAATATATGCAATAAATTATTGTACTTAGTACTTAAGTAATAATGCCATCTCTATCGGCTACTTGGATTGGATTTATATTGTATAAATAGTGCCATCTTAATTAACTGTCACATTTTACGAGACAAATGTTTCAATCAGTTTTTATAATGTCAAAATACAATGAATTATGGTACAAAACACAACGCTGCAGGTGACGCAGATCTCCCACACTGACGCTATTACAAAATCTTTCACTAATACCATAAACTTCAAATCAACTTAATTTATTACCACATGTCATTTTTCGTTTTTTAACAAATTATTTCCTTCTATTTTGACACATTTGGTTTATTATTTAAAAATTTAAATTCATATATTTATTGAACTCATTGAAAAATGTGCGTTCGTACTCGGCCGTCAAAACAGCTCGTCAACTTAGAAAATATTCTAATTGTGTGTGGTGAACATAGCGCTGAACTAAAAGTGGATTGTGGGACGAACCATAAAAATTTATTGTTCTATTTTACAGCGCAGTGACTGACTATAGAATTTTTGCTATACAGTTACTTTAATCATTGTCTGCATTTCAATCGATTGAATAACCTAATTTCATTCATTTTTATATACTTTTCTTTTCTTTTTTATTTTTGAGCTTCGTTTGCGTTAATAATTACGTCGCACAACTGGTTCACTTATCCAAATATTTGTAAATTCTTATTTTTTTTTTTTTTTTTTTTTTTTTTTTTGTGCGTGGGTAGGTAAAAATCTCAATAGACACCACGAGGAACGCGCGCGTTATCCTGGTGGTAGTGTGGAACTCTAATCCACTAAAAAACCTCCCAAGAGCATGAACATCCATATTTGAATGTCAATACTACTACCTATTACAATCTAGTCTAAAGACTAATAAGCAATTTTATTTTGTTGATTTGTTTAGGATACTAAAAGTTTATCCAGCGATTCATTTTAGTTTTGTTCGATTATAGTATTATGCCAATTCAAAAGGTTTTATCCTTTTGAGTCGTCTTGTTATATTTGAGTTGTCTATTAGCCTGTAAGCCTCAATATTCACATGTGCCCGTAGTCTTCTTTCGTGACCCTGTGCCATGTTTTTAATTTCGTCCACCACATTATCTATTTCTAGATCCCTATGTAGGTTTTTGTTGTTAATGTACCAAGGTGCATCTACAATATTTCTGAGCACCTTATTCTGGAATCGTTGTATTATATTTATATTACTTTGTTTGGTGCACCCCCAAAGTTGCACACCATATGTCCAAATAGGTTTTAGAATTTGCCTGTAGAGCAATAATTTATTTTCTATTGTCAAAGAAGATGTTTTTCCTATTAACCAATACATTTGTCTATAACGTATATCCAGTTCATCTCTTTTCTTCTTCACATGTGTTTTCCAACGCAATTTAGCATCTAAAGTCATGCCCAGATACTTGGCCGAATTAGAATATGGTATTTGCAGATTGCCAATAAATATAGGCCTATATACAATCCTTTTATTTGTGAAGTCCACGTGAACCGACTTTGTTTCGTTTAGTTTCATTCTCCATTTTTTGGTCCAGTTATCTATCTGTGTAATAGCCACCTGCAGTTTCGCGGTTGTTTCTTCGTTAGTGTCCCCAACAGCCAGGATGGCAGTATCATCAGCAAATGTTGCTATCAAGTTGTTTTCCATCAGTGGAAGATCACTAGTATACAATAAATAAAGTATTGGTCCAAGTACACTTCCCTGAGGTACTCCCGCCTTGATTTGTTTTAGCTGAGAAACGGCTCCATCCTGTTTTATTCTGAAGTATCTTTCTGACATATAAGATATTAATATCTCTGCATACCGTGCTGGTAGCATTTTTTGTAACTTGTGTGTTAAACCCTCATGCCATACCTTGTCGAAGGCCTGTGCCACATCCAGAAAAATTGAGGAACACACCTTTTTTTCTTCTAGTGCTCTTTCGATCAAATCCGTTATTCTGTGTACCTGATCAATCGTTGAGTGTTTGTCTCTAAAACCAAATTGGTGATCCGGTAATAATCGTTTACTCTCAATGATTGGTTTTAGTCTCTTTAAAATAAGTTTTTCAAATAGTTTTGATAATATTGGCAATAATGAAATTGGCCTATAAGATGATGCCTCATGAGGTGGTTTGCCAGGTTTATTGATCATTATTACCTCAGCCACCTTCCATATATTTGGTACATGTTTTATTCTGAAGCAGGCATTAATGATATTTCTTAGATGTGTTATAGCTTTCCTGGGTAGCTGCTTCACAACCTCTCCCGTAATTAGATCATACCCAGGAGCCTTCTTCAGTTTTAGGTTTTTGATTTCATTTATTATTTCAGTAGTCGACGTTGGTTCCATATCCATATCTACATTTTCATTTTGAATATGCCGCACCTCCCATGACTCCTCGGCCCGACTATCAAGTGGTTGGAAAATATTTTCAAGATGTTCCGCAAATCTTTCCACTTTTTCTTCTTTATTTCTTGCCCAGCTTCCGTCCCCCCTCCTTATTGGCGGAACATGAACTATAGGTCCCCTTAGTTTTTTTGTAGCCTTCCATAGAGAATAGTCGGAGTTAATGCTATTAGTTAACGTTTTCAAATACCACTGTACCGACCTATTTTTATATTCTTTTATTTTCCTTCTTAAGTGTTGAGTGATGTTGTTTAGATTCGTTTTGTCAGTTGGGGTTCTGGTTTGTTGCCACCTTCTCCTCATCCTTCTTTTTTTAACAAGTATTTCCATAATTTCTGTCGGATAGCCGTTTCCTTTTATTTTCTTTTTATTTTGTGGAGTATTTATCCATGCCGAGTTTTGTATGACCCTTGTAAATGTTTCTGTAGCTTTATCTACCTGTTCTGGTGTCCTTAGCGGTATATTAAGATTTATTCTGTCATCCACACAAAGTTTAAAACCCAACCAGTCTGTGAGTTTGTTGGTTAATGCTGGGTTTTCAGTGTTTTCCACAACCTTCTCCCTTAGGGTTAGACTTACCGGAGAGTGATCCGAACTTAACTCATCACTTTCTTCTACTTGTAATTTATTAGCGGGGATGTTCTTAATTATGAAGAAGTCAATTAGATCGGGTATTTTGTTAGGATCAGTTGGCCAGTATGTAGGCCTTCCCGTTGACCGTACTTCGCATCCCATTTCCCTAATTGCGCCATACAGTTCTTTTCCCCTAGGTAGTGTTAATCTGGAACCCCAAGCAGAGTTCTTTGCATTAAAATCACCACCCAGTATGAATCTTTTTCCCAGCGAATCCAGGAATTTTAAGTATTGCGCTTTCTTCAGTAAGTGTTTTGGTGGGCAATATATTCCCGATATTACAAAGGAATAATTTTTCATGTTGATGTTTACAGCAGTAGCCTGTATTTCTTTTGTCTCATATTTAGCCTCTTCATGGTGTTCAATATTTTCTTTTATTATAATTGCACTTCCTCCCTTGGCACTGTTTTCAGGATGATTCGCATGATAAGTTTTGTATCCCCAAAATTTGATATTGGATTGCTTAGTAAAATGTGTTTCCGAAATGAGACACACATCTATATTCTTCAGTTCAAGGACTGCCTGTAGTTCGTTTTTGTGTTGCTGCAGTCCATTCGCATTCCATAATAATATATTGAGTGTACTAGGCATCATTTGTATTTGTTTTCGGGTACAGCCCTTTCGAGGTACTTTCTAGGTTTTTTACCCGGTTATTCAATGATTTAAAGGAATTTTCCATACTTGTAACCTTTGTAAGTATCAGTTTCAAGGTTTTTTCCAAATTTTCATCTGGCTCCTTAGTTACTATATTTTTGTTTGCAGTTATTTGCGCATAAGTTACCCTACGAGTATTTGTTGGGTTAGTGGCATATGGTTGAGAATTTCCTTCCACATTTATTGGCTTTATTTTTGGTTGCCCCCTGATTTCACTGGGCGTGGTTCTTTCGGATTTTTTCGTATTTTTATTCCTGAGTTTTTGAATTTCCTTAGCAATCATACATCCTCTATAATTAGCCGGGTGCGCGTCCCCACATAATACACATTTTGGTTTTTCACTTCGTGTTTTTGTACAATGTATAGTGCCGTGTTTGCCGGCACATTTCACACATCTAGGTTCTTTTGAGCAATATTTTTGCGTATGATTGTATCCCTGGCAGTTTTTACATTGAGGTATTAAATTTGAACTTTTCCTTAACTGTTCAATTTTCACTCTCATATTTAGGATTGAGCCTATGTTGTAGATATTTTCAGTCTTTTCTTTATTATCAAAAGTCAACATAAATAAAGGAAGTCCTCTTCTACTGATGATTTCATTTCCTTCATTATTTATTTTTTTTTCTTTTTTAATGATGTTGACCGCTTCCGTTATATGTAATCCTCTTTGCTGTAGCTCGGATATAATATCGCTACTTTCACACGTTGGGTGGAGACCCCTAGCCATAACCCTAATTGGTCTCTCACTTTTATTCTCATACGTATACCATTGTATTGCATCATCTTGTAATTTTTTAGCAACAGCCCTATAACTTTCGTGATCTGTGGTATTAATCTTCCACACATCATTGTTCAATGAAATAACCCTGTAATTACCATTCGTAATTGATTTCAAAATGGTCTGTATTTGAGCATATGTTTGAATGCCCACTATATTTATTGGTGGTGGTAATCTTTCACTTATGTGAGCACCCTTTTGATTTTTTTCCATACCCACTGAATTAGAGGTATTTATTTCTGGGGATGATTCAGCTTTTCTTTTTTTGGCAGGCTTTTTTTTCCTAACAATCCAGTTGGTTTCTCGTGCAAGCTCTTCCTCGTCAGTAAAGTATTGCGGTTTTTCAGAATTTGCCTTCGATTCCATTATGGCACTGACACTAGATTTCTTTAACAGCTCATTTTGTTTACGGAGCTCATCAATATCCGTACCCATTTGTTTAATAAGGTTTTCAGTAAAGTATTGCGGTTTTTCAGAATTTGCTTTCGATTCCATTATGGCACTGACACTAGATTTTTTTAACAGCTCATTTTGTTTACGGAGCTCATCAATATCCGTACCCATTTGTTTAATAAGGTTTTCGAGGTTATTGACCCTCCCATGTAGTTCATGGTTTTCCTTTATAATGTCTGCTATAGTTGGTCGTTTTAACATGTTTTTCTCCTCGAGAAGTTCATTTTTTTGTATTAATTGGGTCTGTCCATTGTTTACACAATACGGCACCCCGGGTGGAGTTCTCGGTGTTATTGAACTCCTTCTACTAATTTGAATTGATGGCAATAGTTGGTCCCCCCCAGAATCCGTGGGACCGTCCTCCGAAGAGTGTGGATTTTCCAGTAAAACTGGTCTGCCACCTGGGGTATTAGTTTCCTTTGTTTTATCCATTGCATTATTGTTTCTACATTTAAAACGTTTTATACCTTCCGTCAGGTTTATATAACTGCCGTCCCTTTGGGATCAGTCGCAGACCAGGGAGCCGCCTATTATAGGTCAGACGCTTCTGGATTTTTTATGCGCATTTATTATTTAGCCTGTAATCCGTACAGTTGCCCGGTGGTCACCACTAGGAGGTATAATAAATACTTGGTAGGAGCTGACATAGTTGCGGCGTTGGAATGCTTTGAAAAGCAGACGGTCAACGCTTACCCTATCGCTACATACCCACGACCACCTAAATTCTTATGAATGAAATAATTTTACAAATAACATAACATTATCGTTTTATTTTCCGATATCAAACTTGAAATTTGACAATAATTATAATATACGTGCATCGCCCCACCATTCCGTGTGGTGTCGCCTTTAAATTTAAAACTATTGAATCGTTAAAAAAACCGATATTTATCGTTTTTCGTTCATTGTAGCGTTTTTTTCTCGTTTTAAATTCGATTTCATTTGTCACCGCACACATTTTTCTGTCTTTTTCACCGCACTATCTTCGTCGTTTCATTAAAAAAAAATTCGTTTAACGGATAGTTTGCACCCAGTTCAAAAATGTGTATCGGTCGGTGAGAACGTGTCGGGTCAGTTTTTTTTGTTTGTACTTTTTTCTCGGTCTCCTTATTAAAATGGAAAAATTAATTAAATGTAATATAAAAAGTGAAAATTTTCAATTTTTCTTATAATTTCTATAAAATATAATTAGTTTTTTTATTAAAATTTAATGTTTTTATTTTATTCCATCGAATAAAAATAGGGTTTAAAATGGAAATATAAAGTTTAATGTCCTTTGTGTCTTTGTGTTTTTGTAATGTTATAATTTATGAACAAGATAGTGTTTTTCGTCGTTGTCGTGGTCGTCGTCGTCGTCGTCATTATCTTCGTTGTGTTGTTGTTTTTGTGTAATGTATGATGATGACTTCGCTTGTATAATTTTATAATTTATTGACAAGGTCGTGTTTGTCGTCGTCGCGGTTGTCGTTGTCTTCGTTGTCGTGGTCGTCGTCGTCGTCGTCGTCGTCGTCGTCATTATCCTCGTATTGTTATTCGTTTTGTGTAATGTATGATGACTTCGCTTGTAATTCAATGCGCAAACACAAATCCAGTTATCAAAACACAAAGGGTTAGGATTTTTTCTATTACATTATAATTTTAATTGTATTTTTTTTTTCTCAATTTTATTATTATTATTAATTTGTTTTATTCACTCACACACGACATACACTAGCAATTGTTGTTGTTGGTATTGTTATGTCTATTGTTTTAAGTAGCACATAGCTTTTTATTAGCGTAGATAGAATTTAAATAGATGAGCTGTGTACTCTTTTAACGTGTGTGTGTGTGTGTGTGTGTGTTCAGTCGTAGAATTATGTAAGGCGATTGGTGACCATCACCATTTTACAACTATTTGACATTGTTTTTTGTATGCAAATTTAATCAATTACTTGTTTAACTCATTTTAAGTATTAAGTGATTACATAGAAATCTACTGTTGTAGTGGCACTCAACTGGCATTAAAATTATACTTTTATCCTTTTTTTAAAATCGAATTAAAATCGAATTACAATTAATAATGAAATTTATTGAATGGGAAAGAATATACCATTGACGACAAAAGAAATAGGAAGATGTGCCATCAATACAGGATTTTCTTTTAACATTGTTAATAGTTATTTAAATGATTTTTTTGTACATAATCTTACAACAATATATTACTTATGTAATATAATAATATTAAATAGATGTAAATTCAATTTCTTATTAAGTATTGATAAATTAAAAAAGTATTAAGTTCCAATTTATCAATAAAAAGCGATATTATGTAAGAAAATAAGTTTTTTTTTCTTTAATATAATCTATTTGTTTGATAAGAATAACAAAAAAAAAAAAAAAAGGTAAACAACAACAAAGCACCTCTGACTAAAGTAACCATATCCATTTTCTATAGATTTCTTTGCTATTTGTGATAACGAGTGCGATAAATTTTTTAATAGAATTTTATTTGTATAGGCAAAAAAACACTTGAAAATGTTAACTTAAAAAAATTGAAATTTAATTTAAAAGTGTCCTTTTTACAGATATTTTTTTTTTTATCATTTGTATCCTTTTTTTTTTTCTTTGTATAATTCTTTGATACTTTATTACATCCACTTTATTTTCTATTATTATTATTATTATTATTATTAATATTATCGTATTACACATTGTTGAGCTAGCCGTGCATTAGACGAATGACGTTACAATGATGTAACTTATACGTACAATTGGAGGGTATACAAATTTATTCAATGGATTATTTTCAAATAATACTTTTGTAACATTAGTGTAATTTTGTTTATTAAAATTATAATTGGTATTTTTTTTTCGTTATTTTTTTTTGTTGAGAGAGAGGGTGTCGGATACATTTATTGGATTTTATACAATTTTCAAGTATTCTTATTTTAAATTCAATATCTTTTTTTTTTTTAAGGAAAATTTTCCTATCCAACAAAAATAGATTTACGCATCGGGGAAAATTATTACAAATGTAATAATAATTTTCTACTTTGATTAGATAGGGATCTTTTCAATGGGACACAATTATGTTAACAATAAGAAACAATTTTGTTTTTTGTAATGTTGCTATGAAGGAGTGGATTAATGTTTTACAGTCTTGCGAGTCGTCTTTCAATTAGAATTCTATGACGTTTTTGTAATTAAACTATGTGCGGGGAGTTTTACGCCGGTACGTCATCTAATAGGTATAGTAATATAATTCATTTGCTCACCGATTAATCGCTGTAGCCGCCTAAAATGATGGAAGTTTCGGTTTTTTTTCATTTTTATCATTCAGTTTGAGGTAAAAGTGTAAACAACATATTTTTTTTTCGTTTGTTGTCGTCGTTTTTTGTACCATGAAAAACCTGTTTTACGGGGAGGTCTGTTGTTATTATTGTTTCATTGTAAAGAAAATTGCTGCTGACAGTCATAAAAAATTCTTGTCGAAGCTTCTTATGGTGAACCAGCTTAACATGAAAGTCATTGCACACAGAAATTGGTTTCAGAACGATTGAAAAGTGGTGATTTTGATTTTTGAATGACAAAGAAAGTGGAAAACAACAAAAATGAAATAATTTGAAGATACGGTATTGCTGCAAGCATTATTCACAAGATGAAGACGATACACAATTGCAACAACAACTTTTTGTGTTCATTAAATGTATGAAAAAAGAAAAACCCATTTCTAATTGCTTAAACATAATGGGTTTAGATGCAAAAGGACGGAAAAATGGTGGGTTATAATCATATTTCTATACAAATAATTAATATCTATATTTTATCTATGTATGTTTGTGCGTGTGTGTGTGGTGTATGTGTGTGTGTGTGTGTGTATGTGTATATATATACAATATATGAAATATATAATTTTATTAATTAATTATGTACAAGGTAAATACAATGAAAAGGTAAATATAACCTATGGTTTCATATTTCCTCATTTAAATGAATACGATTTTAAATAAAGAAAAAATTGCAAAAACCTCTTCTGTCGTAACATTTATTACCGTTATAATATTTCTTATATTGCATCACAAACACACACACACACACACACACACACACACACACACCATTACACATATGCCATATAACAATATCATATTTAATAATATGTGTGGATATTTGAATATTATTTTAGCAATTTATTCTTAAATTACCTTTTCACCAGCAAAAAACTGGAAAAAAAAAAAATTAATGGTATATCATCACCTACTAAACCCAAATCCTATATCAAATGATATATATATGGAAATTAATTACTGGTATAAAAAAAATACAGTGAAGTTTTCCTATTCAATTGAAAATTCCGATTCACAACAAAAAGCGGCTTCAAATCATGCGTAATTTTGAGTTACGTTGGAATTTATATAGAAATTTATTACCATTAATAATAGAAAATTTCTATTTAATTGAATTTGCTTACCAATGCTCCCCCCACCCCCCACCTCCCCACCTCCAGTAAATTGACTATATGTAGGGATATTCCTCTGTAGAGGAAAAGAAAACTAAAATTTGAATTCTGAATAATAAATTGAAAAAAAAACGGCGATTGAAGTGAAAAGCAGAAACTTACATTTCGGCCCATGTTATTCAGTAGATTTCCCATTCAACAGACAACCAACTTACGATTACATTGAATCGGGATTTCTCTGTGTAATAGATAAAAACAGCTACCTCAAAATATGATATTATTATTTATGATATATTTTATAGTCTCGTTTTTTTTTCCTTTTATCTCCCTATACACAATTTACTGTTATTTTACGCTATCCTCAAAGGCTCCGTGTGTGTGTGTGTGTGTGTGTGTTTGTGTGCGTATTAAATTTATATAATTTACCGTTTTATTTTATTTTTTTCTCCATTTTGTTGTATACAAATTTATTAATTAATAATTTTTTTTTAAAATCTGAAAATTTCTAGTATAATTAAAAATTAATGACATTTTTATGTGTCAAATGTTTCTGGCCGTCTAATATTTCGTACATCGCTTTGATGTGGTGTGACAAATTAATTATTATATAAATTTAATTTGATAATAAAAGTATACAACAAAAATTGTGATCGTTAGTTAGTTAGATGATGGCTCAAATGATACAATAAAAATAATATACCAAATATATGTATAGAGTGCATATATTAGGTGGTTGAATAAGTTTTCGATGTTTTTGTAAAAAATAAATGCTTCGACAGTCATCGGCCAAGTAATAATGGTTGTAGTTGAGTGTGAGGTGGCCATAATACACACACATTGATCCCATCATATATAGACTATGGGTATGGAAAAACTATGGATATTCGGTTGTCTTAATTTAGGGTTATCATATTTTGTGTATTCACTTTTCATCACCGCACTAGTTGTACGATGAGAGGCGGTTTGGCACACTTTGACAACATTTCTCTCCGTTTCAATTCGTATGCTACATTCAATTTTATTGTCTAATGCTTCAAAAATGTTGGACAAAAACGAAGTTGTTTTTTGTGATCCACTTTCAGTGATTCTTCAAATTCAATTCGCATTTAACTGTATCGTTAGTAATGCCTCTCTCTTCCCCAATTCTTTCGATTTTTTAACACCATTACCATCATATTTTATTGAATATTCATTGAAACTTATAATATAATTTCACAAAATTAGATGTTTTTCGATAAAATGGTATATAATATGCAAATTCGATTTTTGTCGTATATATTATTAAATGGCATAAGCTGTAACTTACATAAATCAAATTATTTTAAGTACCACCTAACCTACATTTATTTAAAAGATTATTTTGTATTTTTTGTTGTTGTTGTTGTTGTTGTTGTTATTATTCTTTACATTTATAACTTCTTCTTTTTTTCATTTTACGTTTAATGAATATGCACATAATAATAATAATAATAATAATAATATTAATTGATCTAATTTAAATGTATACGTGTGTATGGGCCCAGTTAGCCATGCATAGAATGTGTCCGATCCGCTTTTTTTTACTGATTAATTACCAGGATGTCCTAGCTTCTATTGAGGTTTATTTTGTAGAGCGAAGGAGCGAAAGGGGAGAGAGTGGGAGAGAGAGAGAGAGAGAAACAGAGGTAACACCATACCCAGTTTTATTGAAATAATATCTGTCAAAACAAAAATGGTGCCACTCTACTACCATTATTGTGCTAGCTGGGACAATGCGTACAATCACATCATAATAAAAATTAAATTCTATTGTATATTTATGTAGTCATCTGATGACAACAAACAACACAACTTTAATATTCTGTTTATGGGCATACAAATAAACAAATACAGTCATGTGCATATGCAATTTTACCACAACAATTTCTTTTAGCAATTTTAAATTTAATTTGGTAAACTTAAGTAATCTCCGCATGCTTATGTTCAGTTTTTTTCAGATTACTTGAAAGAGTCTAAAAATTGAATGGATTGGGTCCTCAAAGGGTCGCCAACTTTGTTTCGGATTTTATCTCCTTGTTCTGGTAAAATTTAATTTGGTAAACTTAAGTTATCTCCGCATGCTTATGTTCAGTTTTTTTCAGATTACTTGAAAGAGTCTAAAAATTGAATGGATTGGGTGCTCAAAGCGCCGCCAACTTTGTTTCGGATTATATCTCCTTGTTCTGGTAAAATTTAATTCGGTAAACTTAAGTTATCTTCGCATGATTATGTTCCGTTTTTTTTCAGATTACTTGAAAGAGTCTAAAAATTGAATGGATTGGGTCCTCAAGGGGTCGCCAACTTTGTTTCGGATTTTATCTCCTTGTTCTGGTAAAATTTAATTTGGTAAACTTAAGTTATCTCCGCATGCTTATGTTCAGTTTTTTTCAGATTACTTGAAAGAGTCTAAAAATTGAATGGATTGGGTGCTCAAAGCGCCGCCAACTTTGTTTCGGATTATATCTTCTTGTTCTGGTAAAATTTAATTCGGTAAACTTAAGTTATCTTCGCATGATTATGTTCCGTTTTTTTTCAGATTACTTGAAAGAGTCTAAAAATTGAATGGATTGGGTCCTCAAAGGGTCGCCAACTTTGTTTCGGATTTTATCTCCTTGTTCTGGCAAAAAAAAAAAAACGGCTCTTTAATAGCAAAAAGTTAAATTGTGTGGTAATCAGGTGATTGTGCTACTTTTCAATCAAATTAAATGTTTTGTGGAACCAATGTGTGGCGGCAAAGCAAAAATGTATTTTTTAAAATAAACTATTAGCGCTGAACTTTTTTTTGACGAATTTTTCCAAACAGTATTGTCAACGTCTCTAATTGTTAACGAAGCGATTTGTTAGAACCAGAACGATTCTGTCGTCTCAGAACGATTTATCTTTAACTTGTAAAAATTTTTGGTTTTTCATAGCCAATGGTTTTTCGTCGGCTTTTACGAATCTACTGCAGAAAATAAAAAATTTTACAAAACCCAACCAGATGTCAAGGATACTGTCCTACCAACCTAAAAAAAATAAATAAATATTATTTGATTTCACAAGTTATTTTGTGCGCACACAGTAGTATTTTATGTCGATTTTGCTATACCCGTTATTTCTTTTGCGGATTTTATTCTCACCTTTTTGCCTTCACTTTCTGCTGTTTAATTGGCTTCAAATATGTGTATTGCCTCTTTTAATAATAATAATATAATTACCCTCATGCGGCAATAGTATCATATGTATAAGTAGAGTGGAATGCCGCCGCCGCCGCCGCCGTCGCTTCTACCATTTATTAAAATAAATCAATCAAAGCATTTGTTTTAATAACTTTTCGAATATAACTGTTAATATTTTATTTCATTGTTTATGAGTAACTTATGCACATAACTGTATGACTATTTTTTATGATAAAAACAATATATACAAATACGTTGTGTAAACAGTACCGAACATACCATATTGTATTATTTTAGAGATGATAGATCGACGAGGGTTATATCAAAATAACATAAAAAGGGGTGCATAAAATTATCCATAAAATTATGTACATACATAATTATGAAATAATTTTATGTTGTGTTGTATAACTACTTGTTAAATACCCATCACCTCTCAATTTGTACGTTTGAACATATACAACATAAGCTTCTTTCCATATCTCTATGTAATAGCTGTAAATATTTTAATATACCATAAACATACAATATTATCATATAGCTACTACTCTATGGCTATGGCTGTAGATAGATAGATAGATTGCCTATGTAATTTTCTTACGTAATATCGTATACAATTTTTTGATGTTTTTGTGTGTGTCTCATTTGTTATTTATACGGTAATGCTGACGTAGGCTAAAAGAAGCGGACGCGTGTATACCAGTTCCAATTCCCAATGGGATAACAGTTAGATTTTATTATATTCATCGAAAAAGATAAAAATCCATATATTGTGGCAAAAAAAAACATCAAAAGAATAGCTTTTATAACTTTTTTAGAGTACACTACATTGATTTATGTAGTGGTAAAACTGACCTTAACCAAAATCTGTTAAACTTTCATGACATTTCGGTCAGTGCGATAAACCAAAATACAGCGGGCGTAGTTTTTTTTATGAATATACTGTCCCAAAAACATCAGAAGAATGACTTATAGAATTTTTGTTAAAACTTGTCGCTCCATCTGTATCGCCATTACATTGATTTATGTAGCGGCAGAGCTGACCTTAACAAAATCTGTCAAATTTTCATGACATTCCGTTCAATGCGGTAAAATGAATAGCAATTGATAATTGAAAGCTGTGAAAACCAGAGTCTTATGGTTTTAATTTCTGTACAAATTTTGCAACGAAATGGATTCCATTTTTTTGGGTTAATTTTCCCATGTAATAATTAAAATAATGGCATGCGAATGATAAAACTGTAAATTTTTATATTTTTACTGAAATTAAATAATACTCTTCAATGGAGGGAAATTTCTTGCAAAGCACATTTTTTAAATCGAAATCTTCTAATCTCATTAGCAATAATTAGATTAGATAATTTTCTTGGAATTATGTTATAGTTTTGTTTTATTTGATGCAAACTACTGTTTGTGCGGCAGCAGGAATATTTTCCAATGTTTGAAAACAATAAAAGATGCTTGAGCTACGGAGCCCAATCGGATGCAAATGCACCGGCTGATGTTCGAGTAGCTTGTCGTACTTTGTATTTCGTCAAATTTTACAATTAAAAAAATACACTTTCGTTTCTCAAGAATTTTGCACTAGATTTAATCAAAATAACTTTGTTTGAAACCATCTTCTTTGGTGCAGTGGAACTCAACCTCCCCCCTCCCCGTTGACTTTCGATTTTATTTCTATATGATTTTTCGCTTCAACGTTCTATATATCCAAGTAGTTTCAGTATTTTTAGCAAATGCGGTGGTGCATCAAAATCTGCTGAATGAACTGGTGTGCCAGATTGAAACAAACAGTTTCTGTAAAACTAAAGTATGGAACTTTACAATATAATTATGGTGTTAAGATTTTCTAAGGCCCAAATTAACCATTCAGTATTTTAATTGGACACAATACACAGTTCTTTGAAAAAAAAAGGCATAGCTTATTTTACACTTTCAACTAGGACTTAATTGTTTTACCATTGATTTATTTTGTTTGAAGCCATCGTCTGCCCATTCTTTGATGTACTTTCACCCTACCGCCAAATTCCTTATGACTTCATTGTTAGGTGAGTTTTTGCTTCAACATTCTTTATGCGGTATAGATATCCAAGCAGTTTCATTATTATTAGCAAATGCGGTCGGTGGTGCAAGAAAAATCTGCTAAATGAATTGTGCCAGATTGAAACAAACAGTTTTCTTCTGCTGCTGTAAAACTTAAGTATTAAACTTTGCAATATAATGATGGTGTTAACAGTTTCGAAGCCCCAAATTAACTATTCCGTATTTTTCTTGAACACAATACACGATACAATTATCTTTAAAAAAAGGCATCGCTTGGACGGATGATGGTGATTGTGATGACATCAAATCTGGTAATAATGGTGTTAAAATAGTGGCCAAAGGTAATCTTGTTTTTAGCAGTTGCGAACTCAATACTCAATTCTGTGGTATTAAAATCATTAGCATGAATTTTTTTTGATACTGGCTTTTGTCGTCAAACTGTCGGCGACTGTTATAATATGTCACCGAAACACAAACCGTCAGTGTGTCTATAAATATGTCCTACTTACTTACTTACTTACTAACTTATTTACTCTCCATGGTGTTATAACCCACGTGCGGTTTTAGCCTTCTCCAATTTGACCTAACCGCCGCAGTCAATGTCTTCCAATTACGAATTTTAGGATCTTTATATAACAGTTTACTGCATCCTCCCTTTCTAATATTCCTTTCTAATATTTCATATTCTATTATCCTGTTCGATCCGAGGCCATTTTGTAGAATTTATAACTGGTTGTTTTTTTTTGTGAAGTTGGTAGGTAACCACCCCCATACCAACTGAACTATTTTGTTCGTATTCGGTAGGTCAATTACAGCAGGGGTATAATTCTTCTGAAATCAGTTATAATGGCGCCGCAGATTCACCGCCGTTACAATATGTAATCACTGAATCATTAACTAACTATTTTAATCGGAAGCTGCCGTCACACAACACCGCCCAATTTGGTATTTCTCATACACTGTCACTGTCAGATTGTCCACGCGCGCTGCTACTTATTCTATGTTCATATCTAACCCATTATATTATAGACCGTTCCACTATCCGCGCAACTAGTGGGGACTCGTTCGGTTGTAACTGGCTCTGCATATATGCTATGCCCAACATACCATCCGAATAATATATGTCTTAACATATGATTATTTAATAATTTAGTTACGTTAATTTTTGGTATACAATTTTTAAATTATGTATTAAAAACATGTGTTCATTTTTATAAATATTCTTTCTTCATTTTCCGTCTTGAACATCACCACGTACACACTTCGGCTACATTGTGTTGGTAAAATTTCACATTAATCACATCGTACACCACCACCATCACCACCACCAACATTGTATAGCCCAAAAAATGGAAATACCAACAACATCAACAACAATAGCAAAAGAAATTTTATATGTTTATATCTTTAAAACAACAACAGCACCCTCCCACCAGCCTCACATTCATACCACACTTCTTTAACACTATTTTACTACATAAATATGTAAACACACATAGATTTATGCTTATATGCTGCTTATTCTATTAAAATCAACAAATTTATCAGCTGTGCATATATATTTTATGTTTAATACCTGTGTCTAATACCACCGCATAGCGATATTTAGTTGCGTTCTAGTTAGTTATGCACATAGATGGATAAATTTAGGTATAGCGAGTATACACTTGAAAAGATACCCACAGTAAGATAAGATATAACTATAGATAAAATATAATAGATATAGATAAGATATTAGAAAAATGTGTATTTGTCAAAGGAAAATAAGGATTGTTGCTTAATTTTTGTGTGTCTGATGTTCACATATCGTATCGTTAACAACATTGTTTGTACACACACACACACACACGCACACATAAATTATATATTGTACGTACAATTTAGCTAGAAAATACCATGTGTGTGTGTGTGTGTGTGTTGTGTGGGGAATGGGACTGTGAGACTGCGATGACAAAAATTCAATGAAAATTAATAAAAATGTGTGTACGAGCTCTTAAATGTGTGTAAATGTAATGCGTTAAATTGTATAAAAAAACAATTTGGGTTTTTATAGTTTATTGGATAAAATTCCATCATAAAATGTGTTTTTAGTATTATTATGTTGTTGTAATAGTCAACATTGTTGTTATGCCCTCCATCCGCCCGACATTGTATGTGCCGTTCATTATATATTGACATCATAAACATTTTAAATGCTGTCTCATAAATTATATAATCCCATTCATTTGGTACGCATCTAATTCGCCGCATCAAAATATTGGATTAGAGAAACGGACACGATTTATGTAATTTACACCTGCAACAAAGAATTATCTTTGCTTATGCCACATTTTGTGTGGAAATTTTATGAAAATATATATTGCATAAATTTTAAAAGGAAAAATAACCAAATTTACCAAAAATTTAACTATTTAAATTGGAAGGAGTTAAATTGGTGCAAATTGTCTTGGTCTAGGAACGCGGTTACTGTAACCTCTCTGGCAGCACATTATTTTGTTGGGAGGTTTATATTAATATTTATATAATATTGCTATGTCCATCTATCAGGTATACCGGTTAATGTCTGCCGTTTTTTAAAGTGAAAAAACATATTTTTTGTGGCAGAAGACACAAAAATTCTTTATTCAAAATATTTTCCATCACACGGTACACATTTTGTCCACCTTTTCGGGCTATTTGTGGATACAACGCCAAAAAAATTGTTGTTCCTTTGATGAAAACCAGTCAGAGACCCAATTTACGAGTTTTTCAGACGTTTTGAAGTGCTGGTCATTAAGGGCGTGGCCCATCGATGAAAACAAATGGTAGTCTGTAGGAGCCAAGTCTGGTGATAAAACTTCCCAGTTAAGCGCCTCTAACGTTTCCTGGACCGGTATTGCTTATTGTGTGATGGTGCATTGTCATGCAAGAAAATTACCTTGTGTTGTGGTACACCACACCTTTCTGATCCCACCAAACACAAAGCATTCTCTTCTTACCAAAGCGATTTGGCTTTACAGTCAATGTTGATGGCTGGCCTGATGAAACCAATGATTTTTTGCGTTTCGAATTTTTAAAATAAATCCATTTTTCATCACCAGTCACGATTCGATACAAAAAATACTTCCTTTTGTATCGCTGAAGATACATTTCACAGATAGTTTTTCGATTTTCTTGTTGCCTTTCAGTCAATTCATGTGACACCCACTTACCTACCTTTTGGATCTTTCCCATTGCTTTCAAGCGATCGGAAACGGTTTGTTGAGCAACTCCTAGTCCATTTTTCATCACCAGTCACAATTCGATACAAAAAAGACTTCCTTTTGTATCGTTGAAGATGCATTTCACAGATGGTTTTTCGATTTTCTTGTTGCCTTTCAGTCAATTCATGTGGCACCCACTTACCTACCTTTTGGATCTTTCCCATTGCTTTCAAGCGATCGGAAACGGTTTGTTGAGCAACTTGTAGTTGTTCTGCAAGTTTTTGTTGCGTTTGCGTGTTGTCTTCATTCAATAGAGACTGTAATTCGGTGTCCTTAAACTTTTTCGGCTGTCCAGGGCCGAATGTCTTTGTCTTCCACATCAAAATCAGTAGTTTTAAATCGGTGAAACCATTCTCTGCTTATTCTTTCTGATATAAAGTGTTATCGCCATAAGCTTCTACTAACATTCGATGTGATTCTGGCGCAGTTTTCTTCAAACGAAAACAAAAAAGCAATGATGTCCGCATTTCGCGTTTTACTGACACAAAATTCGACATTTTCAATTAGTTTTTTAACAATGTTGTTGCTCGATAAAGGTCTGCTGTCAACTAATTTTTGGAGAGAAATGTCACAGCTTTTAAACAAAAAAAAAAAAAATTCAGCCATTTTGGTTTACTTCTACCGCTTGTAGCGCCATATATGTGTGAGCGGCGAACATTAACCGGTATACCTGATATTCCGCTGCCAAATTTTGAAATTCATGAAAAATTGTTAAATTCTTTATAATGTGCAAACCAAATTTGATCAATGATGAAGAAAATTTATTATCAAATTTTTCCCGCTTTTCTGAAAATGGCGCCTGAAACTTGAAATTTTTTTCGGCCAATAAATGCCAATTCGATTAGAGAAAATTGTACTTTTATTAAAATTAATTTTAATTGTCAAATTATGGATAAAAGAAATTGTTACAAAATGTTAAAATTCACTACTCCCCCATTTTAGAGATATTTAAATTATTCACATTAACATTGTGTTATTTTCACAATCGGGGTACGGTAAATGTTGATGCGCATAGTAAATTTCAGTATGAGAGTTTATATATTAATATTATACTTGTATTATTTTGCTATGGTAACGGCACGTCAAATGTTGGCATTGGTGTCACTCATACACACACACACACACACAAAAGCTAATTTTGTGCTTTAGAACGTTACCAAAGGATACCAATTATTATGGTGTATTCCGGTGAAAGACACTTTAATTTGAGCTCGACAGAGAATTGGTATTTGAAGGACTGAAAGGACGATTGAAGGACTTTTTTTTTAAATTAAGCATGCGATACCTCATACGAAAGAGAATTAAATGAGGATTCGAGTACAAAATTGTGTTTTAAAGAATCGAAAGGATATTTCCAGAAATTTACAAGGATCCGTTTTGAAATTATTTATGTGACCCCTCATATGAAAGAGAATTAAATACGAATTCGAATTCGAATTCGGTTTTTTAAAGGATCGAAAGGAAATTTAAAGGACTTTATTAGGAAATTTCTTTTACATTATTTATACAATACTTCATATGATAAAGAATTAAAAAAGAATTAGATTAGAAATTGTAGTTTTGAAGATTCGAAAGGACATTTCAAGGACCATACAATTACATTTTTATAGGTTATTCGTGTGAGAATTAAACTAGAATCCGAGTAGAAATTGTTGTTTCGAAGGATCGAAAGGACATTTCAAGGAATTTACAAGGATCCGTTACAAAAGATTATGCATGTGATACCTCATATGAAAGAGAATTAAAAAAGAATTCGAGTAGAATAGTTGTTTTCAGGGATCGAAAGGACATTTCAAGTAATTTGCAAGGATCCTTTTTTTAGATTATGCATGTGATACCTTATAAGAAAGAGAATTACGCAAAGAATAGAGTAGAATAGTTGTTTCGAAGAATCAAAAGGATATTTGAAGAAATTTTCAAGGATCGTTTTTTTAGATTATGCATGTGATACCTCATATGAAAGAGAATTAAAAAAGAATTCGAGTAGAATAGTTGTTTTGAAGGTTCGAAAGGACATTTCAAGGACCTTACAATTATATTTTTATAGATTATTCATGTGATACCACATAACAAAGTGAATTAAACAAGGATTCGAATAGAATTGTTGTTTCGAAGGATCAAAAGGATATTTCAAAAAATTTTCAAGGATCCTTTTTTTAGATTATTCATTTGATAACTTATATGAAATAGAATTAAACAAAGATTAGAGTAGAATAATAGTTTGGAAGTGTCAAAAGGATGTTTCAAGAAATTTACAAGGATCCTTTTTTGAAATTATTCATATGTGAAAGAGAATTAAACAAGAATTCGAATAGAATTGTTGTTTTGAAGGATCGAATGGATATTTCAAGGAATTTACAAAGATTTTTCTCAAATTGTGTATGTAAAATGTGTCACATGAAATTGGTAATTCGTGTTGAATTTTTTACAATATTAATTCTCAAGGGGTAACGCTTATCGGTTCATTACTCTGTCTGGCGGATAAATTGTTTTAAAAAAAATGATATTTTGTATTTTATGCGAAAAATGAATTTTATATTTAGAAATGAAAATATACCAGCAATACCAATACAATGTAGTATAGAAATGAATTGGTTGTACGTAGGGAGAGGAAGCCCTACGTATGTTGATGTTTGTATAAGAAAACAAAAAAAAATCCAATATTATTTGATAACAAAATTTTCATCTATTTTAGAAAAATATATGCTTTTACACAAATGTACAGAGGGAAAAGTAAAAAAACACCAACCCATTCATTGAGAACAAGATTTTCTCATATATTTATTTTATGATGTTTCCCATTCAATTCAATATTTATTGTTTACGAAACACATTTTTTTTTATCTTATTTGGCTCTAATATCTGTCATTCAATTGCTTTTTATTGTTTGTCATCAGTTTGTAGCTACATTTTATTTATTTATTTTAACATTATAAGAAAGAGAATATATAATTTATTTATTTGAAATTGAATGACAAAAAATTTGATTTGAAAGAAGCAAAAATAATAACAACAACAACAACAACAACAACAACAGCAACTTATTTAACTTTTGTCATCACAATTTTTATTATTAAATTTTAATTTACTTTATTTGAATTTCTATTATTGCTGTGCTGGATTACTGCACAGCACACGCCGCCCGCCATGCATCCCCCGCGTCACGGCAATCTAAAATCATATATTATCGAAAAAATATCATTATTATTAAATTTATTAGCAGTTAAAAAACAAATAAATAACAAACAAATGAAATAAAAAGTTTCACATACGAAAAAAGCTCTACAAAATAATTGCACATTTGCAAATAAATTTTATTCTATTTATTTGCCATGTGACGTCGACAAAATAATGAAAATAATTTAATACTTTCTTGTTTCCTTTTTTTTTGTATACTCAAACAAGGAATAATAATTTTGAATAATGAAAACAGAATACATTGTGAGCATCCATACAAAGAATTGTTCTCAAACATATCGTCAAACATTTTATTAGTTTTGTAATATATGAAATTTTATTGTTTTGTCTATTTCGTTTTTAATATTAAATTAATTTTTATAGTAAAATATTATCAGAGCGATACGTATTTTTAAGGGCACAATTTCTTCCATAGAGATACGTAACTTTTTTAGTCGTTCGATCGGAATAACAAACGGGCGGCCAATGTGTATGGAGAGGATACAACCAAAGAGTTGACGCACATTTTTCAAATACTTTATCCATTTCCAATTGCAGATAGACTTTTTGCCAATATTTTAGAAACAAATTTAAAATAAAATTTAAAAAATTGCACTTTCGGTGCAAAGTGTCATCAAATTTTGACACAACATGTGTTAAAAGATGTATCGTCTCGCTAACAATCAATAATTTACATTTCCATAGATCTTTTCGGCAGACATTCAGTACCATAATTATTATTATATTGGGTGTATAACTTAAGTTTTGGGGATATTTTGGTAAGAAAAACTTATTTATTTGAAGGTAACGGTACATTATATTTTATTCAAAGTATATTTGCCATCTGAAGATACAACTTTTGATCATCTTTGTGACAAATTATGGATTCCCTCGTAAAAGGTTCTTCTTAGGTTTTGAAGCTATCCATGAATTCAGCCATTTTTTCATATCTTCGTATGATTTGAACCGCTGTGCAGAAAGGGTTGACTGCATCAACCCGAACGGAATGGTAGTCTGTTAGAGCAATGTCTGGTGAATATGGCGGGTGGGGTAAGACTACCTAGCCTAGTGCTTCTAACGTGCTTCTTTGACAGCTCTTGCAAGGTGTGGTCTAGAATTATCATGCTGCAGATTCACACTGTCATATCTGTTGGCATATTGTGGTCGTGTTGGATGTAATGCTCGGCTCAATTGAATTAATTGCTCTCGGTAACGTTCAGCGGTGATGGTTTGTCCCGATTTAAGCAGTTCTTTTCTACACCAAGCATTGGTACCACCAGATACACAGCATAACCTTAGAACCATGAATATTGTGTTTTGGTGTCGATGGACCTGGTTCACCTGTCTTCCACCCATGCTTTCAAACATTTTGGATTATCGTAATGGATCCACTTTTCATTACCAGTCACAAAATTCGATGCAAAATTGAATGTATTTGAAGCAAAATTTCACACACATTGTTTTTCGATTTTCTTGTTGTCAATTCATGTGGTACCCAATACGATGGCTTTTGGACCATTCCCATCTTCTTTGGAACGTTTGGAAAAACTTGTGCTTAGGTAACATCTAATGTCAATGCTAATTCTTCTTCCGTGTCAACATTGATCTTCACTGAAAATAAAGCTTCAAATTCTTCGTCTTCAAATTTTTTCGGTGCTCCAACGCGTTCTTTATCACTAACATCCAAATCATTGTTTTTAAACCGTCGTCTAAACCCAATACCAATAATTGTTTTGTGATGGGGGAATGTTCACCATAAATTTGTAACAAAAAGCGATAAGTTTCTCTGCTCTGCTGTTTTCTTCCCGAATAAAATTACTCAAACATAACTTCCCGCCCAAATGCTGTTTTGTTGGGGTTCAATATTTTCCATTTTTAATCAACTATTAAAAAAATACTTGTTTACACTTCAACTGAATGTCAAAATACTGAATATAAAAGGTGGATTCAACGACTACAAAATAGCGTAGTATTGCCACTTCACACTGCGTACAAACAATACTACTTACGACACCTATCAGAATATATCCCCAGGACTTAGTTATAGACCCAATACATGTGATATGATAATGAGTTACACAAAGATTAGAGCAGAATTGTTGTTGTAAAGCATCGACATTTCAAGGAAGTTACAAAAATCCTTTTTTTAGATTGTTCATGTTATACCTCATTTGAAAGGCAATCAAACAAAGATTAGGGTAGAATTGGTGTTTTGATCGATCATAAGGACAATGCAAGGATCCTATAAGGCTATTTTTATAAATTATACATGTGATTACTAATTTGATATAGAATTAAATAAGGATTTGGGTAGAATTTGTGTTTTGAAGGATGAAAAGGACATTTCAAGTACCATACAAACATATTTTTTTTAGAGCGAGTACAATGTGATGACTTTCGGTACAATTGTGCTAACCGTCTGATGTTAATCGATGTGGAACAAACTTCGCTGAATTCAGCTTCCATAGCTACCAATTTTTCCAATTAAAATTCAATGTTGTTGTTATTTTAGGTATACCCTAGTTCTATTTCATCCATGAATCCGATTGAAGATTTCTTGCCAACCACCTAAATGTTCATCATCATTAACATCTTCATGTGCCATCTTTGCACGTATTCGAAATCACTTAAAAATGTATGTTTTGGATTGGATTATTAATCGCACCATAAGCGATTTGAAGAGTTTCTGTAGGTATTCCACCACAAAATTTAACAATTAATCTTTGTTCTTCTTTTTGAATTTTTCGACCGACGCGCACAACAAAAACCGGCTGTAATTTTTTGTTGTTGTAATGTCATGAAATTTTGACAGTTTTGTTGACACAAAACATAATCACACGAAAGAATAAAATCCTAAGAGATGTGGTGCAACGTTTCCTATGGTTTACATATAGCCATTCTGGTTTTTGTTATGGCAACAAAGGCTGTAATATAATATTTAATAATAATAAAATAATATACGCTTGAACATTTGTACGCGAACCACAAATTGTAAATACTAAGAGTGGCGTTAATTTATTTCTATTCATTTTTAATTGTTTTTTACATCTTAAAATTTTCTAAAAAATTAGTCAATTTTCACATCAAAGCGATAATTAATTAAATTCCATTGTTTTTTAACAGCATTTTTAATAACGGGTGTTTCGTATTTTAAATGACAGATGGCAAATATCGGTAACATACACAGTAAAGTGACATTTATTTGAAGCGTGCTGAAGTGTACAAAAAAAAAAAAGTTCAACATTAATGTGTTAAAAGATGGCAGCGCTTGTCAGAAGCCCCCCCCCCCCGTCTTACTGCTTGTTTAGGTGAAAGATATAACTGTGAAAGCTGTGAAAGGTACTGTAACTACGATACTGTAACGTTGTTATGCATTTTATCGGATACAGCAAACAAAATACTCTTTGTATTATTGCGGTGTGTCATCCTGTAGTTTTCGTATCTAAAAAATGGTACGCACACACAATTAATTTTCCACATCCTTTATTTATTTTTTTTTTCTTCTTCTTCTTCTTGTGTACATTATCAAAGTAAAAGTATTTAATATTTCATTATTTATAATTATTTGTACGACGAGACACTACTACTACTACTACTACAATGTAAAACAAAATAGCACTTAATTTAAGATTGAAATTTGATAAAAGGAGTCCTTTTTCTAAATGTAAGTATTCTTACGCTATCTATGCATTAAACAGTCACACTGTGGTGGTGTTGGGATAATAAAATAAAAACGGATATTCGTTTAAATTAATCTTTTTTTGTTTTGGTTTTATTAAATGTAACGCCAAAAACAATTCACATTATAGACGAATATTTCTTTGTGTTTGGAAATAGAGAATAAAAAAATATGTGAATTTAAAACATGATGCGTGACACGTCACACACACACACACAACAGTGCGACGGCCATTAAACAGATTTCCAAAGAACCAGAAAAACTTTTTTGAATTCGATTGGTGCCGTTTTTGTGTGGTATTTTGGTTTTTACACAGCCCATGCATTTTTATTAAAATGTCAGAAAATGTTTGTCTACACATTTTTATGTTTATGGTCACATATTCATTATTTATTTAATTATAAATGTCGCTTGAACTATTTATATTTATTTATTTATTTCTTTATCAACGTTTAGAATATTGTGTGCCGGTGTGTGTGTGTGTGTGTGTGTGTGTGTGTGTGTGTGTGTGAGTGTGTGTGTGTACGAAAATTAAAACATAATATCCTTTTAAGGTTTTTTTTTCTTTTTGCTATTGCTATAATATAACGCAGAAAATTATATGTATTTCTTCAATACAATATTAAATTTAGATTGATATTGAAGGGGACGCAAGTAAACAGACACTTTTAGGGATGAAGTATCATCGTCAATAAAAATTATATAGTATGAAATTTTCGAGAGTCTCACTGTGCACTGTGCTCACCAGCAATCGCATATGTTTCTATTATACACATTGGACATTGCCTATAAATTGATTGAGTAAATTAATATCAACTATATTTGTAGCGTAAATTTTTGGTGTTTTATCGTCCTTGACACCTTGTCCTAAGTCCTGCTATCATTGACCTGAATTTGTCCATTCTCAATTTATAAGAATAACTATTGACCAGTCAACTGCTGATTTGTTTTCTACTAAATTTTGAAGTTAGGAAATTTACCTAAAAACCGAAGAGGCTAAATCATCGAAAATTAGAAATTGAATTTTTAATTTAAAAATGGTATCCATGTAATATCCTTTTTAATGTCCTAGCGATTCTTAAAAAAACAAATTCTACGCAAATATTTAGTTAATTCGCTTTGACATGAGGTATCATATGAATAATGTAAAAAACATTATCCTTGTAACGTCCTTGAAATGTCCTAGCGATGCTTTAAAACACAAATTCTACTCTAATCTTTAGTTAATTCTCTTTCATTTAAGGAATGACATGAATAATGTAAAAAATGAGTCCTTGTTAGGTCCTTAAAATGTCCTAGCGATCCTTCAATACACAAATTCTACTCTTATCTTTAGTTTATTCATTTTCATTAATAATATTAAATGAATAATGTAAAAAATTGTATTCTTGTTAGGTCCTTGAAATGTCCTAGCGATTCTTCAAAACACAAATTCAACTCTAATCATTAGTTTATTCACTTTTATTTAAGGAATCACCTGAATAACGCAAAAAATGAGTCCTTGTAAGGTCCTTGAAATGTCCTTTCGATTCTGCAATGCTGCGATTCTACTGGAATCCTTGTTTAATTCTGTTTCATATGCGATATAGTATGCGTAAACCTTGTATCCTTAATATAAATGTGTTGATGATTCAAGGATAAAAAATAAACATTTGAAAGAGATTTAAACAAGGATTCAAGTAGAATTGTTGTTTTAATGGATCGTTACACTCACATTACAAATTTTATCGTTAACGTTTTTATTAAACGATAATTTATACTTCAGCATCATCGTTGCCCGAGGACACACAAATTGTGATTTTTTCTTAATTTTTTCACTTTTCGTGCCTGATCTCTCACACCGAACACACAGACAAAAACTGGTAAATAATAACCGCACCACATTTGATTTTATATTTAAATGTACTGCCTCTGGTGGTACACAATTTGTGTACGCATAAAAATAATAAGAATATTATTTAAAGATTTTATTTCTATTTGGCTTATTTTATTTCATTTAAATACGCATCGAATGATTTGTAATAGATATATTTAATATAAAAGCACCCACACACACACACACACACACATAGTGATGGAGGTGTTAATGAAAGTGTTTTATGGTTCAGCAAACAGATTTAAATCTATAGAATATAAATTTCTTTGAGCCTAGACAGTCGCTACTTCTTCCGTTTTATACAATTTAATTATAATTTAATTAGCATAAATTAATATATTAGTTAGATATGTTAAAAGATTGAGATGTGAGTGTATTGTAATGTAACGTGGGTAAAACGATGCCAGGATATTTATATAAATTTTGTATAAAACGATTGTTAATTTGTATACGAAGTCACAGAAACTTTTGCATTAACGAATTGAATTATATTATTATTATTATTATTATAATATAAATTGTTCCACAATTTGATGGTATCTATTAAATTCTATTTAGGGTACTGTATTACCGATTTCCATACATTTTACTGTAACAAATTGGAAAGAAAAATGTAGAAAAAACTGTTAACCTTCAACAAAACAAAGAGATCCAAATACTACTACTACTACAATACTTCAGCCGTTCATGTAACACGTGGGCCTAAAAGTTTCCGATTTAATCATCCGATATTGTGTGACTTTAACAAAATATCCGGATGCTAATGCCAGTGCCTTTAAAAAATATATTTGTTAAAATTTCATAACAATTAGACCATTAGTTTAGAAGTTACAGTGTGTGGATTTGAATTGACTCTTAGTTATTTGCAGAAAAAATAGATTCAAAACAGTTTTGTGTGTGTTGAATAAAATGGGAAAATTATAAATACCGTTCAATTAGAGAAATGGCTTCAAAAGTGTTGGTTTGCTGCTAATTTTAAACGTGGTCGTCGTCCAGACACCAATGATGCTGAACGATGATTTGGATATTCATATATTAATCGTGAAAACATCGAAAAAAACCTTTAAAATTATTATGGGCGTAATCGCAAAGTGAAGTTATACGAAAGCTGGTCGTGAAACGCTGTAGGGCAGCAATTTTTAGTATTATGCACAAATATTTGGTTATGAAAAAGTGGTTTTCCAATTGTCAAAACCAAAACAACAAAAACAACAACGAAGCGATGAGATTCAGAACAATGTTCGGACATTAAAGTACTGTGAGTCAATGGAATTGTGCAAAAAAAGGATTTAACTTTAAGATAAAATTAATTTTATTTTTTCCAATTGACACTAAATAATATACAAACTCCTTTTTTTTTATCGTTGTATGAATGCGAAAACAAATAAATGTGTATAAATTGTGTGTGAGTGTGTGTGTGGGTGTATGTGTTTTATTGAAAAGTTTTCCATCCATCCATTCATTCATTCATTCATTCATTCAGTCATTCATTCATCGCATGTATTTATTTTCCATCCAGAATATATCTATTCTCTATTTTCCATAATATTATAGCCAGAACTGTGCGGTGTTAGTGGAATACAATTCAATAGATATTACTGACATCCTTTTGTACAATTTTATTAATATAGAAAATATATTTTATTTACCCTTTGACATCATCATCACCACCCACCCACACCCGAAATAGAAATCTAGAAATACAAAATATGTAATCTATTCTAAACCTTCTTCACCTATTATTTGATTGAATTGTGATGTGTGTGTGTGTGTGTGTGTGTGTGTATTGTCGCAAAATAAATACCCAAAAATATCCCATCTTTTATTGTTTGTCATTACCAAAACCGAACAAATATTGAACTATTATTGTATTATAAATAAAATACAATATAATTTTGCATTCATCAATTGCTTGCAAATGCTTTCAGTACTTTATTGGAATTTCAAATCTGTTTATTTTTAAATTGTCTCGCCGGACCATCGTATCGTTTTTTTAAGTGCCACATACAAACACATTTCGTTGTTGGATATTTCCCATTTGTTATAATTTTCATGTTGCACAGTGTATGAGATTGAAAGAGTATGAGATTGCCTAACATTAGCAATGCAGATGAAAACTTTGGAAATTGGAAAAGATTTGCGCAACTGACAAAAAATTATGTAAAATTAATATATATTTCGGTGTCGCTAATGTCTCTCAGTTTATTTAGAAAAAGAAATAAAGAGATAGGAATTTGAGTCAATGCCGTCAGTATAATCAAAGATAATTGTTATACCTATCCATTTGTGCGTGTTTCATCAATTGAAATTGTCAAAGTACATTTCTATTGAAATCAATTTGAAAATTTTAACCGGAAATTATGTGACAATTACACCCACGAAAACTAATGCATTGAAATATAATTTGTCAAAATTGATGTCTCATGCAATAGTTGGATGGAGAAGAAGAAAAAGTTGAAGCTTTTCATGGTTCAAATCTACATTTAATGAAACAAAGTTTTAGTTTATAATAATTTTCTCAAAATACATGTTCAATGAAAGAATCCTTTCAATTGTCCTTAAATTTCAATAACAATTCAATGAACATTTTATATTTGTATTTTTAAAATTTCATTTATATTTTCAAATGATTTCTCGTCAAAACTGTACTTTTCCAGGTGGCGTCACTGAAATTACAATTTCGTTTCCGATTGCATAAAAATTTTTAAATTTAGTGATAAATTTTAATTTTATTTGTCTTTGGTGCTGCGAGCGTGAGTGTGAATATTAATCACTGTCTTCACGTTCAACTTTAACGATGTCTATGATGGAATGTAATTCACCGTCGTCTTGTTGCTCCATACCCAATGAAATATTATCGGTTTCGAAGTTTTCATCTGACTCTTGTATAATTGTTATTGGATTTTCTTGTGTGTCGGGATAAATTATATCTAGCTCTGGTTCCATTTCCAATAGCTCTTCATTCAATTTCTTTTCGTTTCTTTTTTTCGCAGTGCTCTGTTTATTCAATTTACGCAGAACATAGGCATTTTCGGTTCTGTCGAAATAAGCGCTTGTGTTTGGTTCAACGATATTCCCTTCTAATGGCATTTCAATGTTGTTATCCTTCTCGATTTGTATTGATTTTAATGCATTCTTTGATGTTAATTGTTGTTCGGCTGGTGTCACATTTGTACTTTTACAATTAATTTTGTGTTTGACTAAAAGATGAGAATGTGCAAATATTCTTGAGCAGACGGGACATTTAAATTTTTTATTATGTATTTTCAAGTGTTGGATTAAATATATATTTGTGAGGAATTCCTTTGAGCACAACCTACATTTGAGTGGAGTCTTTCCATTATGTTTGAACATATGAATTTTTAGTTCGTGTAAAGTGATAAATTTACTTAAACAAATATCACATTCACTTTCTTGGTTTTTATCATGTAATTTTTTATGTCGGATTAACACATTTTTCTGTGAAAATAGTTTCGAACAAATATCACATTTAAATGACTTTTTACCTTCGTGCATTACTTTATGTGCGATTAAGTTACCTTTATGCAAAAATAGCTTCGAACAAATATCACATTTAAATGACTTAATACCTTCGTGCGTTAGTTTATGGGCGATTAAGTTACATTTATGCATAAATAGCTTCGAACAAATATCACATTTAAATGACTTTTTACCTTCGTGCGTTAGTTTATGGCTTTTTAAGGTATCCTTTCGCAAAAATAACTTCGAACAAATAGCACATTTAAATGACTTTTCATTGAAATGTATTTTCTGATGTTTTCTAAAACTTGATTTACTTCCAAGAATTTTTGAACATAAATCGCATTGAATTTTATGTTCATTTATGTGAGATTTTAAATCACTTTCAATTGTAAAAATTTTCTTACAAATTTTGCATTTGAACAAATTTTTATCGTTTGAAATATTCCGCTTCTCGTTACTTCCACTTTGTTTTGAATCCATTGTCTTTGTTAAGAATACGGTAATTCAAAATAATTCTATCACTTCGATTATTTTCCAAATTATTGAATAAGTTTTTGTGTAAAAATGTTGAAATTTATTTTCCTCTTACCGCTTTTTATTTATAAGAAAAGAAATTGAACAGCGTGTCCACTCACTTTGAAAATCCCAATAGAACTAATTTAACCATTCGAAAATATTATAAAAATTGGCGATTAAACGAAATTATTAAAAAAGTATTGCCATATTGAAATAGTAAGAAATTATTGTTTAGAAACTTCTTGAATTTTCTTCAAGAATGTGACTTGTAACTGATCGAAAAATAAAAAGTATTACACGATTACACGTATGCGTAAGTGAACAACGCATCAAATGTGTTGAGTTATCTGATTTTGTTACCTATCGCAAAAATCGAAGTCTTATTCAATGGTTGGAATGAGTATAAGAAAAGGTACAAGCTTTCCATTTTTAAAATCTACTTTTAATGAAATAAAGTTTTAGATTATCATAATTTTCTCAAAATACATTTTCAATGAAAGAATCCTTTCAATCGTCCTTAAATTTCAATAACAATTCAATGAACATTTTATATTTGTATTTTTAAAATTTCATTTATATTTTCAAATGATTTCTCGTCAAAAAACTGTGGATTTTAAAATGGTGTCAGTGAAATTACACTTTAGTTTCCGATTGCATAAAATTTAAGATTTAGTGATAAATTTTATTTGTCTTTGGTGTTGTGTGTGTGTGTGTGAATATTAATCACTGTCTTCACGTTCAACTTTAACGATGTCTATGATGGAATGTAATTCACCGTCGTCTTGTTGTTCCAAACCCAATGAAATATTATCAGTTTCGAAGTTTTCATCTGACTCTTGTATAATTGTAATTGGATTCGCTTGTGTGTCGGGATAAATTATATCTAGCTCTGGTTCCATTTCCAATAGCTCTTCATTCAATTTCTTTTCGTTTCTTTTTTTCGCAGTGCTCTGTTTATTCAATTTACGCAGAATATTAACATTTTCACTTCTGTCGAAATAAGCGCTTGTGTTTGGTTCAACGATATTCTCTTCTAATGGCATTTCAATGTTGTTATCCTTGTCGATTTGTATTGATTTTAATGCATTCTTTGATGTTGATTGATGTTCGGCTGGTGTCACATTTGTACTTTTACAATTAATTTTGTGTTTGACTAAAAGATGAGAATGTGCAAATATTCTTGAGCAGACGGGACATTTAAATTTTTTATTATGTATTTTCATGTGATGGATTAAATATTTATTTGTGAGGAATTCCTTTGAGCACACGCTACATTTGTGTGGAGTCTTTTCATTATGTTTGAACATATGAATTTTTAGTTCGTTTAAAGTGATAAATTTACTTAAACAAATATCACATTCACTTTCTTGGTTTTTATCATGTAATTTTTTATGTCGGATTAACACATTTTTCTGTGAAAATAGTTTCGAACAAATATCACATTTAAATGACTTTTTACCTTCGTGCGTTAATTTATGTCTGTTTAGGTTACCTTTCTGCATAAATAGTTTCGAACAAATATCACATTTAAATGACTTTTTACCTTCGTGCGTTAGTATATGGGTGATTAAGTTACATTTATGCAAAAATAGCTTCGAACAAATATCACATTTAAATGACTTTTTACCTTCGTGCGTTAGTATATGGGTGATTAAGTTACATTTATGCATAAATAGCTTCGAACTAATATCACATTTAAATAACTTTTTACCTTCGTGCGTTAGTATATGGGTGATTAAGTTACATTTATGCATAAATAGCTTCGAACAAATATCACATTTAAATAACTTTTTACCTTCGTGCGTTAGTTTATGGCTCTTTAAGGTATCTTTTCGCAAAAATAACTTCGAACAAATATCACATTTAAATGACTTTTTACCTTCGTGCGTTAGTTTATGTCTCTTTAAGGTTCCTTTTTGCGAAAATAACTTGGAACAAATATCACATTTAAATGACTTTTTACTTTCGTGCGTTAGTATATGTCTCTTTAAGGAACCTTTTTGCGAAAATAACTTCGAACAAATATCACATTTAAATGACTTTTCATCTGTATGCATTTTCAGATGTCTACGAAAGCTTGATTTAATTGCAAGAGTTTTTGAACATAGATGGCATTGAATTTTATGTTCATTTAAGTGAGATTTTAAATCACTTTCAATTGTAAAAACTTTCTTACAAATTTTGGATTTGAACAAATTTTTATCGTTTGATAAATTCCGCTTCTCGTTACTTCCACTTTGTTAAGAATACGGTAATTCAAAATAATTCTATCACTTCGATTATTTTCCAAATTATTGAATAAGTTTTTGTGTAAAAATGTTGAAATTTATTATCCTTTTACCGCTTTTAATTTGTTAGAGAAGAAATTGAACAGCGTGTCCACTTACTTTGAAAATCCCAATAGAACTAATTTAACCATTCGAAAATATTATAAAAATTGGCGATTAAACGAAATTATTAAAAAAGTATTGCCATATTGAAATAGTAAGAAATTATTGTTCAGAAACTTCTTGAATTTTCTTCAAGAATGTGACTTGTAACTGATCGAAAAATAAAAAGTATTACACGATTACACGTATGCGTAAGTGAACAACGCATCAAATGTGTTGAGTTATCTGATTTTGTTACCTATCGCAAAAATCGAAGTCTTATTCAATGGTTGGAATGAGTATAAGAAAAAGTACAAGCTTTCCATTTTTAAAATCTACTTTTAATGAAATAAAGTTTTAGATTATAATAATTTTCTCAAAATACATTTTCAATGAAAGAATCCTTTCAATCGTCTTTAAATTTCAATAACAATTCAATGAACATTTTATATTTGTATTTTTAAAATTTCATTTATATTTTCAAATGATTTCTCGTCAAAAAACTGTGGATTTTAAAATGGTGTCAGTGAAATTACACTTTAGTTTCCGATTGCATAAAATTTTAGATTTAGTGATAAATTTTATTTGTCTTTGGTGCTGTGTGTGCTTGTGTGTGAATATTAATCACTGTCTTCACGTTCAACTTTAACGATGTCTATGATGGAATGTAATTCACCGTCGTCTTGCTGCTCCATACCCAATGAAATATTATCGGTTTCGAAGTTTTCATCTGACTCTTGTATAATTGTTATTGGGTTTTCTTGTGTGTCGGGATAAATTATATCTAGCTCTGGTTCCATTTCCAATAGCTCTTCATTCAATTTCTTTTCGTTTCTTTTTTTCGCAGTGCTCTGTTTATTCAATTTACGTAGAATATTCACATTTTCACTTCTGTCGAAATAAGCGCTTGTGTTTGGTTCAACGATATTTCCCTCTAATTGCATTTCAATGTTGTTATCCTTCTCGATTTGTATTGATTTGAATGCATTCTTTGATGTTGATTGATGTTCGGCTGGTGTCACATTTGCATTTTTACAATTTATTTTGTGTTTGATTAAAACATGAGAATGTGCAAATATTCTTGAGCAGACGGTACATTTAAATTTTTTATTATGTATTTTCAAGTGTTGGATTAAACATATATTTGTGAGGAATTCCTTTGAGCACACGCTACATTTGCGTGGAGTCTTTCCATTATGTTTTAACATATGAAGTTTTAGTAGGTGTAAAGTGATAAATCTACTTAAACAAATATCACATTCACTTTCTTGGTTTTTATCATGTTTTTTTTTATGTCTGATTAACTCAAATTTCCGTGAAAATAGTTTCGAACAAATATCACATTTAAATGAATTTTTACCTTCGTGCGTTAATTTATGTCTGTTTAGGTTACCTTTCTGCATAAATAGCTTCGAACAAATATCACATTTAAATAACTTTTTTCCTTCGTGCGTTAGTTTATGTCTCTTTAAGGTACCTTTTTGCGAAAATATCTTGGAACAAATATCACATTTAAATGACTTTTTACCTTCGTGCGATAGTTTATGTCTGTTTAAGGAACCTTTTTGCGAAAATAACTTCGAACAAATATCACATTTAAATGACTTTTCATCGAAATGCATTTTCAGATGTCTACGAAAGCTTGATTTTCTTCCAAGAGTTTTTGAACATAAATCGCATTGAATTTTATGTTCATTTAAGTGAGATTTTAAATCACTTTCAATTGGAAAAATTTTCTTACAAATTTTGCATTTGAACAAATTTTTATCGATTGATAAATTCCGCTTCTCGTTACTTCCACTTTGTTTTGAATCGATTGTCTGTGTTAAGAAAACGGTAATTCAAAATAATTCTATCACTTCGATTATTTTCCAAATTTTTGAATAAGTTTTTGTGTAAAAATGTTGAAATTTATTATCCTCTTACCGCTTTTTATTTATAAGAGAAGAAATTGAACAGCGTGTCCACTCACTTTGAAAATCCCAATAGAACTAATTTAACCATTCGAAAATATTATAAAAATTGGCGATTAAACGAAATTATTAAAAAAGTATTGCCATATTGAAATAGTAAGAAATTATTGTTTAGAAACTTCTTGAATTTTCTTCAAGAATGTGACTTGTAACTGATCGAAAAATAAAAAGTATTACACGATTACACGTATGCGTAAGTGAACAACGCATCAAATGTGTTGAGTTATCTGATTTTGTTACCTATCGCAAAAATCGAAGTCTTATTCAATGGTTGGAATGAGTATAAGAAAAAGTACAAGCTTTCCATTTTTAAAATCTACTTTTAATGAAATAAAGTTTTATTTTACAATAATTTTGTCAAAATACATTTTCAATGAAAGAATCCTTTCAATCGTCCTTAAATTTCAATAACAATTCAATGAACATTTTATATTTGTATTTTTAAAATTTCATTTATATTTTCAAATGATTTCTCGTCAAAAAACTGTGGATTTTAAAATGGTGTCAGTGAAATTACACTTTAGTTTCCGATTGCATAAAATTTAAGATTTAGTGATAAATTTTATTTGTCTTTGGTGTTGTGTGTGTGTGTGTGAATATTAATCACTGTCTTCACGTTCAACTTTAACGATGTCTATGATGGAATGTAATTCACCGTCGTCTTGTTGTTCCAAACCCAATGAAATATTATCAGTTTCGAAGTTTTCATCTGACTCTTGTATAATTGTAATTGGATTCGCTTGTGTGTCGGGATAAATTATATCTAGCTCTGGTTCCATTTCCAATAGCTCTTCATTCAATTTCTTTTCGTTTCTTTTTTTCGCAGTGCTCTGTTTATTCAATTTACGCAGAATATTAACATTTTCACTTCTGTCGAAATAAGCGCTTGTGTTTGGTTCAACGATATTCTCTTCTAATGGCATTTCAATGTTGTTATCCTTGTCGATTTGTATTGATTTTAATGCATTCTTTGATGTTGATTGATGGTCGGCTGGTGTCACATTTGTACTTTTACAATTAATTTTGTGTTTGACTAAAAGATGAGAATGTGCAAATATTCTTGAGCAGACGGGACATTTAAATTTTTTATTATGTATTTTCATGTGATGGATTAAATATTTATTTGTGAGGAATTCCTTTGAGCACACGCTACATTTGTGTGGAGTCTTTTCATTATGTTTGAACATATGAATTTTTAGTTCGTTTAAAGTGATAAATTTACTTAAACAAATATCACATTCACTTTCTTGGTTTTTATCATGTAATTTTTTATGTCGGATTAACACATTTTTCTGTGAAAATAGTTTCGAACAAATATCACATTTAAATGAATTTTTACCTTCGTGCGTTAATTTATGTCTGTTTAGGTTACCTTTCTGCATAAATAGTTTCGAACAAATATCACATTTAAATGACTTTTTACCATCGTGCGTTAATTTATGTCTGTTTAGGTTACCTTTCTGCATAAATAGCTTCGAACAAATATCACATTTAAATAACTTTTTACCTTCGTGCGTTAGTATATGGGTGATTAAGTTACATTTATGCAAAAATAGCTTCGAAAAAATATCACATTTAAATGACTTTTTACCTTCGTGCGTTAGTATATGGGTGATTAAGTTACCTTTTTGCATAAATAGCTTCGAACAAATATCACATTTAAATAACTTTTTACCTTTGTGCGTTAGTTTATGGCCTTTTAAGGTATCTTTTCGCAAAAATAACTTCGAACAAATATCACATTTAAATGACTTTTTACCTTCGTGCGTTAATTTATGTCTGTTTAGGTTACCTTTCTGCATAAATAGCTTCGAACAAATATCACATTTAAATAACTTTTTACCTTCGTGCGTTAGTATATGGGTGATTAAGTTACATTTATGCAAAAATAGCTTCGAACAAATATCACATTTAAATGACTTTTTACCTTCGTGCGTTAGTATATGGGTGATTAAGTTACATTTATGCATAAATAGCTTCGAACAAATATCACATTTAAATAACTTTTTACCTTCGTGCGTTAGTATATGGGTGATTAAGTTACATTTATGCATAAATAGCTTCGAACAAATATCACATTTAAATAACTTTTTACCTTCGTGCGTTAGTTTATGGCTCTTTACGGTATCTTTTCGCAAAAATAACTTCGAACAAATATCACATTTAAATGACTTTTTACCTTCGTGCGTTAGTTTATGTCTCTTTAAGGTTCCTTTTTGCGAAAATAACTTGGAACAAATATCACATTTAAATGACTTTTTACGTTCGTGCGTTAGTATATGTCTCTTTAAGGAACCTTTTTGCGAAAATAACTTCGAACAAATATCACATTTAAATGACTTTTCATCTGTATGCATTTTCAGATGTCTACGAAAGCTTGATTTAATTGCAAGAGTTTTTGAATATAGATGGCATTGAATTTTATGTTCATTTAAGTGAGATTTTAAATCACTTTCAATTGTAAAAACTTTCTTACAAATTTTGGATTTGAACAAATTTTTATCGTTTGATAAATTCCGCTTCTCGTTACTTCCACTTTGTTAAGAATACGGTAATTCAAAATAATTCTATCACTTCGATTATTTTCCAAATTATTGAATAAGTTTTTGTGTAAAAATGTTGAAATTTATTATCCTTTTACCGCTTTTAATTTGTTAGAGAAGAAATTGAACAGCGTGTCCACTTACTTTGAAAATCCCAATAGAACTAATTTAACCATTCGAAAATATTATAAAAATTGGCGATTAAACGAAATTATTAAAAAAGTATTGCCATATTGAAATGTAAGAAATTATTGTTCAGAAACTTCTTGAATTTTCTTCAAGAATGTGACTTGTAACTGATCGAAAAATAAAAAGTATTACACGATTACACGTATGCGTAAGTGAACAACGCATCAAATGTGTTGAGTTATCTGATTTTGTTACCTATCGCAAAAATCGAAGTCTTATTCAATGGTTGGAATGAGTATAAGAAAAAGTACAAGCTTTCCATTTTTAAAATCTACTTTTAATGAAATAAAGTTTTAGATTATAATAATTTTCTCAAAATACATTTTCAATGAAAGAATCCTTTCAATCGTCTTTAAATTTCAATAACAATTCAATGAACATTTTATATTTGTATTTTTAAAATTTCATTTATATTTTCAAATGATTTCTCGTCAAAAAACTGTGGATTTTAAAATGGTGTCAGTGAAATTACACTTTAGTTTCCGATTGCATAAAATTTTAGATTTAGTGATAAATTTTATTTGTCTTTGGTGCTGTGTGTGCTTGTGTGTGAATATTAATCACTGTCTTCACGTTCAACTTTAACGATGTCTATGATGGAATGTAATTCACCGTCGTCTTGCTGCTCCATACCCAATGAAATATTATCGGTTTCGAAGTTTTCATCTGACTCTTGTATAATTGTAATTGGATTCGCTTGTGTGTCGGGATAAATTATATCTAGCTCTGGTTCCATTTCCAATAGCTCTTCATTCAATTTCTTTTCGTTTCTTTTTTTCGCAGTGCTCTGTTTATTCAATTTACGTAGAATATTCACATTTTCACTTCTGTCGAAATAAGCGCTTGTGTTTGGTTCAACGATATTTCCCTCTAATTGCATTTCAATGTTGTTATCCTTCTCGATTTGTATTGATTTGAATGCATTCTTTGATGTTGATTGATGTTCGGCTGGTGTCACATTTGCATTTTTACAATTTATTTTGTGTTTGATTAAAACATGAGAATGTGCAAATATTCTTGAGCAGACGGTACATTTAAATTTTTTATTATGTATTTTCAAGTGTTGGATTAAACATATATTTGTGAGGAATTCCTTTGAGCACACGCTACATTTGCGTGGAGTCTTTCCATTATGTTTTAACATATGAAGTTTTAGTAGGTGTAAAGTGATAAATCTACTTAAACAAATATCACATTCACTTTCTTGGTTTTTATCATGTTTTTTTTTATGTCTGATTAACTCAAATTTCCGTGAAAATAGTTTCGAACAAATATCACATTTAAATGAATTTTTACCTTCGTGCGTTAATTTATGTCTGTTTAGGTTACCTTTCTGCATAAATAGCTTCGAACAAATATCACATTTAAATAACTTTTTTCCTTCGTGCGTTAGTTTATGTCTCTTTAAGGTACCTTTTTGCGAAAATATCTTGGAACAAATATCACATTTAAATGACTTTTTACCTTCGTGCGATAGTTTATGTCTGTTTAAGGAACCTTTTTGCGAAAATAACTTCGAACAAATATCACATTTAAATGACTTTTCATCGAAATGCATTTTCAGATGTCTACGAAAGCTTGATTTTCTTCCAAGAGTTTTTGAACATAAATCGCATTGAATTTTATGTTCATTTAAGTGAGATTTTAAATCACTTTCAATTGGAAAAATTTTCTTACAAATTTTGCATTTGAACAAATTTTTATCGATTGATAAATTCCGCTTCTCGTTACTTCCACTTTGTTTTGAATCCATTGTCTGTGTTAAGAAAACGGTAATTCAAAATAATTCTATCACTTCGATTATTTTCCAAATTTTTGAATAAGTTTTTGTGTAAAAATGTTGAAATTTATTATCCTCTTACCGCTTTTTATTTATAAGAGAAGAAATTGAACAGCGTGTCCACTCACTTTGAAAATCCCAATAGAACTAATTTAACCATTCGAAAATGTTATAAAAATTGGCGATTAAACGAAATTATTAAAAAAGTATTGCCATATTGAAATAGTAAGAAATTATTGTTCAGAAACTTCTTGAATTTTCTTCAAGAATGTGACTTGTAACTGATCGAAAAATAAAAAGTATTACACGATTACACGTATGCGTAAGTGAACAACGCATCAAATGTGTTGAGTTATCTGATTTTGTTACCTATCGCAAAAATCGAAGTCTTATTCAATGGTTGGAATGAGTATAAGAAAAAGTACAAGCTTTCCATTTTTAAAATCTACTTTTAATGAAATAAAGTTTTATTTTACAATAATTTTGTCAAAATACATTTTCAATGAAAGAATCCTTTCAATCGTCCTTAAATTTCAATAACAATTCAATGAACATTTTATATTTGTATTTTTGAAATTTCATTCATTTCATTTCAAACTGTGGATTTTAAAATGGTGTCAGTGAAATTACACTTTAGTTTCCGATTGCATAAAATTTTAGATTTAGTGATAAATTTTATTTGTCTTTGGTGCTGTGTGTGCTTGTGTGTGAATATTAATCACTGTCTTCACGTTCAACTTTAACGATGTCTATGATGGAATGTAATTCACCGTCGTCTTGTTGCTCCATACCCAATGAAATATTATCGGTTTCGAAGTTTTCATCTGACTCTTGTATAATTGTTATTGGATTTTCTTGTGTGTCGGGATAAATTATATCTAGCTCTGGTTCCATTTCCAATAGCTCTTCATTCAATTTCTTTTCGTTTCTTTTTTTCGCAGTGCTCTTTTTATTCAATTTACGCAGAATATTCACATTTTCACTTCAGTCGAAATAAGCGCTTGTGTTTGGTTCAACGATATTCCCTTCTAATGGCATTTCAATGTTGTTATCCTTCTCGTTTGTATTGATTTTAATGCATTCTTTGATGTTGATTGTTGTTCGGCTGGTGTCACATTTGTACTTTTACAATTAATTTTGTGTTTGACTAAAAGATGAGAATGTGCAAATATTCTTGAGCAGACGGGACATTTAAATTTTTTATTATGTATTTTCAAGTGTTGGATTAAATATTTATTTGTGAGGAATTCCTTTGAGCACACGCTACATTTGCGTGGAGTCTTTCCATTATGTTTGAACATATAATATGAATTTTTAGTTCGTGTAAAGTGATAAATTTACTTAAACAAATATCACATTCACTTTCTTGGTTTTTATCATGTATTTTTTTATGTCGGATTAACACATTTTTCTGTGAAAATAGTTTCGAACAAATATCACATTTAAATGACTTTTTACCTTCGTGCGTTAATTTATGTCTGTTTAGGTTACCTTTCTGCATAAATAGCTTCGAACAAATATCACATTTAAATGACTTTTTACCTTCGTGCGATAGTTTATGTCTGTTTAAGGTACCTTTTTGCGAAAATAACTTCGAACAGATATTACATTTATATAACATTTTACCTTCGTGCGTTAATTTATGGATTTTTAAGTTATATTTTCGCAAAAATAGCTTCGAACAAATATCACATTTAAATGACTTTTTATCTTCGTGCGTTAGTTTATGGTTTTTTAAGGTAGCTTTTCGCAAAAATAACTTCGAACAAATATCACATTTAAATGACTTTTCATCGACATGTATTTTCTGATGTTTTCTAAAGCTTGATTTACTTCCAAGAGTTTTTGAACATAAATCGCATTGAATTTTATGTTCATTTAAGTGAGATTTTAAATCACTTTCAATTGTAAAAATTTTCTTACAAATTTTGCATTTGAACAAATTTTTATCGTTTGATAAATTCCGCTTCTCTTCACTTCCACTTTGTTCCGAATCCATTGTCTTTGTTTAGTGAATACGTCAATTAATGGTAAATTTATATTATAAGAATTTTAATTGTCTTCGGAATTTTTGGAGTGTATTTATTTGAATGGCAAAAAGTACAAAATTTAGAATCATTAAATTTTTGTTGCTCCGTTTTGTAAATTTTTTTTACTTTTTTTGTAAATGCGCTTTCACACTTTGAAAATCGAAATAGAACTAAAAGCTAAATTGGCGGTGGAGTGGAATATTTTAAATAAAATTGTCGATTTATCCATAAAAAGTATTGCCACATTTAAATTTTAATATACCAATTGTTATTGTTTTGAAATTTTTTGAACTTTTTTCTACATCATTTGCATTTTGCGAAACTAAACTGAAAGCCCAGCAAAAATATGAGTGTTCACACTACGAATTCATCAATAATCAAATTCTATTTTATATGAATTTCTTTGAAAACTTTTCACCGTAAATAGTTTTCCTTTGCAATTTTTCTTCAATTTTTCTACAAAATTTTGATAAGGATTCAACTTATCCAATTATTGTTATTACATTAAAACAAAATACAAAATATAATATTAAAATACTGTTAATGTTAAAGCATCCGATGCTCAAGTACACACACTCTATTCATATTGCTATTGATTATTCTACACATAGTCGAAGTTACATTATTATTATTATTATTATTATTACAAAAACAACAACAGCAACATTGAAGACGGTAAGACGATGGCCAAGAAACAAATTTACCCATAAATAATGAATAATGGTATTAAAACACAGCCAAAATTTATATATTTATAATGATGATAAATAGGATGAGCTCATCTCATATCATCATCATATACCATTTTTTTATTCTTTCAACTCAAGTGTAATATTTTCCAATTATAATTTTTGATATTTACAATATATTTCTTTAAAACAAATAATAATTCAATAATAAATCAAAGACTTTGCAAAAGGTTAAAAAAATTAAGTTATTTTCATATTTTAATATTATTTATTATCCACTTTTACTTAACATTATTAGACAGCCGTCATAAATTACACTGTGAAAGCGAAAAATGTAAAAGTTGTAAAACCCCCGCGGTGCTTTTACGATTTTTTAATAGCTTAAGTTTTTAGATTATTATTATTATTATTTTTATTATTACGTAATGGAAAAACAATCTGTCTCTCTCTCTCTCTCTCAACATCAATGCCAATTATATTTTGGTACGATGATATTTAGTAATTTTATTATATTCCTTGCATATGTTGCTGTGTGTGTGTATGTGTGTGTGTGTGTGTGTACGAAAATAAAATCTCAATTAATCCTTTTGGGAAAAAAAAAATAAAACACAAAAACAATTTGTTCTTTTAAATTTTTTTTTTTTTCTATTTGTTTTTAGGCTCAATTTTCTTGCATCAAAAGAAAATCTAAAAAAATTAAAATCGTTTTTCCTTCTTATTTTTTTGTATTAGACTCAAATTTATTGTAATCATGTGAATGAATGAATGATTAACCGGAAGCTATTTGGGAAAATTTTGAAAGAAAGAAAATTATTAATAATAATTTTAGCTCAAAAGAAAAACATTTTCTATTTTCTCAATATGGTATTTTTATTTTTAGTCTCACGCGCTGCACAATCTAATGAAACCACCACCAGCCACCAGCCGCCGTGGGCACCGAAACGTTTATTAAAAGTCATTGAAAATTTGTGGTTGACCGCTTTTGTCAATATTATTTTCGACCGATACGAATGGTGCAATGATAAAAAAAAAGTAATTAAAACGTGGGTCAAAAAGTCGTTTGGTCGCCTAAGCAACGCTTTTGTAACTTGTCGACGTTGCCGTGCCATGATGTCTGAGCCAATGTCTGTTGCCGCCCAAACAAACATCTTTTTGAATTCGGAAAAGAATAATTAAAAGCCACAAATTCATGAATTTTTGGCATCGTTTTCAGTACCATAGCCCAACCGTAATAGCCGAGCTTGCATAGATTGTTTTTCCATGTTCAAGGTAGTTTATAAAAATTATACCTTTTTCATATAATATTACGGAAGCCATAACTTTGCCCGCCAATTGTACCGTTTTTTTGGTCACTTCAGACGCCTTTCAACTAATGCCCGCCACTCAACTGTGGTCGACTTGGATGCTACAGTGAAATAATGGATCAATGTTTCATTCATTATGATGTACAGTGACGCAAAAACTCAGTCTCATTCCGGTCAAACATGTTCGCACACAAACAGCATTCTGAATCTCATCAATTCGGTGCTCGTTTGTTTTGTCGTTCGGATGTAAGCAAATGTGTAGTGGCAACCGTTTGGAAAACAGCTTTTGTTTGTGTAATTAATATTGAAAGCACTGCCTTTTTTGATAACAACAGCGGTGGCTCAGTTATCTTTTGTCACCACTTTACACGACGATTACCCATAATGATTTTCGGAATTTTTCGGATGTTTTTCAAGATTAATAACAGCCTCATTTGGGCATCCAGATTGTCGTTCATCGTCTTCTGGTGTCTGTACCTGGACCACCTTTAAAATCAACAAACTAACCTAACGTTCTCGCGTAACACCTTTGAAGCCATTGCTTAAACGGAATTTTTTTGCCATTATTAATTATTATATTAATTTTATTCATTGTTAAAATTGATATCAGCAACTTCCATCGAAAATTGACGCACATTCTAACGAAAAATTTTGCTAAACTTATTGGTATTGTAACGATTTTCATTGCCGCAGGGTCTTCACACAGTTTTTATTTCGCGTTGATTACATCATTCGATTTTCCTGCGTTATTGCATACAGGTCGTTCACATCCAAATGATTCGATCCACATTGGTCCTCATTTGCATTGGTTATTTTATTTGGTTTTCCACAACAAGCAAACTATGAATATAACTCACACTCGATTTTCTTCAATTGTGTAACACTCATATTTTTGCTGGGCTTTCACTTTAGTTTCGCAAAATGTAAATGATGTAGAAAAAAGTTCAAAAAATTTCAAAACAATAACAATTGGTATATTAAAATTTAAATGTGGCAATACTTTTTATGGATAAATCGACAATTTTATTTAAAATATTCCACTCCACCGCCCATTTAGCTTTTAGTTCTATTTCGATTTTCAAAGTGTGAAAGCGCATTTACAAAAAAAGTAAAAAAAATTTACAAAACGGAGCAACAAAAATTTAATGATTCTAAATTTTGTACTTTTTGCCATTCAAATAAATACACTCCAAAAATTCCGAAGACAATTAAAATTCTTATAATATAAATTTACCATTAATTGACGTATTCACTAAACAAAGACAATGGATTCGGAACAAAGTGGAAGTGAAGAGAAGCGGAATTTATCAAACGATAAAAATTTGTTCAAATGCAAAATTTGTAAGAAAATTTTTACAATTGAAAGTGATTTAAAATCTCACTTAAATGAACATAAAATTCAATGCGATTTATGTTCAAAAACTCTTGGAAGTAAATCAAGCTTTAGAAAACATCAGAAAATACATTTCGATGAAAAGTCATTTAAATGTGATATTTGTTCGAAGCTATTTTCACGGATATATGAGTTAATCAGACATAAAAAAATACATGATAAAAACCAAGAAAGTGAATGTGATATTTGATTAAGTAAATTTATCACTTTACACGAACTAAAAATTCATATGTTCAAACATAATGGAAAGACTCCACTCAAATGTAACGTATGCTCAAAGGAGTTCCTCACAAATATATGTTTAATCCAACACTTGAAAATACATAATAAAAAATTTAAATGTCCCGTCTGCTCAAGAATATTTGCACATTCTCATGTTTTAGTCAAACACAAAATTAATTGTAAAAGTACAAATGTGACACCAGCCGAACAACAATCAACATCAAAGAATGCATTAAAATCAATACAAATCGAGAAGGATAACAACATTGAAATGCCATTAGAAGGGAATATCGTTGAACCAAACACAAGCGCTTATTTCGACAGAAGTGAAAATGTTAATATTCTGCGTAAATTGAATAAACAGAGCACTGCGAAAAAAAGAAACGAAAAGAAATTGAATGAAGAGATATTGGAAATGGAACCTGAGCTAGATATAATTTATCCCGACACACAAGAAAACCCAATAACAATTATACAAGAGTCAGATGAAAACTTCGAAACTGATAATATTCCATTGGGTTTGGAACTACAAGATGACGGTGAATTACATTCCATCATAGACATCGTTAAAGTTGAACGTGAAGACAGTGATTAATATTCACACACACACACACACACACACACACACACGCAGCACCAAAGACAAATAAAATTTACATCTAAATCTAAAATTTTATGCAATCGGAAACTAAAGTTTAATCAAAAGAGTTCACTGACAGTTTTGACGAGAAATCATTTGAAAATATAAATGAAATTTTAAAAATACAAATATAAAATGTTCATTGAATTGTTATTGAAATTTAAGGACGATTGAAAGGATTCTTTCATTGAAAATGTATTTTGAGAAAATTATGATAATCTAAAACTTTATTTCATTAAAAGTAGAGATGAAAATGAAAACCTTGTACTTTTTCTTATACTCATTCCAACCATTGAATAAGACTTTGATTTTTACGATATGTAACAAAATCAGATAACGCAACACATTTGATGAGTTGTTCACTTACGCATTCGAATCGTGTAATACTTTTTATTTTTCAATAAATAAACAATAATTTCTTACAATTTCAAAATGGCAATACTTTATTAATAATTTCGTTTAATCGCCAATTTTTATAATATTTTAAATGAAATGAATGAAATTTAAAAAATACAAATATAAATTGTTCATTGAATTATTATTGAAATTTAAGGACGATTGAAAGGATTCTTTCATTGAAAATATATTTTGTGAGAATTATTATAAACTAAAATTTTATTTCATTAAAAGTAGATTTGAACAATGAAAAGTTGCATGAGACATCGATTTCGCCAAATTGCATATGACTGCACCGTAATGTTAATTGTCCCACAGTTTTAGGTTTTTGTTATTTTAATTCTGTTTTTAATATTATTCTTTCTGTTCGGTAATGTTTCATGATACAATTTGTCATGTTCCATATCACAATATCCCCCTAATTTCTAATTTTAATTTTTTCTCAATTTCATACAAAACAATACCTCAAATTCAAAGTATTTTATTTGTCTATCCGGATTTGCAAAGACCTCATCTCTCGTGTTACGTTGTTATATAAATTGCTATTACTAACTAATTCATTTTGTAATAGAAACACACACACACACACACAATGCGATAATGATAATAAAGATATTTGTGTAGATGCTGTTGAAATAATTATATAATTTACCTTAGATTTATGTACAGTTAAACCACCGACGTCGTATTGACAATTGATGTTGTTACCACTACTTAAAAAAAAAACATAAATTTTAGAGTAACTGTTTTGCTTCATTAATTGAAACTGAAATATTTTTTACTCAGTGTTCTGTCATTCTTCCGTTCACATTTTGTTAACAGTGACAGTGTGTTTAGTAAATAAATGGTCAATAAGTTTTGCGAAGTAGGTTAGAAATTATCAAATATTTCTCTGGCTGGAGGGGGGATTAGACTTGTACAAGATTTTCTTAACACAATGTCAACAAACATTAAATAATAATAAAACTATTAATCGCCGATCAAATCAAATGTGAGTTTTGGTGTTACAATGATTAAACTTTTGTGTGCATGGCTGTGTGTGCGTGTGGTGGTGTTGGGTAATGGAGTATTGTATTTAAAATAATATACTGAATTGACAAAAAAGAAAGTACATCACCAACATTTTGGCCCCAATTCTTTACATGGGATTTCGGTTCGCCATCATTGCTGGTTGTTATTATTTGTAGAGGTTCTACTGTACACAATGCAATATGTTTTATTTAGGTGTGGATAAGATAATTATTTATGTGTTGTGAAACAGGTGGGAGATTTGTACGGAGATAAATTGAAAACGATATACATTTTATGGATAACAAAAATAGTAGATGAAACAATTCAATGAATTATTATTGAAATAAAAACAGATTGTGTGGTGTATTTTATTTCTATATTGTAATGTTACATACATTGCACAAGTATTGAAGTATAGGTGTATTGAAGTATAGGTGTCGAAAAATATAATGATATTTTACTCTAATCGTAATCGTAATTAAAAATCATAAAATTAATAGCAATTTCTATGTTTGAATAAAATGATTTTTAATACGAAACATTCAAATTCATTTTGATTTTCATTTTTGATGAAAACGCGTCTCCATTTGGTATTCGAAATTGAGCACATAAGAAATAATTAAATTATTTACAAATTATACTTGAGATGACATTCGATTGATGGTATACAAATTTAGTATTTTACTTATTCATTTTGTTAATTTTTCTTACAATTTTATAGACGTTTTATTAGTTTTTTGTTTAAGTTATACAAACACAAAAACACACACACACACACACACACACACACTAATACCTTTCGTGTCAATTAAAAGAGCTTCTTAAACCCATTTACAAATATATTTCATGTGCACAGGTTCCGATGTTTTTCGGACAATAAACAAGTAACGCTATGTTTGGCTAAAATTCAACGGATTTGAAGAGGAGATGGGTTGGCTTTTGCGATATTGGTGACACCCGAACATTATGGCAATCACCTCGATGTAACCCGAGTTATTATGGAAATATGTGGGTTGACGGAAGATTGATGAGTATATTTTATATAACGTTATCGAACATTCCGTATTCGTACGGTATTGTTGGTGGATTATTTTTGACACATCAATTGCATAAAACTTGTAAAAAGTAATTATTCAATTGTACAGTGCGTAGGTTAGAGTGTACACGTCACCTTTCAATCCGGCGAATATAATAATTACACGGACGGAATTGATGAATTGTATTTTTATACCATACGCACACACATACGAAGTAATTTACAAAGCTTTTAAGTAATTATGGAGTGTGGGAAAAAAAAAAGGTGAGCTATTATGGCCAGAGGGGGACGGGGGAAAGGGGAGATTAACCTGACGTTTGTTTGAGTAGTGAAACGAGTGCAGTAAAAAAAAAACACCCTGGTCTGGTTGGCTATTTTTTGCTATTTTAAAAATGGAAATTTAAATTAAAATTGTGAATGGGAAGTTGACAACCGTCTTGCCCATTTTTCACATTTACCTATAGTTTCCATACGTACCGAAAAAGGACGGAATTATTGTCAATTGATCATTTTTCCTTTTCATGGACGGCAAATTTTTTTCCTTATTTCTTAACGTTTCATTTTATCGTTTTCTTTCTAATTTTTTTGTTTCAAAAAGGGGAATTTTTTGACAGAACTGAATAGGGGAAATACTGAGACATTTGTTTAAGTATACTTCAATTTAGAATATTCCATGGGCGGCGAATTTTTTGTGCTATTGTATCAATTGCAATGTGGAAAATATTTCACTGTAAACGAACGTGTGTGTGTGTGTGTGTGTGTGTGTGTGTGTGTGTGTAGTGCATTTGTTGGGGAACTCCAGGAACTGCCATAAAAACCAAGTTCTACCTCGTAAAAATTAAAAATTTAAAATTTGTACACAATTTTTGGTTTGTTTTTGTATTTTCTTTCAAATATTCATAATTATTTCTGATGCTTTTTGGTTTTTTTCGGGGTTTGTTGGTTTTTGTTAAAACATGAATGTTAACAACGAAGTTGTTGTAAAACTATATTGTAAATTTTCTTTCAAAATTATTATATACTAAAATATAGCACAATAATGGCACGCAAAACCACCAGCGGGGGCGGGCCTATATAATAATAAAATATGCGATTACATTATTTGAATGTCAATTAAAACATAATTTAAAGTATTTGTTTTGAATTTGTAATTTTAATTAACTTATGCAAATTTGATTTTCAATTTTTTGTGTAATAAAATGTACACACACACACACACACGCACTTATTTTGTATAATAAGGGGAGCGAATAAGTTTTCACATAATCAGCAAAATGGGCCCATGTAGCGACTAGTTGTACGACAAATTATTTTAATATATCTGAGAATATTATTTCGATAACAATTAGTGTTTGTAAAAATGATTTATTTATGATCGAATGCAATTAAAACTTGTAACATGTATTGATTTTTATACAGTACAGCGTGTGCTTAACATAATTCCAATTTTTATTACACGCCAATGGATTCACAGGGTGATTTTTTTGTTTCACTGTGAATAAGTTTTGAATTGTTTTTTTATGAGTAGTTTTTGTGTGGTTGGCTTTAAAAGAGCATCACAAAGTTTTATACCTGAAACAGTGTCTAGGTGTGTGTGTGTGTGTGTGTGTGTGTGTGTTTGTTTGACTCTGAGTGTTTGTTTGAGTGATTATGTGTTTACAAATTTATTTATTAGTTTAATATTTATTTTGACATACGCAATTAAATAACGCAAACTTTTACGTGCATGCAATGCGATAAGAGGGAAGGGGCGAGGTGTGAAAGATTTAGGTATTATCTAACAATGCCTCTCTGTGTTTCAAAACAAATGTACGGTGAGAATAAGTAAACAAAAAAATGTAATGGCGTGTGCGGCAAAGCGAACGTATTTGGAAATAATATTAACGCAAAAAAAAACTAACTAAAAAATGCTTTAAATTGAGAATGATCATAAAAATAAACATTTTTCTCCCATTCATCCAACCGCCTTCACCCCCCCCACCCCCGCCCCCACCCCCATATAGGTTAGCATCGAAAAAACAGCAACCGGATCGATTGAAAGCAGTGTGAGCCAACAGAAATCGATGGCCGCCAGTGTCGAACAAACCATATCGGAAAATGTCCAAAAAAATGTGCAACAACAGTCGTCCCGTGTTGTTCAACAATCTGTAACATCAGCAACATCGGTGAGTTCCACTTCTTCTACATCACAACGTAAAATATCTTCAACATCTGTAAAGCAAAGCATTAAAAGTTCTTCAAGCACTGAAGAAATTGAAGAAATTGAATTTTAAATAATAATTTCTCTATATTTGAAAAGATTTATGATATTTTTGTGATTTTGTGTCATGAAAATATTTATAATATGCGCGAATTTTTATGATGACTAATGACCGAAATCGGACACCCACACACACCCACACACACACACACACACACACACACATATTCATTAACACACCTACACACCCACACACACACACACACACACAGACACAGACAAACAATTTTTTAATTATTTTACTATTTAAATTTTATAGTTTTATTAAGTACTTCTTATTACAATCAATATAATACAGACACTCACAAAAACATTAATACCCTACCCTCGTTACTTCCCCGTCCCCGCCTACTACATCCCTCTTCAATACAACAAACACACACATTTTTTTTCTTATATATAGAAAAAAATTATTTAAAATTTAAATTAAAAAGCTCAAACAAAAAAAAAAATTAAATTAAATTAAATTAAATATTTAAATTAAAAACCATTAATTAAATGCGCTTAAAAAAATAATAAATAAATAAAAAAATAAATAAATAAACAAACAAAACCAAAAAAAAAAAAAAAAAACGGCATCGCTAAATGGAGCTTTTAATATTTTTTTTGCTTTTTTCCCCTAAAAGCTCATTTTTTTTTTTTTTATATTTTCTGTCGTAAAAGTATTTTTAATTTAGATTTTTTTGTTTTTGTTTTTCTTTTAGTTTAAAAGATATTTTGAATTTTTTTTTTCACAAAATCAATATGGCAAAGGCGCCCAAGGGCATGGGTTTTTGTTTTTTTTTTTCTATTTTTTTTTGACAGTTGTTGGAGCTAAACACAACCACAACACAAATTATAAATTAATAATTAAGTTGCTGCCACCTCCCACACACACACACAAACACACACACACACACACACACATACACACATTTTTTGTTTCTTTTGTGTGCTTTTGTAATTGTTATTTTTGATTTTTCCATAAAATTAAGGAACTTTTTGTTTCGTTGTTGTTTCCTTTGTGTACGTGTTTTTCGAAATAATGGATCGCGTTGAGCGTTTGGGGGTGGGGAGGAGGTGGTGCGGCGGGATTTTAGTGTACTGTAACTGCGGTGGTTAACAAAAAAAATTGTCGTATGGAATAAGAAAGCTTTTTTTTTGTATTTATGTGATTTTAATATTTTTATGGCAATTTTTCAAATCTAATTTTTAAAAAAATTAGTGTTTAAAAAAAAAGTGGTACGATTATTTTTAGTATTAGAAAACAATTAAAAGAAAAAAAAGAGAAATAATCAGTATTTAATTAATTAATTAAAAATGTTTTTATTTTTGTTTTTAAATTAAGAAATTTTTTATGGGAAAAAAAAAGAGAAAAGACGAACAACTATTTTTTTTTTATTTATTAAACTATCGCTTCGAATGTAATTGTTATACATTTCTGTTGTTCGTATCGTCATCGTTGTGGTCGTCGTCGTCGTCGTCGTCATTACCGTTATCATCATTCACATTTACAACAAATACAATATTTTACATTTTATGAAATTAGTAGCCGACCCAATTAATTATTAGTTCAAAATTTTAAGAAGGTCATTGAAATTTTTAAGAGATCCTTTGAACTTATTATAATCGCACATTGTGTTTCCACCTTAAGCCACCGATTTTATATTAAATGATTCGCTCACTAATGAACAGTGCATTGATGTGGTTTTTTTTTACGAAGAATAGGTGTTATGTACATGAAAAAGCTATAGCTATAGATTCGCGTGAGTGTATGAGTGTGAGTGTAGCTATCGACGGTGCGATCTTAATTAGGTGTAAAAAAATGACTAGAACAAGTAAAAAATGCCGCAAACACATAAACACGCACACACACAAACAAACACATACACGGCGCATCAATCCGAATTTCTCAAATATTACCGATCGGCTGTGACCATTCATATAAGAAATTTGAGGCTAAATTTATCGAATTGGAGTTTTTTGCTTCAACACCAGTTCAACCAAATGTACATGGGCAGGAAGCCAATTTATAACAAAATTATATGTTGTCGGTTGGTTTAGTTGCTGATTATAACTTTATTAATATAATATTAAATATACACTGGGTTACAAAAATAATATCAATGCCACAGCAACTATAGTTGTGACGGTGGAATTGATGGTGTTAAAGATGGATCTGTGTAGTGCTGATGCTATGGCATCGTTGACTATGATTCTAAGATCACTGATGTTCGTAGCTAAATAAATGGTACTAATAATGTGGCTTGGATACTTTCATATATAATAGCCCATAGATAGAGCGATGTTATACATGAAAGTATTATTGGATTGTGGATGAATAGTGCTATAGGCACTATCGACGGTGCGAACTTAAGTGAAATTAGATTGATTTTGCTGCTGCTTTTATATGCAGGTAACGGTAACTAAATTATACTAATTATCTGAATACCGGTACATTTTAAAATTCCATAGGCGTAGTTAATAGTTTATACATCTGGTCGTCTTTTATTATCAAAATATTTATAGTTACGATTTTGCTGCTTTTCAGTTTGGTCATTTGCTTAACGTAATACATCAGCCAGTTGTAATAATTTTTGGTGAAATTTCATGAATAAAATTTTCTGATAGTACGATCTCTTTCGCTCGCGATTCACATCATCCACGGTGCGTAGTTCACGACCGAAAATCAGATATGCCGCTGAGTAACCCGTACTCTGCCATTTTGCCGTGTTCATAGCAAATCTAATGGCAGGCAATTTATCAGCTCATTTGGTGTGATCGTTTTCCACAAACATCGCGAGTCCTGTTTTTAGATCACGATTTTTCCTTTCTGCGGGATTTGTTTCCGGATGATAGAAAGGTATTAAAACATGTCGTATATCCAAACAATACGAATTGTCGCTTATAATTCTTCTAGGAATACCATATCTTAAAAATATTTTATGGAGCAACACCTCCGAACAATTTTCTGCCGTTGCTACTTTTAATGGTATTAGTTTCACCCACCGGCTTGCTAAATCTTCAATAATTAAAATTTGTTTATATGTCTTTGATGTCGTTGACAAAGGGCCGAATAGATCAATTGCAAGTATTTCAAATCTTTGTGTGCTTACCGTGGTTTGTAATAAGTCTGCTGGCTTCATGTTTTGTAAATTTATATCTTCGGCATTCCAGGCCAATAATATCTTGATGCAATTCTACCTATAGTTTGTTGTGCCCCGTAATGACCTGCTGTTAAATCATAATGGTATGCTCTTAATATTGGTTTACGTTCTTGCTTTGGTATCACCAATTGAGCATCTTCCTCCTCTGATGAATAATGATACAAAATTCCATTATTTCAAAAGAATCCTCTATTGGCGCATCGTCGAAATGTTTCATTATCGCTTATATCTTCGAAGCTAATTATGATATTTGTCAAACATAACAAATTGATGATGACAGCGATGTTTATTTAACAGTGTATTTTAATCAACTTTTTATTGCATATATAAATAAATATATATAATTTTGGCCCCCATTGTACAGAGTTTATAAAAACGGATATATATTAATTTTTTTTTTCAAAAATGATGTGTATCGAAAAGTATCAAATTATTATTATTATAATAAATTACAAACAAATCCATCGTCTTCACAGCAGGTGAATTTTGATTGATCTTTATATGCCCCCAACATTCTGTGTGATTTGTTGTGTAAATTGTTTATGTGTGTGTGTGTGTGTGTGTGCACAGTGTGTCTGTGTGTGTGTGTGAGTGTGTTGTTAGACATTCTGTCAAATTATTATTATTAGAGAAAAAAGAAATAAATGGAAAATTAAATATAAACGAAACGTTTTTTGGTATATCATTTAATAATTTCTAAATCAATTTTCATCAAAGTCATGAACAAAGCAATTTTTGTGGTTTTTAAGTTTCGTTTTTGTTTTTGTTTTTGTTTTTTTTTTTTCTTCTATCAAATTAATTCTTAAACCAAATTTTCTGATGCGTTCTTATTTTATTCGATAACGTATGATACAAAAGTGGTTGTACACAGTAGAATTCATATTGGAATATTGTTGGATTTGGGAAAAGTATACCTCCTCTCGTTTTATGTTTAGTATGAGCTCCTGTTACCAGAAAATCTTAAAATGTCAACAGAAATGTGAGATAATATTGTTAAATTATGGAATTTGGAAACGTATATCTCATCTTTTTTTATATTAATTACGAGCTCCTGTTGCCAGAAAATCTTAAAATGCCAACAGAAATGTGGAAATATTGTTAAATTATAGAATTTGGAAAATATACCTCCTCTCGTTTTATGTTAATTACGAGCTCCTGTTACCAAAAAATATTAAAATGTCAACAGAAATATGGTAATATTATTAAACTATAGAATTTGGAAAAGTATACCACCTCTCATTTTATGTTAATTATGAGCTCCTGTTGTGTGTAATACACTTTCGTATAACTAAACCAGATGAAAGACTATGGAATATAAAATAGTTATAGAAATTTGTGGTACATCTACTTTTGACCCATACGTTACACAATTTTTTTTTGTTTTTTTAATGATTTCTTATTAAAGTCAAATTTTTATAACTATGTGTTTTTTATTGCCGATTGAGCAGCCAGTCACAAGTTAATTTCTTATATTTTCTATGTTATACGTTGTTTGTACTATACATTACGTCTAGGTAACAGCACGTACATTTTTAGTTACCTCTAACCTATTACAAAGTAACATCAACTCTATTCATTTTATAATATAATATTAATTTTCAAATCAATTTTAATCAAAGTCATACGCAATCTATAATTTTATTTTTGTAATCGTTAGTATAAAACCACACACACACACACACACACACACACACACACACATACATACATTTTTATGTAATTTGGTGCAACTTCAGAGCAATTTCTCCACATCATCGCCAATTTCTGTTTAACCATACCCCATCAATTTCAATATCAATAACATTTGGGTATAGGTCAGTGGCATATTTGGTCCCGTCAAAGAACAGAATGGTTGGAGGCGAAGATACAATTTTGAATTAGACAAGTTGTACGGTCAACCAAATATTGTCAAAACAATCAAGATCAATAGATTGAGATGGCTTGGACACGTAGAACGCATGGAGGAGAAACGTGTCCCGAAAAAACTGTTAAATAGTAAACCAGAAGGTAGAAGGAGAGCCGCGAAAGACCTAAGGCAAGATGGCTAGATGCAGTAAACTGTGATATAAAGATCCTAAAAATTCGGGATTGGAAGACATTAACTGCGGATAGGTCAGGTGGGGAAAAGCATGTTGGAGAAGGCTAAAACTGCACCCGGGTTGTAACGCCATGGAGTAAGTAGTTAGTAAATATAGGTCAGTATAATTTTTATTATACTGGAGACTTTCCAAACTCCAAATTCCATCAAAATTCATACCGTAACCGAAAATGTATGGTCGAATTGAATGTGATGGTCACCAAACTACTGTTTAACAAATTTCCAAACAACTGGCAATTTTGATTTTTAAAAGCTCTTAAAAAATTTCTATAGCAACACTGCGATTGGAAATTACTAAATTTATAGTTCGTTTAAGTTTTATCTTCAAAAAAGTGGGTGATGGCATTTGATATGATGTGGGAGAGTGGTTATGATCCTCATAGTATAAACACAAATTAACTACTGTTTAACAAATTTCCAAACAACTGGCAATTTTGATTTTTAAAAGCTCTTAAAAAATTTTCTATAGCAACACTGCGATTCGAAATTACTAAATTTATAGTTCGTTTATGTTTTATCTTCAAAAAAGTGGGTGATGGCATTTGATATGATGTGGGAGAGTGGTTATGATCCTCATAGAATATTTAATATGGCTTATTTATTTTAAATAATTTATAAAATGGTGGTGCAATTAAATTTTGAGCATAGAATTTCATATAAGTTCATAAAAAGCTAGATTTAAATAAAAGATACCGTTATCGCGCCCCAATGATTTACCAAGAAAAAATGCCATTATTAAGTAATCTCTTTTATGCATAAGTAAAAATTATAGACCACACACAGGCCACAATGAGGCAGTGGCGGCCTGGTTCCTGAGAAACTATTACAATTTTATCAAAATTCTGATATATTTTTGTGGGGCACATTTAAAATCAATTCCACTGGTGAAATCAGAATGTAAACCAAATAATTAATGGTTTTTCAAATTCAATAAATTTCCAAAATTTTCAATAGCACATCCACTTTGATTTCTTTTTAACGACTGACACTTGATTTTTGACACACACACACACACACATTCAAAGTAATAATTTGATAAAATTTCTACACTGTAAATATATATTTACCATTACCAAAACAACATTCGAAATATTTTAAAACCTCACATTTCACATTTATATAACAATTTTCAAACTTTCGGTATTTTAAGATCTAACGGTGATGGTGGTGGTGAGCTTTAAATTTTAAAACAGTAAATGTGCTAACCACTTATTAACTGACAGTTACTCACTGTCACATTTTCTCTCGTCGTATTGGTTAACCGGACTAAAGGTTATATATTTGTGATCAAAAAATTTACACTGTTAAAAAGTTTCGTCTCATTTATATTTTTGCAATTTCTAAATATTGTTTCGTTGTTACGTTACTCATTACCAAACTGGCGAACCATTTTTTGTTCAATTGTTGATTATGAGGATAGCTGATGTGTGATTGAAAATTTACACTGTTAAAAATTTTCATGTCATTTAATTTATATATTTTTTTGGTACGATGACGACGATGACACACACACACACACACACGGTACGGCACCGCGGTGACGAAACAGAAAGTATAATTAAATTAATATTATTTTAGTTATTATTATTATGTTTTAATTGTTAATAGAAAGAGAGAAAAAAAATAAAAAATGAAACAAAAAGAAATAGAAAAAGCTCAGCAAAACATTGAAAAAAAAAAAAACCGCTTACACTATTTTTCTATTATTATTTTCTGTTTATTTAAAAAGGGAATGTTTTTTTTTTTTTTTTTGTTGTAAAAGCTTTAACCTAAACAAAAAAAATTAAAATTAAAACAATTTTTAATTAAAACAAAATAAATAAAATACAATTTTTTAAATAAATTAAAGAAAATTTATATTAATCAATTTCACATACAATAACACACTCACACACACACACACACACACACACACACACATCCTCAAAAACTACACATACATTTAAACATTAAAACCTTAATTGTTTTTTTTTTAATTATAATTATTTCATAAAAATTAAAAAAAAATTAAAATAATCGAAAAAAAACCAAAAAAAAATTAAATATTATTTGCTTCTTTAATACAAAAAAAAAAAAAAAATTTAATTTTTAATAATTAATTAATTAATTTAATTAATTTTTTTTTTTTATTTTTAATTTTTAATTTTTAATTTTTTTTCTTTTTTTTCTTTTTTTTTCTTTTTGTTAATTATTTTGTTAAAAAAAAAAAAAAAAAAAAAAAATGAATGTGTAATTTTAAAATAAAAAAAATATGAGAAAATTAAAAAAAAATATAGTTTATTTTTTTTTTTTTTTTAATTTTATTTTGCAGCCCAAATTTTTTGTTAATTAATTTTTTTAATTTTTTTTTTTTTTTTGTTAATTTATGTGTGGGTGTGGGTGAGTGGGTGTGAGTGTGACTGTGTTTTTGTCTAACGCGATGTTTCTCACTGTGATTTAATCAATTAATTGGTTTTATTTTTATTATTTTTGGCACTGAAAAAAGGTGTTTGATTAAATGGGTGAGGATGAGGAGGCGCGCCTCATGACAGCGCCAAATTTTTTGTTTGTGCTTAAAACACTATACAATAACAATAATATAAAATGGTTTTTTTTTTACTAATTATTACAAAAATTATGCGGTGGGTGGGTGCACACCGTCACACACACACACACACACACACACACCGGGATATTTTAATTATATCAATAACAGCGAATCGACGGTGGCGGAACATGTATTTGTCGATGTTCCCTAATTTTGCCATATACCATTCTATGGGACGACGTTTTTTAAATGGTTATCAACTAACTATTGTATATTATTTACAGTATTGTCACCATCAGACAGACAGACAAACAGACATAAAACCTGATAATTCGCACAGTATAGATACTATTATTTATAATGTGCGTGAACCCTGCCTCTCTATAGGTTAATACCCACTTTAAACACACACACACACACACAATGTCATATATCGACATCAAATATTATAGAGAAGTTAGGTTACAAGCATCCGCCGCTTAAATTGTAGGCTTCGTCGCTGCAAACAACATAGCACTAACATTATTTAGAGATCATCCTGCCTGTTGTACAAGTGTTGCCGCTGGTTGCATACTAAAAAAAAAATAATTTCTTAAAGATTTGGAAAAAAAAAAAATAATAAAATTTTATAAAAAGAAATCTCATTGATTAAAAATAAGCGTGATCTGAATTTTTATTCATACGTCCACTGTAGCTCATATAAATATCCAACCTATTTTTTATTGACATAACATAAATTAGGACTTTATTTGTTGAGTTTTGGTGTGTATAAAAATATGTTGGTCATAAATTTACCCATCATCGATGTCTTTTTATATTAGTATGTTTCCGCCTTAGGCTATAAGTGTGTGTCACGTGTGTGTTTGTTTGTGTATGTGTGTGTGTGTGTGTTACAAGAGTATACAAAACAATTTTCAATTTTAATTTTAAAGTTTTGATGCGTATATTGATTATGTTTTGGAATATTTTTTTATAGAACAGGGTGTTTTTAAAAAAAAAACCACATTGAACCCGACGGACTCTGAAAAATAATTTATTTTATGCTAAAAACCCACTCACACTCTTTGTAACCCAACGTATCATCAACGGTCAATTATATACGAATGCTCTTAATCTAAATACCATTAAATTATGTGGCAACACCACAAAAATGACATGTCCAAGGGTCTCACCACCAGATAAAAAAATTTTTTTTGTTTAAATTACATTTTGCTCCAAGTGGAGCTTTATGTCATCTAATAAACCTTTCATTACAACCAAGTTGGTAAATTATTCCGCATAGGAGTATATAACAATTTACCAATTGTACTGTAATTAACGAAAGATAGATGTTTTCAAAATACTATTATATTTAAATGGGTTATTAGCCCCATAGTGATGTGTGTGTGCAGACATTGTTAATCTCTGAGCATAGCGTCCAACACCATATTTTCAAAGATATTCGTTTTTCTTGGTCACCCAACAGAAAAATTTTAGTATTAAAATAAATACCGAAAAATTTCCTATAAAAAATAGCGGATTTGAACCCGTTATATTCCATGATTAATAATATATATTTCGGTGCTATGGAAGTGCGCTACTGAGTGATAATAAATGCCCTTAACAAAATATCTGTATGATATTTCAATAGTTTAAATCTTCAAAAGATATATGACAAGATTTCATAACCATCGGGCAGGTTAGAGACACTTTATGCTGCTTAGACCCAATACTTTCGGACCCAAGTGTTACATTTATCCATTCTTTATGATCGCTTGTGAGAATGGCTGTGTGAGCGTATCTGTGTTAATGATGTTACTGTTATTTTTAACTTGCAATCACATCTGCTCATTCATATGTTTCTTTCAACATTTAATTCACACCTAAACTAATAAAAATAAAAGTCAATTAAATTGGTCTACCTAAAGATAACGCACTTGATAACAATTTTTGACATTTAAATAGTATAACAGTAAATAAAATTATATGGTTCTGAGTCATCGATTAATCATTTAATAAGTAAAGCTTTTCTTTGAAAACATAATGTGAACCAAAAGCTTTTTATTTTAATACACCGCACCGTATTTAATACACGGAAACTTTAAATTAAATTATTTGTCGCATCAAATTCTTCTCGCCCCTTTTATAACCTCCTATAATTTCTATAGCTGCAGAAACACATGCAAATACGCTGTTTTACGATTAAGTAACCTTAACTTTTCATATAATATTGTTTTCACAAACATAACGAACAGTTATTGGACGCATCTACTTCAGACAAGCTGCACAGTATCTACATGCGTCATTCACTGCAAGTTCAACGATTTTTTTTTAATCTACAGTGTGGCCCATGAGTATTAATCCTAAATTTATTTCTGCTCATTTACAGACAGATTTACAATCTTCTTCGATTGATATAGAGATATATTCCATTATGATGGTATTAAGTTAAACACCATCGGTTTGAGGGTGTTTTCCATTACCGCGAATGCATTGTTTAGACAAAAGTTCATGTGTCTGCTTAAACTGAGATGCTTTTACTATTTTAAATTGGAAAAATACATTTGAAAATCAATTAAATATGTAAAATGTGTCATTTATGTCACACTCTGTGCCTGCATCACCAAACGTGTGTATTAAATACATTCATGTCACCCAATGCATAGCCAATGTATCGACACAGTGTAAAAAATCAGACCTTATTATTATGTATAAAAAAAAATATAAAAATGTATTATTAAATATTCATCGATAAAAAAAAATTGGGATTTAATATAAAATGTGTGTGTGTGTGTTTGTGTGATGCAAAGACTGAGATAAGATGTTGTTGATAAGAAAATATATACAATAAAATATAGTTATTTCAACAACTAAAAACGAAGATTTATTATCATTAAATTAACGTGAAAATCATTGTTAGAATTTTTAATGGATTTACGCGACGTTGTCGTCGCCTATCGTACAATTATTATTTTTATTTTTAAGCAAATGTCCAATTTGAACGAAAAATAACAAAAGAAAAAAAAAAACACTCTTTCACTTTATTTTGATAATTTGAATAAAATGTACGGGATTTTTTTTGAAATTGTAACACATGGATCAAAAAGTCTTGAGCCAACATTAGCACAAAAAAAATTCCGTATGATATTTCAATAGTGTCCGCACCCTCCCCCAGATATATGGTAAAATGTCGTAACAATCCGACCACCATCAGTTTAGAAGTTACAGTGTATGGATTTGAATTTACACTTTCCGTTATTTTCCGAAAAAAATCGATTCAAAAAGTCAAGTTTCGTGTGTTGATTCTAAAGTGAAGTAATTGTGGATCCATGTTTCATTCATTATAATGTACTGCTACGCAAAAATTCAGGCTTATTCCGGTCAAACATGACGACACACAAAAAGCGTTCTAAAACCATTGTATAATTAATATTTAAAAACACTGCCTTTTTTTTAATAACTTCAGCGTTGTCAGCTAATTCTTGTAACTTCGCTTTGCAATTATTCCTATAAGGATTTTCCAGGTTTATCCGTTGTTTTCAGGACCAACGAAACAGACATCTTTTGTTGGACAGGTACTATTGAAATGTCATACTGATTTGTTTCATTAGACGCACCAAAACCGGTGGTTTGGCCCGGGACTTTTTAACCCATGTGTTATTGTATGTGAGGTTTTCCTTTATTATATTTTTACTTTTGTTATCATCATCTCACTCCACCACCACCATCACCGCAATAAATTTTGTATTATATAAATACCATAGATAAAATAATAATAATAATAACAATGTCAATTTGGTACAATCAATTGCGTGTGATAGAAAAAGGACATGAAAATAAATTATCATTTCAGTCAGAAATTCATTTTATGTTTATTCAATTTATAAAATTCTAATATTTTATTAAAATTGACAAATTTAATGCGAACACAATATTATTTTAAATAGCCCTTCTTTCTCCGCATACACACACACACACACACACACACACACACATACACACAGATTTTTTGTTTGGTTTTTTTCCTATTTTCTTGTAATAATTTGTTCAGGTACTGTGGAAATTTGGAAAAAGAAAAACGTAATACAATTTTTTATGAAAATCAAGAAATCACGTAATTTATAATGAATATTTATTTAAAAAATTTTCCATTGGTTATTGAGGGGTTGTAACGCTGTAACGGTTAAGTGGTGAGTGATGGTAATTATGTGTGTGTGAATGTTTTTGTAAAAAATTATTTTGATATTGAAAATAATAAACTCTCCTAAAAATAAATTAATTCGATTTTTGTAAATATGGAAGAATTGTGACATTTTGACATTTAAACATACGATATATGTCAAAAAGTCACAAAAAAAAAAAAAATTATGACTATAATTCTACCTCGGTGCTAATTATGGAATTTCTGAATTCTCAATTTAAAACGAAGCGAGCTTTTAGGGTCCAATTCAGAAGATTGGAAAAAACAATTGCGATCTGTGTATTGTGACGGGTTGGACATTACTTTGACCGTTATGTCTTTGTGTAGACTTGATTGGGTTTCCTATTGCTAAAAAAAAAAAATGAAAGTGGATGAGGTTTTATTTGGGCGATGAAGAATTTAAGTGGCCGGGAAATAGAATTTGTGTTGTAAATTCAAATTCGAGAAACAAAATGTTTGTCACATGGACAGTGTATTTTTGGCCAATTGAACTACTAACAACTATGTCACATAAGATGTCGAGAGTAATTGTAAAAAAATATGGTTTCTGAAAGGGGAGCGGGACGGACATCATCTCTCCATATTGTTTTTGCATCATTGTTTCGTATTGAAGCTAAAATTATTATTAAACTTATATTATATATTTATATTTGCTATAATTCATCAATAAATATGCAATGAGTGAGCTATATATAGGAGCAAAGGTTATGGGCTGCTGCTCTACACCTACATTAGCTTTATATTTTTTTTTGTACATGTGAATTTGACAAGTAAAGCTCAAATTTATTATTAATTATTTATATTTAAAAAATTGAAAAATTAAAAATTTATAATATCAATATTTTCAAAATTGCATGATAATAATTATATAATACACATATCACACACACACACACACACACATACACACACACATTCACAATCACATATCCACACACATTATAACAAGCCATTAATTTACAAAAAATAACAAATATAATAATATTTAAGTATGCCGTAACAAAATTAATAAAATATATTAATTGCCGATATGCTGTTGCTGTTGTTGTTGTTGTTGTTGTTGCTGTTGTTATTGTTGTAAAATGAGAAAATAATTTTGGAATATATTTATGCGAGCTGGGAAATAGTGTTCAAGATGAAAAAAAAAAAAACAAAACTATGTGGGGGAGCAGAGCTGAACAGAACATCGAAAAAGCATACAAACAAGAAAAAATAAAGCTTATTATAATTTAAATTTTACAGCTATAAATTTTTGCAGTGTATATTAAATAATATTGTTGCTGATTATAAATACAGTACAGCCACATATTATTGCACTGCTCACACACACACACACACACACACACACACAAATACACACGACGCAGTGTTTTAAATATGATGATGTTATTGTTGTTGATGTAATATGATTATATTTTGCGAATATATTGCAAAAGTGTTTATAATTTTACTATCTATATTTATCGCTATCTATCTCTTTCTCTCTTTTTCTCTCTATCTATCTCTCTCTCTCTATCTCTATCTATTATAACAATTATATTAACACAATATTATTTATATTTGCATTAATTAATTAATTTATTTATTTGTTATTGTTTATTGGTTTTTTTTTCTCTGATTTATATTTTATGCAAAAAATGACCTTTATTAATTGCAAGGAATAATTAACTTTTACAATATTAAGTCCTAATGCGCTGCGCTTCTATAGTGAACTTTCTATTGCATCGAGCTTCTATAAAATTTGACGCACGTGAGTGAAAAAATTCAACACAGCTGATTGATGGTCGGTAGTTTTTACTTATAGATATTAAATTAGTAGTAAACGGTTGTTGATGTCCATATGGACGCTGTGTCCTCTCCACCTCAACTTTCGGATTTTTACTAAAATGGATGAACTAATCCTTGAAAAATTTTATTCGGACGATACATCTTGATCTGGTATTTCTAGGGGTTTCATAAAATCAGACGGAATCTTAATTCAATATTACCAAATTTGTAGGAATATCATAAAAGCCGGTTGAATTTAATTAATACCGTTTCTCACCGTCAAGTGTTCGGATACCTCCTGATTTGATTATTCATATTTTCTATGAAATTGTTCCAAAAACTTCGGTTGCAAAAAATGACCAAAAATGGACAAATTTCCGAAGATCTTATTCAAATATCAGTTTCAATGAATTTCATAAGAACTAGGAACTTCATAGAAAGGATTTAGAAAAATGACTAAAAATGAGCTGGAATCGTGTACGTAATCGCTGAAAATCTCATATTTACAAAAATTGAATAAAAATTGTTTTGAAATATGACCAAAAACAACCCCGGGGATTCTAAAAATATTATAAACTTAACGGAATTTTACAAGGAACACTAAGTGTTTTGAACATGCATGGATGAGGAGATTGCTAGTCATTGATAGGTACGACCGATCATCCCATTATTTTGGTTAACTGCAATGTATGGAGACACGTGGCATTCTGTTCTACTTATTTACAGTTGACAACAATAAAAAAAATTTAATATTTATTAACCGCCTCGCCCACCACACAACCGATATTCAGTTTAAAAATTAAAATCAGTTCGGTCCCGTGTGGTGACTCCGCTTCAGCTCCGATTGATATGCCGCTTGCTTTACAAAAAAACCAAATAGAATAATATTATTGATTTTTGATAATAAATATAAAAATATTATAATTTTAAAATTGTTATCACAAAAAATTTCCGATTATTATTTTGTTTTTATTTTCATTTTCTATTTTTTCGTTTCCCCAAAATGCCACCGCATTTTGTTGATCATCGGCCATCAACGTTCAACATCAATCTACTATACCATTTGGACTACACCGAATGAATCATGCCATCGTGCGCACACACACACACATACACACGCCCACATACACAACTACACACACACACACACACACACACACACACACACACAAACGTGCACATGCATCCATGCGCACACTCAAACAAATTAATTATTTGCTGTGCACATTGCTCACATTTCAATATTATTATTATTATTATCGGATGTATCGAAAAAAAATATGCGTAGAATGACGAAAATAATAAAGCACCAGCAATTGTTAACGGTAATAATAATAATAATAATAATGGTGCGACTGCTGAGGATAAAACGGCAACAGCAACAATTACAACAAAAAACTCAACGGATAAAAAACAACCGACCGTAAAAGACGAATCGGACGAAGAAGAATATGATAATGGCGACGAAGATAATAATAATGAGTCAGAAGAAATTGAAGATAGTGGTAATGAAAATGGTGACACAAATGTTTCCGTTACTGTTGTCATGAAAAAACCGGTAACGACAAAAACAACAACAACCGTTGTTGAAACGACAACAGCATCGACGATCGCCGACGCCGCCGCCGCCGCTGAAGATGAATCAGTGGTGGTGCCACCATCATCAGCAACTACAACCACCAGTACAACAACAACAACAACAAAAACAACTGTTATTAAAAATAATGACAGCGTTGAGAAAACAAGTGCAGAAAAATCTGATTGTGAACCATCGGCAACGGTAGAGGTTGAAAAAGTGATTAAAGTTGTAAAAAAATTAGAAGCACCACCGAAGGCCGAAGTCAAAGAAACTGAAGAGGTGGTTGTAGACGAGGACGAAGAAGAAGTAGAAGAAGAAGAAGAAGAAGAAGAAGATGATGATGCCAAAGAGGTACAAGCAATAGTTCAAGTTAAAAAACAACAATCACCATCATCAACAAGTACCACAACAACCACCACCACAACCACCACCACCAAAGAATCACAGCCACAAAAACAACACACAACCACACCAGAAACAGTTGTATATATTAAAAAAAAAAATTATTATTTTTACAGTTATTATTTTAAAAACCAAAAAAACAAAAACACACATTTTTACACAAAACAAAAATTTAAACATGAAAAAAAAAATTTCTAATATTTTTGTTTCGTCTCTTTGTCACTGGATTTGAATTTGAATTTAAATAATATTTTTATTTTTTACAGCACTTAGATGAACCGTCATCTGATGTTAGCGTACAATCACAGCCGTCGCAACAACAAGCGTCGGCGCCAACATCATCGATATCACCACCGCCGCCGACGTTACCGGCGTCAACCACAACAACAACGCAACAATCAAAAACAACCGAAATAAAACAAGAGAACATTAAAAACACTTTAAAAGAAATTATTTCGGATATTGATCGTGTTATTGAACAAGAAGAAAAGGTAACGACGACGACGGCGACGGAAACAACCGAATCATCGGCAAGTAAATCTTTAGAACAACAACAACAACAACAACAACAACTGCCACCGCAACAACAGCAAACAAGAACTTTTGAAGCGACAACAACTACGTCGTCTACAGAATATCATCCACAACAACAGTTGCCCACATCAGTTAATGATAACAATCAGCAGGTATGTGTTGGCCAATTTAATGTTTATTTAATTTAATTTTTTTTTTTTTTCTAATTAATATATATTGTTTTTTTGTGTGGGCGACCATGCTGCCGTGCCGCTGCCCGCACCCCTAATAAATTATAAATAATATTTTTGGTACTATAATGCATGGCGCAGGCTCGCTCGGTGTATACATTTGTGAACGCAACGATAAATGAATGTTTGGGATTATTTGAATGACTTTTGCAACATGCAATTGAGAGTTATTTGGTGGCACCAAAGCGAACTGTTTTTGAGAGTTTCTTGTTAAAGTTACATTGTTGCATGCGCAACGCGTAGTTTAGCTCTAATCCAAGACTGTCGCGATCGAGAACGTCAGTTATAATAAATGTTCGTATTAAAAATACTACTTCAAAAGAGATGTCGCAAGTGTATAATTTAAAAAAAAAACAAAATTTTTTCTTTTGTAAGTAGGTTCTTGAAATGCCGTCCTTGATCCCCGAATCATCACGCGTCCATTAATCCATTTAGTCAATAGTCGCCGCGTTACCACAGCACTACCTACTACATTGCAATAATAATTCTAATAAATAATTATTAGGAAGTGTTGCCAAGTGAGTGGTTTTTTTTGTTTTTTTTTAGTTTTAGTATGTGTCAATAAATTGGAAAAGTTTTTTTTTATTATAAACTTTTTATTTAATTTTCCCCAAATCATCATACACAAACAAAAACCCAAATATTATATTTGCTTCTTTATTTAACGAAAGGAAAATAACTAAACAAATACAAAAAAAAAACTGTGTGTTGTTGTAGTTTACACAGAAAAATAAAATTAACATTCAAATTTTGTTCGCATAAATTCAACGGCTAAAGGTTACATTTACCACAAATGAAATATTTTATATAATGGCAATGCCATTCTCGCACAGACAATTATTTCTTTGTTGCCACCTGTCCACCACCGAAACAGACACATAAAACATTACCACTCAAAAAAAAAACCGAACGAAACACATCATATTCAACAAAAATAAATCCGTATTTTCCAAATAAAAATTACTTGTTTTTTGTTTATTTGAAAATATTCATCTACTTATAAATTTGTTTATGGTTAACATATTGTGTCTGTTTACACATAAACTTATTGCTTATATAAATATTATTCTTTCAATATATCTATAATTTAAATATTGTATTATTTATTGTATAACATAAGTTTTATTATATTCGTACACTGATAGACATTGCATTAAATGCATAGGGTGCGGGTGTGTGTGAACATCAAAATGATAATCAGTATATAATGTCTGCCATCCAAACACTTCAATTATTAATTTTTCTAATGTATTTTATTGATTTCATAACCAAATCAATTACATTGCCCTCAACTTTGAGTCACCGAAATTGTTACAGCCAACAGAAATCCTAGAGCCACTCTAAATAATAGAGAAAATTTAACCGTTTGAGTGCGAATCGTCGCTATAGCAACGAATAGGTAATGCGCCAAAATTGTATAGCACTCAAACGGTTAAAATAGTTAAATATTATATAAATTATCGATGTTTGGACATGTATAAACGGAAAAAACATGAGTTTTTGCGCGACTACATCAAAATGATGAAAAAATGGAATCCACCAATTCACTGCAGACTCAAACTCCAACAAAACTTTGCATTCAATCACCTTTTTAGGGAAAATTACAAATTAAACAAACACTGTAATTTGTAAACTATTGTGGTGGTGGTCGTGGATTTAGATGAAATTTTGACGCATATATCTTATGTGGGGCACGGACACTATGGAAATATATTAAACGAATATTTCGTTAGCCAGCGACACCATCAAGACAAATGTCGTCTATGTAAATGCAGAATTTAAAACTAAATTCGATGAAATGGTTGCATAAAGAATCAATGGGATGATGTCGTTTTAACCTATCCAAAGTAGAACTGATATTGTTTAAAATAGGCGGTTGTGAATTGACAGAAAAATTTTCTAATCATCGTCAAATTATTTTCGATTCCTAACTCAATTAAAGAGTGGAAAAGTTGAATAAGATACAAAATTTCTAATTGTTTCATTCGAAACGTATTGGTGTGTCAGTGTAATTTCGTTTTGGGTTTTTAGAAATTTATGTGGTGTACCCATTCTTTACACATGTCGTACAAATTGCAAAGCTTATGATATTGTTTGTGATTTGACAGTGAGATTTTGATGGTGGCACATCACTTTTTACGTGTTATCGTTACAGTAAATTCACATATAATTTTGGTTTAACATAGTTCCACTTAAATCGCCCCCGGTTTGCTGTAGTTATTTTACGTCTTTCTTTTCCTGTATCTTTGCACAACACATTCGAATACTTTTGCGAATAAACGCGCAGTTAATTCGACTCGTTCACAGCCAAATTCTATTGAATTTCCATTAGTGTATTGTCGTGTGTATTATTTGTGTGCATGTGTGTGTGTGTGTGTGTGTGTACACAAAAGATACATTTATATTCAATATCAAAATTTATATATGGAAATAATTTTCATTTGAGAGGAGATATGTTTGATTTTCGTTTTCAATAGAAAATAAATTACTTTGACAACTTTCAGGGATTTTTTTTTTCGTTATTATTAATATCTAATAAAAAAAAAAAAAGAGAATGACAAAAAAAAATTGAATGTGGAAAGTTTTGTTGATTTTTTTTTTTTTTATCCCACACACACACACACATCAAACACATCAAACACAACAAATTTTTTCGATTTTCATACTATTTATTATTATTATTATTGTTGTTGTTGGTGTTGTATTATTACAATATTTATGTGGATTTTTTCTCGACTATATCCAATTGAATACGAGAGTATATTTTATCAATTTATTCTGACACAGTGTTGAGTGTAATCAAAAATTTCCATATTTGATAAGTGAATTGTTATTGTTATAAAAAATAGCAAATAATAATAATAATAATCATAATAAAAAGGTTTTTAAATATTAAATTATAAATTTTATTGTGTGTGTGTGTGTGTGTGTGTTTGTGTGTTTGTGTGTGGTTGTCGTCCTGATTGTTTTTCAATGCGATTTTGTGATCTGTATTGAGTACCCGCTCGTACATGTATACCGCTCGAACAGCCCCTTTTCAATAATTACAATTGCTCACAACTAATAATTGTAGTAACTAACCTTGAATTGGAATAGCGTGTGGCGACACACCTCTCTATATATGTATCCGCCTTCTATACGGTCTAATCGGACTGATCGCACCACATCGTTACCTGATACGCGAGATAATGACCAAAAGTTGTTTGTAAATATTAGCAGTTATCGGCGACGGGGGCGGTTGTTAGTGAATTTTACAATAAATTCCCAAATCAGCCCATATACCAAGTGCTCGAAGGTTTTAGCTAAAAGTAAAACTCTGAAAACTTAAACAATTTCATGAAATGATTGAGTTGCATTTATTTGTTAAAAAAAATACGATTATAAGATTGTACCCATTTTAGGCATCAATTGGAGAACATAATAGTTCCATTTGGAATGAATAAATCTAATTTTTATCAATAATCAAAAAAATGACCAAATTTTTGATTCTTGAAAAGTATAGAACTAAACCAATTTTGGCAGAGAACATGATCCCCTGAATTACCACAAAAAAAAAACCAAATTTTATATGTCTTAACAATTGGATAATATTATCGAAAATTAAATGAGAGATGGACAAAATGTGCCTGCAGAAGCTTTCCATTTGATGATTTGTGGCATTTGCAAGCAAATAAGTAATCCCTATGACTTTGTAACAACATTTGTGTGTTCGTCGGATTATCGGATTATTTTTATTTAGTGCATGTAATAAAAATAGAAATTTGCACCAGACCATCATTTTTTTTCATTTCGAACTTCATGAAAATTCTTTACACAATTCTATTGTTAACCTATAAATTTATAAATCCCAATTATTTGTTTGAAATTGGATGAGAAATATTCAATTTGTCCAAGTTTCCTCTTAAAATATCCTCACCTGAATGTTACTTTAGGTGACAAAACTTACTTACTTACTTACTTACTTCATGGCGTTATAATACAGGTGCGGTTTTAGCTTTCTCCAAAACACTTCTGTCTCACCTGACCCATTCGTCGCAGTCAATGTCTTCCGATTCCGAATTTTAAGGATATTTATATCACAGTTTACTGCATCTAGTCTTTATAATATTCTCAAATGCAAGTTTTACTTACTTACTTACTCCATGGCGTTACAACCCGGGTGCGGTTTTAGCCTTCTCCAACACGCTTTTCCCCACCTGACCTATCCGCAGTTAATGTCTTCCAATCCCGAATTTTTAGGATCTTTATATCACAGTTTACTGCATCTAGCCATCTCGCTTTAGGTCTTCCGGCTCTCCTTCTACCCTCTGGTTTACTATTTAACAGTTTTTTCGGCACACGCTCCTCCTCCATGCGTTCTACATGTCCAAGCCATTTCAATCTATTGATCTTGATTGTTTTGACAATATTTGGTTGACCGTACAACTTGTCTAATTCAAAATTGTATCTTCGCCTCCAACCATTCTGTTTTGTTACGAGAACCAAATATGCCACGCAGTGCAAGTTTTAAATTGTTCTTAAATTTACAATTCTTGAGTCGTTGCCCCGTTTATGCTGTTCCATCTAAGGATGTTTTGTTGAATTCATAATTGGTTGTTTTTTTTTGGAAGTTGGTAGTTACGTTCAACCAACTTAATCATTCTGTTCGTTTTCGTAGAGCATTTACAGCAGGTGCGTATATCATCTATTCCGATTGCAGTTATAATGACGCCGCTGATACATCGTTACTGTATAATCACTAAATCATTAACTAAGTTTTAATCGGATGCTGCTTTCACGCCGTAATTCTAATACACAGCTGCCAGATTGTCTGCACGGCTACTTATTCTTTATTCGTAGTTAATCCATTAAATTATAGACTGTTCCGCTATCCGCAACCTGTTGTCGCCGGCGTTCGGTTGCAACTGGCAAGTATGCTATACCCAACATACCATCCGAACAGAACTTACTATTCAATAAATTCCATTCTCAATCGAAATTTTATAAAATTTTTCGATCAAAATTTATCAGGAATTGTCCAAATTTTCGAAATTTACTACTCGAAGTTCTCCGAGTAGTTTTCACATCAATTGGGAACTTCATTCAAAAATTATTGAAAACTAACTAATTAACTGAAAACAATCAATATTAGAACAAAATTGGTTGTATGCTCCTCAAAAAAAGAACTTCGTCTGCGTATCAAAATTCCAGTTCATTAATTCTCACATTCAAAAACATGTAAAACTATTGTAATTTCAACAAAAATTTAAATCAATGGGTTCAAACTATCTGCACGTTGCGAGCAATTCGAATATCAGTGACTGTAGATTTTGTCTGTAATTGTGGACTTGCATTGGTGGTGGTGGGTCACTCGTCAAAATACCCGCAGCACCTTTGCGATATCTTTCACAATTTAATTTAAATGTAAATCATTTTATTATTATTTTAAAATCCATGCCTTCCCTACTCCTCCGGCTTTTGGGTTTGTGTGTCGCTGCTGAGCTGACTTTCGTTCGTTTTTTCTTTTTATATCAATATTTATTGGTGGTGGTGAATCCCTTGAGAAATTAATAATAAACGTCGTATGTACCCGCGGACGGCACACAGCGTATTTTTCCTTTATATTTTATCCCAATACATTTTTTTCCTATTTTGTTATTATTCCTGTCTGTTTTGTTTTTAACGTGTCACTCACAAACAGCACACAGCCGCTCGTACACACACACACACACACACACACACACACACACACACATCAAAAGTGATCAAATAAATATTTACATTTTCTTATTATTATTTTTTTCCTCGAGACATAATTTTTAAATTTTGGGGGAAAGATAAAAAGATATGTTTTAATAAATAGAGACACACACACGCAAATAAATGTAGGGCCATTTGACTGATTTAAGGCAAATGATTAAATAAGGGATGAGGTAGGGTATCAGGTTTTTATTTTTTTTTTTTTATAAAAGGAACACATATTAATTTGGCCGGTCCTTTGTATCTCTATAATTCAATTTAATTAATTAATAGCATCCACTGTGTACAGGATGTGGTGGTATTTGTAGTAGTTAGTCTCTTACATATGCAATTAGATAGAACGTTGACTCCATTTACAGTAACAGAGAACGAAGAATAATGCTCACTCGTCAACAAATGGAAAGTTGTGATCGAATGTAATTTGCGGAGATGATAGGGTTTTACGTACATCCGCAAAAGAAGAAATAGCAAAAACCCATTTTTCTGACGAAAATCAAGCTGACGAACTACTCATCATTATCGTGAACCCGTCTGGGTTCAGTTTTATCCAATTAATTGGGAAGCATATCGGTGTTCATTCGTTCACCACACAATACCGTTCCATGAGTGTTCCATGCGATAACTCATTCAGTCAACAGCAATACATACAATTCCTAAGTTTTCACCCAGAGACTATAGTGCAATCTAAACAATGTTCCCATTGTCGCATTTAAGAAACCAAAATATACAAAAAATTTTTCATGTCAATTTCTCAGATTTAAATCGGGTGCTTTATATTCATTTGATTCGTTTTAAAATACTTAATCTATGCGCCGGACATTATAAAACATAGCAAGAAACAGTTTTTTGATTAAGATTTTCTGTTCAATTTTCTATGCGATTTGTTTGGGTCATATGCAAGTACTTGGGTAATATCCAAGTACTTGAGTTATATGGAAGTACTTGAATCAAATGTAAGAATTTGGTTCATACTCTCAAGTACTTGGATAATATGTAGGTACTTGTGTAATACACCAGTACTTGGTTCAAATGCAAGTGCTTGGCTCATATTCAAGTACTTAAGTGGTATGCAAGTACTTTGGTCATATGCATGTACTTGGGTAATATACAAGTACGAGCCCAGGCTGCAAGTGCTTGATTCATATACAAGAATTTGGTTAATTGTTTCAAGTACTTAAGTCAAATGCAAGTAATTGGGTAATATGCAAGTTTATGCTTGTACTTTAATCATATGTAAGTACTATGATCATACACAAGTTACTTATTCACTTACTGCATTAAAACCCAGGTGCTTGTTAAGGATTTTAATATCACAGTTTTTCTGCATCTAGCCAACATCTAGCCTTAGGTCTTCCGCTCTCTCGTTCTTCTCCTACTGGATTACCATTCCACAGTTCTTTCGGCACATATTCTCCCACCAAGTCTCCTACACGTGTCCCAGCCATCCTAATCTATTAATTTTGATTGTTTTGGCAATTAATTCGTCCCTTCAACCACCCCCCCAACCCCAGCGTACAACTTGTCTATTTCAATATTGTGTCTTTGTCTCCAACAATTTCAGTTCTTTATGACGTGACCTAATGTATACGCAAAATACTTGAGATAATTTGTAAGTAAGTACTTTGTTGCTGTTATACGGAGTCCATTATATCATTTTTAAAATAAAAAACTTAAACTCTGTCAAGTTTGTTCCTATCATTACACCCTGTTTTAATTAATTCAAAAATTTATATTATTATCAAAAGAACTGGGTAAAAATAATAATTATTACATTATAAAAAATTGTTTATTCAATACGTAATATGTGAGTGTGTGTGTGTGTGTGTGTGTGTGTTTGTGTAGTGGGTGTAAAAGGAATTTTCACCGCTTGTCGTACAAACACACACACACACACACACACACACACAACACAAAATACATTATCTATAAATAAATGTGTAAATAATAATTAACCTAAATTTTCGAATTTTCATTTTTCTTACTCAAACAGTGGGTTCAAATAGAAAAATAGAAGAAAGAAGAAAAATCTATTCGAATTTCATTTTTGTGTTCTTAAAATATTCGGGTGCGATACAAAAATTATAAATTACGATTTTGTCACGGTATCGGTATCGATTTTGTTAAGGTATCGGATTTCCTAATTATTAGGAGTTAACCATATGTTAATTTTTTTACAATGCGATCATCATATAGCAAAGAAATACTAATGGATATTGGGTGTGTGTGTGTGTGTGTGTGTGTGTTTAAGAAGGAAATAATAAAAAACCGAAAATATTATTTATAAAAAAAAAAGGAAAAATTAATTTAACACAAAATTTGCATTTCATTTTTTCAACCAAAGTATAAAAACCAGAAAAAAATGAAATAATATTAAAACAGAAAAAGATGTTCATTTTAATTTATTCATTAAAAATTTCATAAAAAGTCACACACAACACCGCCCACACACACACACACACACAACATTCCTATTTTTCTTGTTTCCTATATACCCACCAACCAATCACCATCGGTTGGCAAAATAACCGAACGGGGCACCGTTCTAAAGTCGTCCGTATCGATCGTATACCGAATGACATCGCTTCGATATCGGCTGCCGAACGATTAATAGAGACTTCGATAAAAACACGACGATGGGCGATGATGATTCTAATGGTGGTGGTATTATCCACAAAGAATTTTTAGTCAATGTGAAACAACAACGTGGTTAATTCTCCATTTTATTTCATATTTGACTACTATTTTTTCCAATTCCACAAACTTAATTTGTACGGTGCGGAATGGAAATTTGTTTCGGTTTGCGTGTGAACAAAAGATACTTTTTTTTTTTTATAGAAAACAATTCTTTGATTCGCGCCGGTTATTTTTCGGACACGCTTCAATAATATTATATAAAATAAGTATTGTACGATACTCGAATAAGCAAATGCAGAATATACAGCCCAAGAAAGTAGTTTAAGAGTGTGTGTGTGTGTGTGTGTAGTCCCGGAAGTAATTACGAGGCAAACATACGAAATAGACAATAGATGGTCATCAGAGATTGATGGGTTACTGTTTACATACGATTTCGGTACCATTCTGTTTAGAAGACAATATGTTGCAAGAACAATGCGAGCAGTACAGTATTAGATACTTTAAAATGATGCAGAAGTATTCACAATTGAACCTAACAGGTTATTTCAGTTTCATTCAGTACCAACAGTACAACTATCATACAATACCCACCTCACCCCCCCCCCCCCCCCCCCCCGCAATACGCGTGTACCAACAAAGATTTTATTACTTTCGCTTAACACAGTTACTTTAAAAAAAAAATCGATTACTTAGAATTAATGCATAACCTCAATTAATTTTTTTCATCATAATCAAATATAATGATAATACCTGCGCCCTTATGTGCGTCGCGATGTCCCTATCATTTTCTAAGAATTTTAACTAAAATGGTTCATTTACAATCGCAATTACGAGGTGAAACACAAAATTTGATTTATGGAATTTGCGTCATCGCATGAGTTGTAATTGTTTCCAATAAATAACGGGATACTTTTTGCACAAAAGTCTATTTTGTGTGGAAAGATTTTAAGAAATGACACACACATTAGTCAAACAAATTTTGAGGCGATGTGTATATTGTCTTGAGAAACAATTTGACAATTGTTCAAAAGTTCAAGTGACGAGAAAGTACGTTGAAAGTATCGGAAGGGAGGGGGGGGGGGGGAAGCCAATATAAAAATACCATTTTTAATATTGAATTTTCGATAGATAATAATTATCTAAAAAAAAGTGATGTACTTTTCCATCTTTCGAAAATTATTATAAACGTATCGGGTACATTTTTTGGTATTTGATAACCATGGGCTGAAAAGTTTCCGAAAATTCTAAGAAAAAAACATTTTTTTTTGCAAAATTAAACTTTATTCATCAACATACATCCCTTCGCGGGCGATACACTGATTCCAAAGATCTTCCAACTTTTCGATACCATTTTTATAGTACGATTTCGTTTTTTCCTCAAAATAGGCTTCTGTTTCGGCGATCACCTCTTCATTGCTCTTAAATTTCTTTCCAGTGAGCATTCTCTCGAGGTCTGCAAACAGGAAAAAGTCGCTGGTGGCCAGATCTGGAGAATACGGTGGATGTGGAAGTAATTCGAAGCCAATTCATGCAATTTTGCCATCGTTTTCATTGATTTATGACACGGTGCGTTGTCTTGATGAAACAACACTTTTTTCTTCTTCAAATGCTTCAAACGCTCCAACAAGGCTATATAATAGTCACTATTGATGATTTTTCCATTTTCGAAATAGTCGATGAAAATTATTCCATGTGCATCCCAAAATACAGATGCCATAACGTTGCCAGCCGACTGTTACCGTTTTTGGTCGTTGTGGACGAGGTTCGTCGCTTGCCGGCCATGATGCTGACTGCCGATTTGACTCCGGAGTGTAATGATGGAGTCATGTTTCATCCATTGTCACATATCGACGCAAAAATTCTGTTTTATTGCGGTTGAACCAGCCCAAACACTGCTCTGAATCATCGATACGTTGTTGTTTTTGATCGATTGTTAGTTCGCACGGCACCCACTTTGCACACAGCTTTTGCATGCCCAAATATTCATGCACGATATGTCCAACACGCTCCTTTGATATTTTCAGAGCCTCAGCTATCTCGATCAACATCACTTTACGGTCATCGGAAATTATTTTGTGGACTTTTTTGATATTTTCTGGATTAAAAGCCTCCTTTGGACGTCCACTGAGTTCATCGTCCTTGCGGCCCATATGGCCGATTTTAAATTTTGCAAACCACAAAAGTACTGTAGAAAGAGCTGGAGCAGTGTCGAGATAATGCTCGTCAAGCAGTTTTTTGGCTTCAGAAATATTTTTTCCAATCAAAATATATTGTTTAATCAACGCACGAAATTCGTGTTTTTCCAGTTTTTTTTTCAAATTACAAAAGTAGCTACACTCACAACGCAATATCTCACAAACTAATGGTCGGAGTGCTGTCAAATTTTGACACGCATCGTTTGAAGGTTAGTACTAACTAAAAATCATATGAAAAAAATTCTAGTGGCGCCACTTCTTAGAATTTTCGGAAACCTTTCAGCCCATGTGTTATATGTAATTTGTATAGAAAAATTTTTATAACTTTTTATGGATTTTTTCGATTGAAACACCGCAATCGCTAGTGTAATAAAAGAGTATCGAGTAAATTAATAACATATTTTTTTTTACACAACATTATCGAACGGTAGTGATGCACAAAATGTATGCTAATGCAAGGTTACATTACTTTTGTTCTTTAAAAATCTTATACTTTTACAAACCATACAAATCGAGTATATAAAAATGAAACAATATGTTGCATAAGTATTCGGCCCGCTCTGTGTCGTACCAGAATCTATCGTTTACTTTATCTAAATAAATATCATAATAATCTATGTAACGGTTTTATTTCTAAAATATCAGTAATAGTTTCGTCAATCACAGCGATCTGTGTGTGTGTGTGTGTGTGTGTGTGTGTGTGTGTGTGTGTGTGTGTGCTATTTGCCATCGGTTATGTATACACCGTGTACCGTCGGTATGCCTCAAATTGTAATTGTCAAAAAAAAAAACTTTATTTGATGGATTAAGTTTTGTTAAAATATTGAAATTAATAAAAATAAAACTACACTTACTCACGCACTCAGTCACTCACTCAGTCAGTCACTAACATCGAGCTACTTGAAATAATATATATTTTTGATAAGTTGCCAAGTGTCTCAATTACACACGCACACATTATTTATTTATTTATTTATTTATTTATTTGTAAATTATCTCCACAAGGCAATCCACGACTACCACCACGACACGAGCAATGAATGAATAATTTGTGTGTGCCAAATAATTTTTTGTTCAGATTTTTAAAATATTTCTAATATTTGTATTTTATTTTTCATGCGTTAGTTTGTATCGTTGTGTCGATTGGTGTGTGTGTGTGTGTGTGTGTGTGTGTGCTTGCGATGGTGGAATGCTTCGCATTGCATTTTTAATGTGATTGAGTGCCAAAATGAAACGAAAAAATAAATTAGAAATAAAAATATTTTTTAAATTATCCATTTTCGCTTGGCTTGGTAAGAGAAATTAGGTTTTTATTTTCAAATCTCCAACGTAATACCTATCCTTAGCCTCAGTTGATGGACGACGCTGTTTGCACCCGACCTGCGGGAGTTACGTCAATGATTTGTTTTTTTTTTTTGATCGAATCACATTGGATGGGAACAAAAAAAAAACGGACAAGGAGCTGAGTTTCTAAAGTTTGGATCGTGTCTGTTTTAATCATGATACTTGATCACCGACAATTGAATATTAAACCATTTAGGCTAATGTTTATGGGATTCTGCGGCTTGTTCGCAAATCCAAATTCAAATAATACACATTGGCAAATATCGCGCGGTGGGTGGGGCGGTTGCAGTAGGAATATTTTATGATGAATTACGAGAATGTGAACGGGACACAATTAGTGGATGTTTTGTTTGGTTCCAATGATGAAATAAAGGTTTAGATATTTGTTTGTCGACAATACGTCGGTATTGCTCGAAATGGTTTTCCCCACAGCTTGGAAATAAAAAATGTTAAATGACGTTTCATACACCAACCAATACGACTGGTGCAATGGAAAGTAATAAGGTTTTATACGAGTTATTGGCCGTACAACGCAATGCGGAGTGTAACTGAAGTTAAAGAAATTGTTATTCCTGTATATGGGATCTTTAATGTTAAAAATACATAAATACCAACGCGGTGGTTACGGCAGTTAAACCTATATCATACGATCATAATTATTAAAAGGTGTGGACTATCTTACGAAATTTCTATAAAAACAATGAAACCCGCCTTCGGTTAGTTGCGGATAAAATTTTGACCAATATCGTTTTTCGTTATGTTCTACCGAACGTGTGTAACGTGCACTGCCAAAAACTACTATCACTTAATCTATTGCATTTTGGTTAATGTATTTTTGGAACAAAAAGGTTTTTATGTACAAATTGCAGTTTCATATGAATGCAGCTGGTAAACGAGGAGGTTATTTGATAGGCAACATGTTTCCTTACCAGATTTGTTAATTGCACACAGAAATACACACTGTTTCCAAAGACGGGATGATCAACGGGCTACAGATTTTCCAATTTATCTAATTATTATTATTCTTCACACACAAACACACACACACACATAATTTTGTTTTCATTTAAGCTTCACACATTATTATTATTATTATTATTATTTTCAATATCACATGCAAAATAAAATTACTGCAACGGCGGCGATCATAATATTTATAAAAAAATTACAACAAAAACAACACACAACATTTTCTTTTCGTTTTTTATTTATTTTCATTTTTTGTGGTTTGTGTGTGTGTGCGTGTGTGTGATCATGATCAATTTATAATAAATCTTTCATTCAGTTATTCATTTATTTATACATTAAATGTGTTTAACACGTGCGTGCATGTGTGTGTGTGTGTGTGTGTGTGCGATCTATTTCGATATGATCATTCTGGATCTTGTTTATTTTTCTTTTTCATATTGAAATATATTGTATTATTAAAAGAAATTTGCCATTACAAGATCGTACACAGTGTGCCGTTTAAATAACCGCATATTAATATTTCAAAAAAATGGTGTCTGCCATCGAATTGAAATAAGTTGATCGTATTAGAAATTAAATACATCTTAAATTATCGCCCACAAGATTGCCAGGACGTCCAGTAGTTAAAAATCGTGCTGAATTATAACCTCTGTTCCATAACAAACCGCGAATGGATTAAAACGACACAAAAATAAATATTAACGTTTCCACCAAAAACCATTTTATTTATTCAAAATTTATCCGTCCATCAACTGAAATTAACATCGAATGCATTCAATTGTTGAAAAACTGTTTCCTTTCCACAGCCACAAATGAAGTTTACAGAACCGAATTGAATGATTAAGTAGAAAAAATTTGAATCTTAGTTCAATTCGATACAATATTTGATCATCTGTTAATCAATGTTAACAATGTGAAACAAACTTTGAATTCACCTCTATCTATCGAATGGGTCAGTTAAAATAAATTCAATGATTATTGTTTTAGATATTCCAAGCTACATTTCGATTGCTTAAAAACTTTTTCAATGTTTTTTTCTTCACTAAATTGTTCCAGATTGGACGGCCGTTGGACGTTTGCATCATAACTTTTGTAGCTTCTATGCCTTCTGTGGTGTATCATTTTTATGCCATTCCCAAAAAAAACTTGTGCTTACAACACACACACATTTATCACACCAATAGCATTTTTACCACAATTTAAAAACCTAAATTTAATGTTGGTTCTTTGTTTTGATTTGTATGCATTTATTCGACCGTCGTGCACTCAAAAAACCCGGCTGGGTAACTTTAAGTGTTGTGTTGTTGATGCGAACGTTCACAGAACCGAAACCAAGGAAAAAACTAAGAGGTGGCACTGCTACGTGTTCTATTGTGTACATATCCCTTCCGATTTATTATGGGTCTGAGGAATGTGTTGTGGAAAAAGTCCAGTTAAATCATTGCTTTCGTGCAGGAAATTTCACTCAAGAGAATGTTGGCTGATTAAATATTAGGTACGGGGTACACTATTTGAACAACTTTTGGCACAAGATTTAAGGAAAAACAAAGTTGGTTTTTATTGCACCTCACAAGACCCAACAAGTAAATGAATTTCTGATGGAAAAAAAAACGAAACTCTCTCATCAGCCACAATCCACCGTATTCATCTAATCCACCTACACACCTGCGTTATTATATTCTGTTGTCAAAACAACAGAAAATCATGCCATAAAAGGAGTAGTATTATGAGAGGCAATGGTTCAGCCATCCAAGCAATCGTGTGACGTGACGCAGGTGATGAAAAACATTTTCTATAACTGACAGCGTACAACGGAGCTGTATTGAGACACTCCGTGTGTGCATAAAAATTCCATTATCAAAATTTTAAACTCACAAACGCACACATACATACCCAAATAATTACATAATGTACCGTTTTTATTTATTTTTTGTTTGTTTTTAAATCCGTTACAATTACTGTTTTTTTTTTTTTTTGTTCTGATGAACGTCGACGCCGCCGCCGCCACTCATCCCGCTCATTGTATAAAAATACATTTTGAGCTATTTTATATAGTGTAATTTACGTGTGTGTGTGTGTGTGTGTGGATTTTTTTTTATAGTTGTATAAAAAACCAAAAAAAAAAACCTCCGCGCTTGTTTTTAATTTTTTTTTTTTAAATTTAGACAAAAAAATTATAGTTTTCAAAAAATTCACACACAGAAAAAAAACGATGTTAAACGAATTGCGAATCGGTGGAAATACGACATTCAATGATTTATTTATAGTTTTGTGTGTGCGGTGTTGCGGTGTGTGCGGGTGTGTGTGTGTGTAGAATTGTAGATAGATAGATAGGAAATTGAACGAAAAAACGATTATAATATAATTTTTGTGTGTGTCGGAGCCAATTCGCTCTGTGCTGCTGCTGCTGCTGATTTTACTACAAAAAAATAATATCGCCAAAAATAAATAAATAATTAAAGATTATATAAAAAAAGAAAAAAAGACAGTAAAAATAATTATTAGTAATTTTGACGTAAGAAAAAAACACCTACAAAAACAACTACTTTTGATATTGTGAATTTTCCAACAAACACACATACCAGCACCGTCACCATCACCACCGCCACCACCACCGCACCACACCATTCCTTCGTGCGTGTGTGTGTGTGTGTGAGTGTGTGTTTTGGTTGTTTTGCGTGTTTTTTTTTCTGTGTGTAGTTTTTTTTTTTTTTTTTATTCATTTTTCATTTTTTTACCTAATTTTTTTTTTCAATTTTTCAATTTTTTGTTTTGTTTTGTTTTGTTTTTGTAAAAGTGTTGCTTAATTGTTGTTACGTGCTGTTTAACTGTTGTTTTTTTTTCAATTTTTTTTTTTTTTTCACATTGATCGGTCGCGTAAACGTACGGTGTGTTGCGCGGGCGCGCTTTCGTTCTTCCTCATTTTTATTTAGTTTTTTTTTTTTTCTAAAACTTATTTGTGTATCCAAAAAATTTTTATACCAAAAGTCCCACCAATTAAAAAAATGGGCCAATAAATCTTCGAAAAAAAAGTAAAAAAAAATAATAGTGAAAATTTGTGGTGTTCAATAAAAAAAACAATTAATAAATAAATTAAATAAAATAAATTAAATTAAATTACATAAATTAATTAAATTAATTAAAATAACTAAATTAAAAATTATATAAAAATAAATAAAATCTGAAGAGAAAAAAAACTCAATGTTGGTTGGTGGTGGACGTTATAAAACAACAATTTTAATTTTGATTTAATTTTCTGTGTACGAATTTCCCCTAAATATTCTTTATTTTTTTTTTTTTTTTTTGTATCCCACAAATAACTAAGAAAAAAAAAAAAAACCAACAACAACAACACAACAAAAAACTACTGTTACACCTTTATTTTTGTAAATTGTTACAAATAAATAAAAATGTATTCAATGCAACGCAGTATTAGTGCACAACATTTGCTTACGAAAAAAGCATCGACGGTACAACAACGTTCGGCCAGCACAAATAATTGTGTAATCATTAACAAACGTGGATTTAAACCGTCTGATCGTTATGATCCCGTTAAAAAAGAATTTCTACTTGGTCTTAGTCGCAAAATTTGGCAACGGGTAAGAGTGATTTGATTATATGGTTTAATTTTTTATCTTCTTCTTCTCTATCTTCTTCGGCTTCATTGTATACACACTTACACCAACACACACACACACACACACACATGCACGCGCACACGTATATAGAATTCTATGACAAACACACACACACACACACATACACTCCATGTGAATATCATGATTCATAAATAATTTATTAATTTTATAGTAAAGATGAGAAAAACGTTTGTTTACCCTGACGAGCCCTTTTGAAATAAAATTAATTATATGTTTTCCGAAAAGAACAGTTATTTGTTAATGGGTGTGCGGATCGATACATAAAAAAAGAGGCATATAAAATAACGGTAAAAGTTAAGTATAATTCTCTGCCGACGCCTCAATCTTTATCATGTGTTTTTAGAAATACGAAACGGTGAGATAAGAACCGTTGCCCAACATTTGTTGACGCCCACAAATGGGTGAACTCCTGCATTCTAAGCTGGGTTAACGGAGGTCCTCAAATTTTTTAACGGCAAAAATAAAATTTAAATTTTTAATGAAAATTGCACATAAATTACATGTGTGTGTTAGTTTCATGGGTCCAAAAGTCACGGACCAAACGACTATTTCAATAATGTCTGCTACTCACAAAATCTTGAGACGTCCATAGTTCATAACAATTCCGATCACCATTAGCAATTTAGAAGTTACAGAGTGTGTGGATTATAGATTGACACTATTGTTATTTTCAATTCAAAGCATTTTCGTGTGTTGATTGCTATATCCATGTTTCATCCAGGTACACGATGATCATTCTTATTCTGCTATGCCAGGCAGTAATAGTTTTTTTCTGGTGAATTTTGGAAGTTAAAATTCAATTTGTTTGAGACAATTTATGATAGAATTTGTACAAGATGTGCTTAATTTCCAGCCAGTAGTAGTTCTAGAATTTTTTTTCTTATGGATTCTGAAAGTTAAAATTCTATGTTTGAGACAATTTATGGTAGAATTTGTACAAGATGTGTTTAATCTCCAGGTACTAGTAATTACAGAATATTATTTCTGGTCTATTCTGGAAATTAAAATTCAGTGTTTAAGTCAATTTATGATAGAGTTCGTACAAGATGTGCTTAATCTTAGGGCTATAGTAGTTCTAGAATCTTATATTTGGTGTATTCTGGAAGTTAAAATGCTGTTGTTTTTGATGGTTTGGTTTTGAGCAAACACGGCGGCACCCATTTGGAAAATAACTTTTTCAAACCCAAATGTTTGTGTATGAAAATGAAAACACACTGCCTTTTGATGACTTCAGGCGGGTGTAGGCTATCCCTTGTAACTTCGTTTTGTGAGTACTTTACGATCAGAAGATTTTCGCTGTGTCAAAAAGAGTTACCTTCAAATTTTTTTTAATAAATTCAAATAATTGGTTCTCCACAGAGAGTTGCTCCATGCGAGATGTTTCAGATGACGGTGGGAAGTGGGTTGACGACTGACAAATTATAACCTATATCTTATGAAATAAACATTTGCGCGATGTGTAATTTCTCTGTTTGAGAAGAATCCCAGTTGTCTTTGATGAATACAATGAAGACCCTCACTTCATTTTGAAGGAATTGTAAATGTTTCAATATCTGTGTGTTTGTGTGTGTGTAAGAATGCAATTTGTCATAATCTATTTGCTATTTCTACACTATTCCGTTAATGTAACAACCAATGGAGTACGGCGACTCCACTGATATAACTTTGACATAAGTTTTTCGTCTAAAATTCAAAATTCAATAAACAGAATAAATGAGGATTACAAAATCGTCGGAAACATCCTACGACTTACACTCACACTTATTTTTCCCAACTATATGCAATACACAACGAGAAATGCATAGAAAACATTGTAAAATTGTTAAAAGACTTCAGAATATTAGGCCATAAACATACAAAATATGTAGAAAATTTATAGTAAAAACTGAAATTTTAATATAAAAATTGTGCCTACACCTTGAATTTTGTGAAACACCCTGTAATTATATACAAAATAGAATAAAAATTATGTAAATAGAAATGAGAAATTGTTCAACAACTCCATCTGTAAAAACTATTGTGCAACACTTTAGTTTTTAAATTGAAATTATCCGGAAAAAAAATAACATCGAAAAAAAGGTTGAGAAAGCTTTAGTCGAATAAAATACCAATTGAAAGGCACAAATAAAAATCGATGTACCATTGCCAAATTTGTAAAGATGTCTCTGTTCATGCGGCCACATACACAAAATCGATGTAAGAATGTAATGCGGCTCGGACAACAACCATTTTTTCGAATAAGCTTTTACAATATAAAAGTACATTAATTTTATTTTCCCATTTAAGGATTTTCAATATCCTTTTTTTTATTTTTTTTTGCGAATAATATTTACAAAGATTTTATTTTTTCACACACACAACGGGGTAAAATTCTATAATATCCTTAATAAATGTAATATTTCAAATGTCCTTTATATTGTACTTTTGTACCTTGAAACTACTGAAATAACATTATTTTATACAAATACAATTTCATGTACGAGTTGCATGGACGATGACATCATCGCATTTATAGATTATTCAAAGGCCATTGAACCTTGAACCATTACTACTTACTACAGTTCAACTACTCTTTAATAGTTGCGTTTATATTCCAATTTATATTTGCGAGTGCGATGACGCTCGCCGTCTGCATTAAAATGTTATCTTTAAAAAGTCCTTGGACATCATGTCCTTTAAGCCATATAAAAATCGAATAAAACCAGAATTTTTTGTGATTGAACTAATGTTTCAAAGAACATTTTAAGGATAATTTTTTGTCAGTACATATTCGCGAAATAGAATCAAATAAAGAGTTGTTGTTTTTAAGGATTAAAAAAATATTTACATATTACATTGAGGCATCAGAATACAAACGAGTATGATATTGACTTATATAATATTGCAACGAATAATGTTTCAACGAGATTTTGCAATTTAACTAAAATGTATCGCACGGTGTATTGAAAATGGTAAATCGAAACAGACGCGGACGTAAAATAATCTTTTGAATAAATAGCTGCGGAAACTTTGTAAGACTTAGGCGTCTTATAATAATAAAAAAAAAAAACTGGTAAAGTAATTTTCGTTCGGATTATGGGCGTGTCACTGAAAGCGGATATGCTGTACACTTTGCAAATACTCGTAACAACTATGTTTCGGTACTACAACAATGCGTTTACATTTCAGCACATTCAAAACACCAAAAAAATCTATTCGGCACCACTCTGTCTGTTCTTGCAATATGTTACGCCGACATTCTTCATTTGGAAATAGAAGAAAAAAAACAAAATTGTGTGTGTTTACTGTAAATTAGTACAGTTCATACCATAAATAACACATCGTTTTATTTATTATTTTTTTTTTCACAAAAAAATCGCGAAAGGTTAATGTGAAAAAATAGCAGCCTCTCCTCTCTCTCTCTCCTCCTAATTTTTTTACTACTTTCTGTTCTAATCCGTAATTTATAATTATTTATTTTTACTCTAGAAAATTTTTTGTGCATGAATTCTGTTTGAATTATTTTAACTGTTACCCATTTATTTTCTAAAAAATAGAATTAACCCACACCAAAACCCACATGCACACAACCAAACACCTATTATTATTATTATTATTATTATTATTATTATTATTATTACATTATATGTCATTTGTGTGCCGTCCTCTCTCTCTCTCTCTCTCTCTCTGTATGTGTACGACTCGTCTAATAATTTCTGGTTGTCTCTAAAAAATTTGTTTGTTACTAGAGAGCGTGAAAAAGGTTTGCGAAAATGTAATGAAAAAAAAAAAATAAAACCACAAAATAATTAATAAAATTTAAAATTAATAACGAAATTCTAAATTAAAATTTAAAATACATAATTTTGAAAATATTTATTAAAAATGAAAAGAATACATAAAAAAAAAAATATTATACCTCTATTGTATTATGTGAATTGCTCAGGATCCAGCCGCTGGTATGCCAAAACCAATTGATTTACAAAAAATATTCACTCCAGCGAATGATGCTGAAGAAATTACACCGCAAAAATATCGTAAGTTTAAAATTTTTTTGTTTAACTTCCACTTCCATTAAAAAAAAAAATACAAAAAATTAAAATTCTGTTATTGTGTGTTATGTTATTGTTTGGTTATACTGTAATTTAAAAACATTTTTTTTTTCTATTTTTACCATCCGAAATGAATGACGTAATTAATTAATTAATTAATTGTGTTCACAAACACATTACCCGCATTTATTTAACTATTTATTTTTATTACATATTTTATATTGTAGTTTTTTTGGTCAGTGTAGAATATTTGCGTTACACTCTATAACGTGATGTGGTATGTGTTTTTTACTTTATCATTTCGCACACACTAAGAGAAATAAGAAGGTAGCAGTTTTGAAAGAGACATGTTTTTTTTTTTTAGTTATTAATAAAAATGGAAGTGACATGAAATCAACACAAATGCCATTTGCGAATTTGAGATTTGGACGTTGTGTGGACATCCTAAAAACAAAATAGAAGAGAACATTTTACAAATCTACATAAGACATGGTTCACAATGGCGGATGAAGTTTCGTAAAAGGAAAGGTTCATTAGAGAATATAGTTTTTATACGAATTCTGGGTCGAAAGAATAACTCACATTTTGATAGGATCCAAATGTTTGTATTTTCGTCAGAATGGAAGGTGCAGTTCGGTCCCATGGACCCGAAACAGTTTGTAATCGGATGGAGCAATATTTAGAGATATTGGCGGCGGGTGGGGTAAAACATCACATTTCAGCATCACTTCATATTCGGTTTGAAGGACACAACACCAAATTGCAGTTGCCCCCAAATACACAGCATGAGTTTCGCATTATGAATATTCGGCTAATACCGATCGATGTTGATGCATGATCAGGCAAACTCTATCGTAGTGTATCCCTTCCTGATCGTCAATGTGACGATACGTTTCCAATTTCTTTGCTTTTGAAAATCATATCGAGTGTAATATAAATGTTTTTTTAGAAACTGTCAACGATTTAACGATTCAGCAAGTTCATCTTGCGTTTGACACATATGAATTGAATAGGAAAAGTGTAAAACACAAATGGTATTTGATTGGCTTGTAATTCAACATCTTTGGAGTCGGAATAAGAGAATGTTTTTTTTACAACGCAGTAATTTCCAACACACATTTGCAATATCATTACAAGGTGGATGCGAATAATACGATTAAAACATTCAGAATACAATTCGAACGAATTCCAATTGCGCAACAGGCCTCTTGAATGAAGTTTGCCTTCTGTAAACATTTCAGAATTCACCCCATCTATCGTAATTTCACTTGCACTTACTGTATCCCAATACATTCTTTTTCGCAACCAGACAACTTATTGTATCCGTACAATCGGTTCTTGTGACATGGATGTCTTAGAGAGTTATCAGCAGTATCCGAATTTAAAGCAATTACTGATTGACGTGGGTGTGGCAGGAGTATTAGAACCATTCATAATTAAATTATAATTTTAAGTGCAACATTCCAAGAATAGCAAATTCTAAGTCAATGCGGGAAAACTTAATCGAATTTGCGAGTTAATTCTATAGCGGGGGAATTATAGTTTATCTAATGTAAATATGAGATAATATTTCCTTTTAAGGACGTTAAGGAGCTGGCTTCGCCTTGAACCCGAAAGTAATAAATATAAATTGCATGAAATCTCAATAGATGGAAGTCTTTTCCGCATAACACCGCATCCATAACGTTGTAACAATAAAATTAATATAATTTCCCCAATTTAACCCTATTCTATATTTATTTATATGTCCAGAAATGTCCTGTAAAACAGTAAAACCACACCCACCACACCCACCACAACACCACCACCCCCGCCCGCCACGCCTCTTATTTATTTCAAAAATATTTAAACAAATAACGAAAACAAAAAACCACTATAAAATTAACAATAAAATGAACATAAAATTAACAATTAATGGAAAATAACCGGTAATTTTGTACTCAGGAAAACTTTATGCATCTTCAGCATTTTATACGCCCGGACTTCATCCAACGGTTGAAGATCAAGTTGAATTGGCACGACTTATATCATCATCGTTAAGTGATATCAGCAATCAACAATCGAAGGGTCAATGTATGTATGTGAATCGAAAGAAGAGATCGGTAAAATGGGTGCATGAAGGGGAAGGTACAAAAAAAATTAACCATTTTGTTTTGATTCCGTTATTATTTTTATTTCCATTCTTTTTAAATTTTACAGTTACAAATTTATAATTATATTTTTATTATTTTATAATTTAAATATTATATGCAAAAAATACACACACACACACACTCACACACACACACACACATACACATATTATTTAATTAATAATACAATTAATTAATTAATTATTTTCTTGAACGCCGTATAGGAAAAAAAATTAAATAAATTTTTTAAGAAATAGAAAAACAATAACAAACAAACAAACACAATTTTTCTTTTATTTCTTTTACACAGCACATACACACACACTCTCTCATCGACACTCACTCACTCACTCACTCACACACACACACACACACACACATACACACACACACACACACACAACAAAACTTTAATTTATTTATAATTTAATTAATTTTTCTCCATATTTATTAAATAAATTAAAAAAACCAAAAAAATATTGTTGCGCGCTGGGTGCCGTCTAAAAGGACGTGGAAAATTTGACCAAAATGGTTATAATAAAGCAGCCGCTGCCGCCACCGCTCAAGAATTGGAACAACAAGAAAATAATTACCAATCGACGACGACGACATCGATGACACAACAGTCGTCCACATCAAATTATGAGTCTAAATTACCGTTAAAACTTGTAATGGATCCACGCGGACAAATGCAAGATTTTTCGACATTACGAAATCAAGGTTTTAATTATGAAAATAATAGTGGTATGTTGTCGCCGGATAAATGTGCTGAATTAGTGACAGCATTACATGCTCCAAAAGGAAAAGGTATTGTAAAAGAAAGAGGCACCCAAAAAATTAAAAACAAAAAAAAAACCGTTTGTTTGTTTGTTTGTTATTTTTTTATTTTTATTTTATTTTTTATTTCTATTATTTTTTATATTGTTTTTTTTTTTTTTGGTAACCCTACCTAAAATTTTAATTTATCAAATCACTATAAAAAACGAAAATAAACGAAGGCGCTGAATTATTTGCGAAAAGACGTAAGCGTTCAGAAAAATGGATTATTGATGAAACTACAGCGGCCACAAAAAGTCCATCCGGTGTTCAACAATCATACACAACACAATCCACTGGATTACCACCGGCACCGCCAATGGCAATAACAACACCAACACCTGCATTTACCGAAACCGGTACACAATACGTACAAAAAAATTTAAAAATGGATCAAATTCAAGTAAATAAATTATTACTATTTTTTTTATTGTTGTCTCTCTCTCTCTCTCTCTTTCTATCGCTCTATCTCTATCAAAAACATCTTTTTGTATGGGTCAAACATTACAGCTGTTCAATTTACATTTTAAAGTTAGCGGCTACCGCAAACGAATGGATGGAGGCGGATAACTAAAATAGATATAATAAAATAGTATAATAGTAGAAATCCAAGGCCGACGATGCCCATTGTCACCTCTCGTTCTGCACAATTTTTTATTGTAAATTTTTAATAATTAAATATTTTCACACACACACACACACACACAAATAGGCAAAATATGTTGAGCCACGTATTAAAATGATTAAAACACCATGGGATGCAGCGTTAGAAACTGGTTCACCAAATAATGCATTCGAAGAGGTTACAACAAAATCATTGTATCAACATTCATCGGTTGGTACTGCAAATGATTATGGTTTTCAACCACCGGCTCAATTATATGGTGGCACCGTTGCTGGTGAATCTGGATTGAATGATAATCAAGTAATTTATATTTATTTTTGCAAACAAAACTTAACTTACTTTTCTTATGATTTTTTAAATTTTGTTTTCATTTTTTAGATATCTAAACAAGCACCAGTTTCAATAGCCGCAATGTCGGCAGCTGGTGTCACTGGACCATCCACATATGGTTCAAATAATTTAAGAGATTTGGCATATAAACCAAGTGTACCACAAGGTTGGAATGCACCGCCACCAAATTTACCAAGAGGTACATTGACTTTTATCTATTGAATTTTGTATTACACATTGAACGAACAATAATCATTGAGAGGGAGGGATGGGGCGGGTGTGGTCCGCTATGATATATGTGCGACTATAATTTAAACATATATTTCATAACATTTATAGCTTATTAAGATTTATAGGTTGTCTCCGGTTGTATTATGAAAACATCAATAAATTTGGTATAATTAATAAAAAAAAAAAAAAAAGAAGAAGCAAACCACCTCCCCCCACCCGGAGAATCTTATAAAAAAATATTAAACACACACACACAAACACACACAAAGTTTTTTTATAACAAAAATGCTTTATAATGCTTTTTATTGAAAAAAAAAAAACAAAATAAAAATATTATAATTAAAATACAGTTTGATAAATAATTATTCAGCCATTAAATATTATTATACACCCACAAAAAAAAAATTATCAAAGGTTGATTTTATTAAATTTTTTCGCGTATGTATTTTATTTTAATTATGATTTACCACAACAAAATGATTGATTTGAGTTTAAGTTAACTCATCTCATGTATAACAGATATTTTTGGTGTATATTACATCGTAATGAAGTTTACCTTTGATAATAAAATCGTTATTACATAAATGCTATTTATTCAATACAAAAATTATGCATTAGATTTTTCTACTGATTATCATCATCATCAGCTGCAACAGCAATCACAGCAACAATTACAGCAACAACAATCATATCATCAACATCATTATCAAAATCAACAGGATGAATTGAATGTTCTTAAAAACACAATCGATTACAATAATTATAATGATAATTTTACTGATTATGATGATGATCATGATAATGATAATGATGATGATGATGATGATGATAATGATTATGGTTATGCTAATAATAATGATCATAATAAAAATGGAAATATAAATATGAATTTTGATGAACAATTTAACTATAACCATCAACACGACCAAGAAATGTTATCTGTACCAGCACAACAACAACAACAACACCAGCAAATACCAATGGATGTAACGCCGGCGACGCCAACAACATCTCCTACGCCCAATGAATATTCAAAAGTACCCGTTAAAGATCTCATTCATTTATTTGAAAAACAAATGCGTCCAATTATCCGTTATAAAATAAATGAAAATAATTTATTATTGGCAGCAATCGGATCACAGGTAGCGACGGCGTCAGCACCATTAACGGCAACGACCCCAATAACATCAACAACAACAATAAATAACAACAACAACAACAACACTGACTATAATAATAAACCAATATCGTCTTCTGCATCATTATCATTATCATCATCGTCGTTAACGTCATTATTAAATAATAATGAAAATAATTATAATTCACATAATAACGCTAATTATAATTGCAATAATATTAATAATAACAATAACCGAATTGATAAAGGCAAGATATTTACAAATCTATATAAAATTAAGTTTTATGTGTGCGTTTGATTAACCGTTATTAACATACAAATAATGCGCATGTATCGTCACTACAACGTTGCTACACCATTTTTGTTTACTTTTATATCTTAATAAATATTGATAACTTTGTCGGTGGTGTTCACCATGAAGACGGTGGCTGTAATTTTTCGATATATTATTGGTGGAAATGTATGCAATGCAACCACAATGGAATGGTGGCGACGTTGTCAATGATCTAATAATATTTTAATTAAAATAATGCATGTTACATATGTTGTTTACCTTAATCACACACACAAACACACACACACACACACACACACACTTCAATGTATTTCCATTGTAGGATCACACTCGGCAATCAACTGAAGCTATTTGTAACGCACTTATTCCAGAAAAAGCAATGCGTGCGGAAATTGTTGGAATTACGATGTGATATTTGAAATTTTTAGAAACACACACCGTTATGGAAGAATGTGCGAGAGGGTGCAGCAATGGCGTCACATCTACTTCAACTAATTTTTAAGAAACCCTACCGTTTTTAGTTTTTAAATAAATATGCGAATAAATATAATAACATTTTCATCAAAATTCACATCTCACACTCACGCCTGAAAGACAATTGATTATTTTGAAGAAGGATCAAGGACATTTCAAGGATGTTATTAGATTTTTCGATTTTGTCGTACCCTGTCCGACGGAATTCAGTACATAGTACAGTAATGTATGGTTATTTGAAGGATAAAAGGATTTTCAAGCAAATTGTTGTGCTGAATATTATACCTATACAGCGGTACCTCTACGACGAAACGAAATTAAATGATTAATGCAGTATGTTACAAGTATTTCATGGATCATAAGGATAATTAGAGGACAATTTTCACAATATTTAGTCGTACCTTAAATGAACATTAGAACGAAAAACAGGCGGAAGTAATTTTAGTAAAATTGTTTAACAGGACAACAAGGACATTTCAAGGACCTCATAATAATTTATTTTCACATTGTCTTATGCGACTTATGTGAAGGGGTTCAAGAAATTTTCATATTTACAGGGGAATTGATTAGATAGTAAATTTGCTTCAAGGACAACAAAGATATGTCAAAGATCAACTGTAGCTTATACTACGGAAAGGACATCGAAGGAACCTCATAATAATAATTTTCTCCTTTAACCGTGCTGGCCGTGCTGGCCTCAGATAAATAAGCAAAATTAAACTGGAACATTTCAAGGATAAAGACAAATATTAGGTTGTCAACTATCTCCCTTCCGCCTTTTTGCTCTTTATTCAATGCTTTATAAAAAGTGTTACAGTAATCGGATTTAGTTCAAATATGCGCCGTTTTGTTCGATAATCTGTTTCCATCTAGACTGCAACTTCATAATACCTCCCTCGTAGAAGACCCCCTCCTTATTTGCGAAGAACTCGGACAGCCACTTTTCACAAGCCTCTTTTGAGATCAACTTTACACCACCAAGGGCGTTCGCCATGGACAGGAACAGGTGGTAATCACTTGGCGCTATGTCCGGGCTATATGGTGGATGCGATAAAACCTCCCATCCGAGCTCCCGTAGCTTCTGACGAGTCATCAACGAAGTGTGTGGTCTGGCGTTGTCCTGGTGGAACACTACACCCTTCCTTTTGGCCAATTCTGGACGCTTCTGGTCGATCGCCTGCTTCAAGCGGTCCAGTTGTTCGCAGTAGATGGTAGAATTAAGCGTCTGGCCATATGGGAGCAGCTCATAGTGGATGATTCCCTTCCAATCCCACCAAACACACAGCAAAACCTTCCTGGCCGTCAATCCCGGCTTGGCCACTGTTTGGGACGATTCACCGGCCTGCGACCACGACCGTTTTCGCTTGATATTGTCGTATGTGATCCATTTTTCGTCGCCAGTCACCATCCGCTTCAAGAATGGGTCGAGTTCGTTCCGTTTCAGCAGCATTTCGCAAATGGAAATTCGGTCCATTAGATTTTTCACTGTTAATTCATGTGGCACCCAAACATCAAGCTTTTTTTTGTATCCAGCCTTCTGCAGATGGTTTAAAATGGTTTGGTGACTAACTCCCATCTCCTGGGCGATGTCACGAGATGCCACATGCCGGTCTAACTCGATGTATTCCATGATTTGATCGGTATTTGTCGTCACAGGTCTTCCGCCGGCTGGCTTATCCATGGTGTCGTTTTCACGGCTCTGAATCGTCGAAACCATTCCTCCGCGGTTCGAAGTGATAGAGTACCATCCCCCAAAACACCATTAATCTCACGGAACGTTTCTCTAGCGGATTTGCCTTTAACGAAGGAAAACTTTAAAATAGCGCGAATTTCGGCGTTAGTGAACTCCATGTTTACACGTCTATAACTGTTGAACGCAATATTCAAACTAATCATACATAGCGTCGTTTTGTTTGTTATGTCAAGAGCTTTCAAATTATGTACAGTGTTGCCAGATACGAGCTCTGTAGCGCTTTGTACATAGCCGCGAAATTAAAAAGACAAAAAGGCGGAAGGGAGATATTTGACAACCTTATATATTTAGACGTGCACTGTAGCTGAAATAGTGAAAACGGTGTACGGCTATAATTGATGTGTGTTGAAGGATTGAAGGAGGAATTACCTGTGGTCCTCAACCTAATTATTTAGATAGAATTTAGATTAAGAAACAATCAATAATTATATAAAGTGTTTCAGAGAATATAGGAAACTATGGATAGCTTTTGATGAGATGAATTTAACGAATCTAGTGTATTCCTTTTATACTGTAATCGAATAAAAGGTGTACTGAACTGAACTCGGTGTTTTTTTTATTCATTCACCTAAAATCAAAAACACTTTTATGACTTAATTCGAATAAATGTTGTGTGTAACAGAAACCATTAGTAATAAATCTATTAACACTTTAAAGTGTCCCCCAAAACTACCGCCATTCCCACCCACCCCAACACCCTTAATTGTTATTAGCATTTGCATTTGTATTTTCATTTATCTAATCATCTTATATTTTATATTACAATTTAATTTTAGATGTTTATACACCGGCTGAAATACCACTGAATAGTTATGTGCCACCGCCAACAGTTGGTGTGGCCGCTTCACTTCAACAACAATCACCGCATATTAATTATAATAATTATCCATTAAAACAACAACAACAACAACAACCACCTCCACCATCAATAACATCATCGTCATCGTTTCAATCTTCAAAAATACAATCATCATCATCTACATCGTATTTATTACCGCATGGCGGCGGTGGTGGTGGTGGTGGTGGTGGTAGTATTGTAAGAAATTTATCACCACAACCATTTTCACCGTCACCATTGACAAATGAAAAATTTGCAAAATTTGAATCATCTTCTCAACAGCAACAACAATCATTTATAAAACCGGTAACACGACGACCATTAACAGTACCCAATCAAATTGTACGTAATGTATCACCAACACCATTTGGTGGTGGTGGCAGTTGTTCATCATCAACACCGTCAACTGGTGCTACATTACCGGTATTTTATCAACAATCCCAACAAAAACAACACCACCAACAAACATCCGATATTGACGAACATTTGTATTCAAACAGTTATGGTCAACCGGCACAACAACAGTCGCAAGCACCGCAACAACAACAACAACAACAACAACAACAACAACAACAACAACAACATTATCAACCATCATCGATAAATTATCAAAATCAAAGATCATCACTTGATTTATCACAATGTGAAAATTATAATCGTGCAGCACGTGGTTGGGGACAGTCTAAAGATTATTATCGTCCGATAACATTTAATAAACCAAAAGTTGAATTACCCTATACTGATTTTTAATTTAATGATTGCACGCACACACTCACACTATTCTTTTTTTTTTTTTCATTTTTTTTTTTTTTTTGGTTTTATAAATTATTAATTTAATTAATTAAAAACCACAAAAACATATATTCTCAGTAATAATCGTATACTATTTATTCACAATAATTAATCAATTAAAATATCAAAATAATCAAATAATATTGAATTTTAAATTATATTCAATCGAAAAATCATTAATTAATCACAACATTTAAATTTAATTACTATTTAAATTAACACATTTAATCAAATTATCAAAATATAATATTAAATTTTATGTAATAGCTTTTTATCCAATCAAGTATTTCTGAAATACACACACACGCACAAACACTAACAAAGACTAACACACAAATACAAAAACATACACTAACACCCACATTAACAGCTGTGTCATTCAAATTGATGATGTTGCCAACTTTGTAAATCGTAACTGACGTTGTCAAATTTAACAAAAAAAAATGTAAACAACTAAAAAATCAAAATTGTATTGGCTTATGGTCTCCGCCAAACCGATGCTGGTAATGACGAGAGACGGTGTCCCATGGCCTTGATTCTCATTATGGCATTTAAACAGCATTGGTTTGAGCAGTAGCCCAATACAAATTAATTACTTTAACCTTCAACTTCAATTGGTATTTCAATAAATCTTAAAAAATTATTAACTATAAAACCATTTATTTAACACCCGCCGCCCCTCCGTCTAACCCAACCACTAACGCAGTTATTTTACAGTTTATTTTATACAAAATTCAATTTGGAAACTCACATTGACTAAAAAAAATTGGATAGTTCTCCCCGCTCAATGTTTGCTACATTTAAAATGTTATGAATTTCAAAAGAGCCCATTAAAATGGAAATGGAAATGGATTAAAATTAATAACAATTAACATTTCCATCAAATACCAACCATTATTCAAAATTTATCCCGTCCATCAACTGAAATTAACATCGATTTTCAATTTTTACGCACACAATTCAACAAGACTGAATGTGTTTTTGTTGTCTCTGTGTACATGGAATGGTGTTGACAACGGCGGCTGGTAAACCATCGCCGGGCCTTTTGATTTTGTTGAATTGATGCAAAATGGTTTTCTTTGCCCGCGGTCACAATGGAAGTTTTGCGAATTAGAAATTAGTCGCCAGGGAGTTTCAAATTAAGTGAAAATTTGATTATTACTTCAATTCGATGCAATTTTGTTGTCCATGTGCCACAATGTATAGAACAAAACTTTGAATTCACCGCTATCTATCGAGCAGGCCAGTTAAAATAAATTCAATGAATTATTATTTTCTGCGTATTCTAAACTCAATGTGGATGAATTTCGTTGAAAATATCTTCATGGAGATTTTCATGGATCACTCAGATGTTTTCGATGTTTTTTTTATTCAATAAATCGATTCAGATGGAAGGTCAACGTGGACGTTCGCATCATCAGCTATATATAGCTTCAGCTGCCTTTTTGTGAATCATATCTGTGCCATTGTAGGTATTATGAAATTTTCAACAGTTTTTTTTTATGGGAACGTTCACAGAACCGAAAGCGGGGAAAATTAAGAGGTGGCACTGCTACCGGTTCTATGGTTTACATAACCATTCGCGTTTATTATGGGACGAAGGGTGTAGATAACCTAGACCCACTGAAAATTAAATTATTCCATTTTAATTACCCGTTTTTTTCGATTTCTATTACTAAAATATCGAGTTCAAAAGTTATAGACTACTTCGAATGACTGTACGCTTGGCCGCATAGAATAGTGGGGGAGGCGAACGGGGAGTGTAAAAAATTTAAAAAATTACGTTGAAATTGGTTTCAGTTAATGGTTCCTAGATGCAAAACAACATTAGTAATATACGTAAAATGCTTAATTTAGGGGCGTTATTTAGTTGCAACACTGTTAATTAAACTAATACACACACACACACTCACACACACACACACACATTTCGAAATCATACGTTCATCCAGAAATTTATAGGATTGTTATTATTATTATTATCATTACGATTTTATTTCAATAATTATATTTATTTATTTATTTATTCAATTCATAAAAATAGTAGCGATTAAGTTTTAAGAAACAATTTGAATTTGATAAATTGAAAAATTAGAAAGAATTGAAAGTGTAACAAAAGTGAGAGGGAAGATGAAATGTAAAATTTAGTAATAACAATATATATTTTTTGTGTTTTGTTAAAATCGGAGACAATTGGAGGCGCTACAGGGGATGTGGGAAAATTTTAGAAGTTAGAAAAATATATATATTTTTTAGATAGCGAAACATTTAATTATTATGAAAAGAAGAAAAAATGGCGCTTGTGCACGGCGCCATTATTGTCCTATATTTTTAATATTTTCAATTATCACGTGGCACACACAAAAATAAAACATAATTTAATACTGGGATATTCGATGTGATTGAATTTATTTGACGATGGTGCGAATGGAATTGGAGGACAACAAAAAATTTAATAGGATTTTTAATGTAGAGAAAAGTAAAACGGATAATTTGCATAATTTAGCTTTAACTTGCGCTGCTGTGGAAACGACCTATTTCTCTCTCTTTCTACTCTCTCCGCTTGCTCTGGCCGAATCTTCTCTTCGGCAGTGGCTGCTGCCGATCGCTAAAGGGGTGCTGTATGAAAAAAAATAAATATATTTTATTATAATTTAGGAAATTACCAAACCACGTTTTGCCGTTTTGCACACTTAATTAATGTGACGTGAAGCGGCCGCCTCTTGGTCCTAAACCGTCTATAATATTTTATATCTCGATTTAGTGAAACCACAAAATTTGCATTGAATGTAAAATTATTTGACAGCATTTATCGCCGATGCCGTCCATTTTTTCCGTAAAGAAAAGTAGAATAAATTGTTTACAAAAAAAAGTTTGATGAATAATCGATGGAAGGGAGGGGGGGGGTAGGGGGGTGGTGCTACGCGTCCACCACCACCACCACCAATTGACTTAACATGAAAATGCTAAAAAATAAATCGATGCGCACTACATAATTTTGTCTAAATAATCTTTTTATGAGGTGCGCGCGCACGTACCCCTAATATCGCCAGAGCGGGTAATTGAATTGGATTGTGCACACACACACACACGCCTGCGTAAAATTGATAGCTTATTTATTGAAAAAATTAAAAATAATAAAAAAAAAAATAATAAAAAAATGGAAAAAGTTTTAAAAAAAAATAAGTTCATTTAATTTTTAAGTAGTTTTTATTTAAATAATTAATAATAATTATTATAAAAACAGAAAAAATGTTAATTTATTTTATTTATTTATTTATTTATTTAATTATTTATTAATTTATCGATTTATCGATTTAACCTTAAAAAAATTTATATATTATTGTACAATGTTCGAGACACACACACACACACACACACACACACCCAAACACAAATTCACACAAATACAAACACTTAATTAATAATAATAACAATATGAAATTGTAGTAGTAGTAGTAGTACAATATAAACGAAAATATCACACATGCGCATACACACACACATAAATATAGCAAAATTTTCCAAAAACAAAACAATATAATCTAAAATTAAAATACGTCAAATATTAAAATGCGTAAAACTCAATTAAATATTGATATAAAAATAAATTAAATAATAATAAAAATTAACTTAAATTAAATTAAAATTAGTTTTATTTATAAAATTTTTTATTGTTATTTGGAAATTTTTTGTCGGCGTACGGTGACATTCCATCAATTTGATGTATCCATTTTCAATAATTACTGAATATAATATAGGTTCCATTATAGGCCAGAATGAAATTCCCACCGAAATGCTGCCTGCCGATTTCATGCACGCCTGATACAATTGCTTGCTTGAAACGTATGAAATAATTAAATTAAAATTCTACTTTAACATTTGTGAAATTAATAATCTAATAATTATTTTTATTTTAATTCCTTTCATAGCGTTTGCGGTGACATGGAAGAAAATTCACACCCCAATCGGAATACATTTACATCCGGTTACAATTTGGAATTAGCTGTGCCGTCTCAGCTTTGATGTGTCAACAAAAACAACAAAATAATTAATGAATTAAATTTTCGCAAAGATTTTGCGATAAGAAAAGAGATAAAAATCGAAAATATTAAATTGTTTTAATTTAATTAAATTAAATAAAATTATCGTAAATTAAAGAGATAACAATAAAAATATAAAAAATTATAATTAAAATAAATATAAGAAAAAGAAAATAAACAAAATTAATAATAATTAAATTTTTATTTAAATGTAATTAATTTAAATTATAGAAAAAATTTGAATAATTGAATTAAAACTAAAAATTTCATTATTTTAAATAAATTAATAATTTGTTCTTTTTATTTATTTTTGGGATACCCTTCGATCGCCGAATTTGGAATGAGAAATAATGGAAATGGAAATTATCCATTTAATGCTACTAATTGTTTGCACCAATTTCCGGCCACGTAATTTTTGATCATCGTTTAACTTGAAAAATCTTTGTTATCAAATGATAGATAATTTAATTACCTATCATTTGATACCTATCCCACCCGCCTACTACTTCAAACGGCTGAGCTATAGCGTTTTTAAAATTTACAAGAAAAATACCCCGTATTTTTCGGGCCTTGTAACAGACGAGCAGAATTACCCGGAGGAAAATTTTTACAAATTTATTATTGTTTTTCATTTTTGACCCATTTCAAAATTTCAACGGATTCTTGTTCGCACGATGACCCCTGATCGTTTAACCATATTCCAGTCACAATTTTTCACGGAATTTTCCGGAATTTTCATTTATTGGTATAGATAATTATATTACCTAATTTTTGGTAACATAAAAACATGGATTTTTTTTCCAAAAAATTTTCAAAAAATAAAGCTGAAAATAGATAAAATACAAATGTTTTAGTGCATAACAACTACGGCCTCACCAAAAACTGATCACAATACCAATTATTGGTAATAAATTGACCACAGTGACGATTTACATTCAGTAAAAATGTCAAATTATATATTTTTGTAAATAATGGTGTAATCAATACAAATGTGTGGCAATACCGTCGAAAATTATCGAACAATCACGAAATAAATGTCAATGCTTTCTATATTTTCATAAATCTGGTAACACCAATTTCTTTTTTATTACTACTTGCTTATCTCAACATTCCATCAATGGCAGTTATAAAATAATATTCAAAGTGATCGGACGTTAATTTTCAGTTTTTAAGTGAGACATTAAAAGTTTTATTAACATTAAAATTTTATTTATTTGAGAATTTACTCGAAACTTAGATATAATTTATTTTATTTCGTATTTGATCAAAACAACAAAGGAAAAAGAAACGAATTTTAGAAATGGAAGGAAAACTGACGAACATTTGTTAAAATGTAATATTTGTAATGAAACTTTCACAACGAAAGAAAATTTAGATGATCATCAATCGGTGTGTAAACGAACGTGTAGAATTTGTGCGATAATACTATCCGATAAATATTACTTAAATCGACATATGAAAATTCATAGAGGTGAAAAGAATTGTGAATGTGATATTTGTTGCAGTAAATATTCACGAAAACAAGAGTTGTTTGATCATACGAAAATGTCCCAAATGTGAGATAAGATTTTTAATTATGGGTAATTTGCGAAATCACATGCTAATACATAACGCAGAGAAAACATATAAATGTGATATATGTTCGAAATCATTTAAACAATCGCAGGTGTTAAGCAAACACAAATTAGTTCATACCGATATTAAGAATCACAAATGTACCAAATGTGAAAAACGATTTAAACAAAGATCAGAATTAAATTCACATATGAAACATGCACACAAACCGTTTCCATGTTCAATGTGTCCGAGAACATTTAAAAATTTGAATCATCTATTGGATCACAAACACAAAAGTCATACAAATGTCAACAAATTACTTTCCAATGAAAATCAACCAGGTCCAAGTGGATTATGTCAATCACATATTGTGAATAATAATAACATTGACATTCAATCCAATGCTGCAGATATTGATTCCGATGACACATCCAGTGAATGCAATACGGAATAGAAAAACGATCAAATGATTAATTGACATTTTACGAATAATTTCTAGAAAAAATATTAAAATATTTACATCCACACAACAACCAATAAAATGACGTGAAAACTTATCATAAACTTCAAGATAATAAACTTTAACGACGGCAACCTTTTTGGCGGATTAAAAATGTCACGCAGTCGATTGATTTAAATTCGAATTCTGTATTAAAATAATCGAACATATAAAAAAAGAGATTTAACGAACAAATTAATAATTTTTCGGATAAATGATCCAATTATTTTCCGCGGAATTATAATTAAAATTTATTGTTTATTGACTAAAAATTATACAAAACAATTTGAGGTTTCAAATAAATAATTTGAATTTTTATTATCGTTAAATTATAAATTAAATTTTAACTTTTGCAATTGATGGCTTACAACGAGATCTATATTAACACATACATTACTACGACCAATATTAAAGTATGGGTCTGAGGATTGGAGCCAGACACAGAACCAGGAACAATTATTTTGGATTTTTGAACGAAAGGTACTTCGCGGCATATTTGGTTCCGTAAAAGAACAGATTGATCGGAGGCGAAGATACAAATTTGAATTAGACAAGTTGTACGGTCGACCAACCAATTGTCAAAACAATGAAAATCAATGGATTTAGATGGCTTGGACACGTATTAACCATGGAGGAGAAGCGTGTGATGGAAAAAACTGTTAATTGGTAATCCAGAAGGCAGAAGGATAGAGGGAAGACCTAAGGTAAAATGGCTAAATGCAGCAAATTGTGATATAAAGATCATTAAAATACAGTGACACTGTGGATAGGTAAGGTTTGATAAATCTAAAACCGCACCTGTTTGAATGTGTGAATTATTGATTAAAAATGGATTTCTCTCATCAGTTGCCGGCCGTATTCGCTTTATTTATCTCAGTGTGACTATTTCTGCTTCCCAAAACTGAAAATTTATTATGATGTTACAGCCACCCAAGCAGACGCAGGACACAGCTGATGTAGAACCGTGATATAATTGGCATGAAAAAGTCTATGTATGCATCAGTTGCTTGTGCCACGCACGAACGCTATTTTGAATAAAAATCCTATTTCAAAAATTATCAGAATGTATTTTCTATTTTATTTAACCTAAAATTGCGGTCATTTAAATGACACACTCTTACCAATTTTTAACTTTATTCGAGTAAAAACTGCCCCACTCTATTTGAAGTGAAATTTTACTTTGCAACTACAAAGTGAATTTTTACTTTAAGCTATAAAGTGAACATAAAGTAAAAATAGTTATTACGTATATTAATGACGTCATGGATATTTTACTTTAATCAAAGTAGTGGCATGGAAAACTCACTTTATATAAATTGGTGCTACAAAATAACTTTATAAAAGTAATAATTACATTATTAAAGTTTAATTATTTTCACTTTTATAAAAGTAAAGTTTACTTAATTAAAGTTTGTATTAACTGATTATTATTTCACTTTATAAAAGTAATAATTACTTTAATAGCGAGAATTTTTTTCACTTTACAATACAGTAAATGTTACTATAGTTGAAGGTTGTATTAACTATTTATAAAGCAAAAGTTACTATTTTAAATTGTAATTTTTAATCACTTTAATAAGTAACAATGTCTTTATTAAAGTATTTGTACATGTAGTAGTGGACGAAATACTAGACACAAGTATGAAATTTACTAATTTGATAAATCATGCGAAGTAATAAATAACATAAAAATATTATTAGCCTTTACTTTATCCGTTTTTGATCTAAATAATAATTTTCATAACATTTTCCAAAATTTTCAACAAAATAAAGATATAAAAACAGATCCTGAAGCCTGTTTGGACGTATGCTATGCAATTATGAGGCTGTACAAAGAGAACAAACATGCAAATAATACAAACATTTCAAAACAAAGTAATAAGTGGTAAAGTACCATGGTATATACGCACCCTGCACCGCGAATTAGAAATAACGCTAGTCTATGCTTTGAAACATAATGAACGCCTACTACTAGTACATTCTAATTCTGAGATGCAGGTCGTAATGAATATAAATACAACATCCGACGACTTAACAAAACTAAATCACACAGACGAATGGCCTAACGAGAGGAAAATTTATTGGTATAATAATCTTCCGGCACATGCGTAAAATTAAAATTTGAAAGGAAACCATTGGTCGATCTCTTAGATTGATAATGAATATGGGGGTGGTTTTAGTGTGGTTAAAGTCCCACACTGCCATTATCAACGTGTCAAAATGACTTCCACATTCAATAAGGAAAAAAATTTGGTGCAATTTCATTATGTGAAGAAAAGTATTTAAATCAGGAATATAACACTTATATTGTATAGAAGTTTCTTAAATGATCATGCATCATCCTTATAAAATATAGAAATTAACTAATAACTAATAACTTTTATTTCAATAACAATAAATTCAATAAAAAATCAAAGAAACTTAAAATTAGTTCATAACTTAAACTTAAAATTAGTTTTGATATAATGACAAATTTGCATATATTTATTATAACAATCTCAAAAATAATATAAACCATAAAATATAGTTACTTACTTCCTTACTCCATGGCGTTACAACCCGGGTGCGGTTTTAGCCTTCTCCAACACGCTTTTCCCCACCTGACCTATCCGCAGTTAATGTCTTCCAACCACGAAATTTTAGGATCTTTATATCACAGTTTACTGCATCTAGCCATCTCGCCTTAGGTCTTCCGGCTCGCCTTCTACTTTCTGGTTGACTATTTAACAGTTTTTTCGGCACACGCTCCTCCTCCATGCGTTCTACGTGTCCAAGCCATCTCAATCTATTGATCTTGATTGTTTTGACAATATTTCGTTGACCGTACAACTTGTCTAATTCAAATTTGTATCTTCGCCTCCAACCATTCTGTTCTATGACGGAACCAAATATGCCAAAAATCAAAAATCCGAAGTAATTGTTCTTGGTTCTGTGTGAGTTCATAACTGGTTGTTTTTCCGAAGTTGGTAGTTAACCATACATCCAACCTACTGAATCATTCTGTAAATTCGTAGGGTCATTTACAGGGGTATATCACCTCTGCCGAAAGCAGTTACCTTGGCGCCGCTGATTCGCCTTTACTGTGTAATCACTGAATCATTAACTCAGTTTTAATCGAGTACTGATTATTCTTTATTAGTAGCTAACCCATAAGTATCATAGGTCGTTCCACTATTCGCAACCCGTGGACGCGTTCGGTCGCAACTGGCATTGCAAGTATGCTATACCCAACATACTAATCCGAAATAGTCTATATTTAACTATATAATATAATTTTACCTTTAAAGATATTAATTATTTCTTCGGATAATCCTTCGTTTTTCATTAATTGAACAATATCTGGTTGATCTTGAATCATGTTCAAAAGAATAAAGTATAAACATCTATAAATTAAATATCACCAAAAATGGTAAAAAATCACTATAACCATTTATTCCACTAAATAGTTGTATCACAATAAAGAAAAACAAATGTTTATTGAATTATCAGGTATACCGGTTAATGTCCGCCATTTTTTAAAGTGAAAAAACTTATTTTTGGTGAGAGAAAACCCAAAAATTCTTTATTCAAAATATTTTCCATCACTAGTTACACATTTTGTTCACCTTTTCGGGCAATTTGTGGATACCATGCCAAAAAAATTGTTGATCCTTTGATTAAAACCAGTCAGAGACCCAATTTTCGAGTTCTTCAGACGTTTTGTGTGCTGGACCGGTATTGCATTGTGTGATGGTGCATTGTCATGTAGGAAAATTACCTTGTGTTGTCTCTTTTGATATTCTTGAAGTTTTGGCAGCAAAGCACGGTTCAAATTGATCTTTGTTTTCGGTAGCGATCAGCATTAACAGTTTCACCAGGTTTTAGAAGCTCGTGGTACACCACACCTTTTTGATCCCACCAAAGACAAAACATTCTCTTCTTACCAAAGCGATTTGGCTTTGCAGTCGATGTTCGAATTCTCAAAATAAATCCACTTTTCATCACCAGTCATGATTCGATGGCAAAAAAAGACTTCCTTTTGTATCGTTGAAGGTGCATTTCACAGATGGTTTTTCGATTTTCTTGTTGCCTTTCAGTCAATTCAAGTGGCACCCACTTACCTTCCTTTTGGCATTTCCCATTGCTTTCAAGCGATCGGAAACAGTTTGTTGAGCAACTCCTAGTTGTTGCGTTTGCGTGTCGTCTTCATTCAATAGAGACTGCAATTCGGTGTCCTTAAACTTTTTCGTCTGTCCAGGGCCGAATGTCTTTGTCTTCCACATCAAAATCATTACTTTTGAATCGGTGAAACCATTCTCTGTATATTCTTTCAGATAAATCGTTATCGCCATAAGCTTCTACAAGCATTCGATTTGATTCTGGCGCAGTTTTCTTCAAACGAAAACAAAAAAGCAATGATGTCCGCATTTCGCGTTTTACTGACACGAAATTCGACTTTTTCAAAAATTTTTTTAACAATGTTGTTGCTCGATAGGAGGTCTGCTGTCAACTAATTTTTGGAAAGAAATGTCACAGTTTTCTTGTGAACTTGTGAGTTTTCCACATATATATTTTTATACAACGTTATTAATATTTTATAATAATTATTTAGTAAAATTTTATTATTAGTTAATTTAATTTCACGTGCACAACACAATCGAACGTCTGTACCAGTCGAAGAATTTGTGAACTTGCTCGGGTGCAAACATATATTCGGTTTTTATATGACAAAGCCACTTTCACCTTAATTAAAGTTAACTTTACTTTAAATAAATTTAACTTTACTTTAAATAAATTTTACTTTTCTTTGAATAAAGTAAATATTTTGACCGTTTAAGTATTCACTTTATTTAAAGTAAAACAGTTACAATAACTTCATAAATGAAGTAGCGCAAACATTAGGGAATTCAAATTTTATTATCAGAAATATAAATAATAACTGCACACATGTTTTAGCGCAATCCATAGAAGATCATCGGAAAATACGAAAGCTATTAAACGCACAAAAATATAAATATTTCTTCTATACAACAGAAAAACCAATCAATATCATCTTCAGGGGTATTGATGTGTCATATGATGAAAAAGATATTAATGAAGCATTAAATAATTTGAAATTAAATATAAACGTTACAAAAGTTATTCGATATTCAACACAAAATCGATTTGTTAGTATATTTCCTGTTCCGAATCAAGGCCAATCTGTGAATAAATTATCAATAATTCACAAAAATTTATAATAAATTAAGAGTTAAAACCGAAATTTTTGAGTAATTTTTAGAATAAACCTTTTAATTAATATTTTTTGAATTGTAATAATAAATTTTGTTGGAATATTTTGAATAACTGATTTGAAGTTCAAAGTGTCAATTTTGATTTAATTTTCCAAAAATTTTTAATTATAATTTTTTTTCCATTTTTTTTTATAATTTTCGTCATAATTTATTTGCAAAATTGTTGCCCAATTCATTGTCAGCATAAGTATTCGATTAACCGTCGTACGTGTTACTTGATTCGTATAAAAATATTTTAATTTATTTAATTTATTAATTTATTTTATTTTTATTTTATAAAGTCTTTTGTGTTGCATTTGTTGTTATTTATTTATGTTATTATTAAAAAAAACCGTTAAACGTTTGTTTACCGCTTACTTTAATTACAGTGTTGTGCAAAAACAATAACGAATTATTGTGTATATAAAATAACAGTAGACATAGCAAAAATAAGTGAACAATAAGAACAAATGCATTGCATTGCAAAATTGCATGCAAAACAGTCATAAATTACAGTGTATATGTTATATATTGTGAAGTGATATCATATTTATTTAATAATATACAAAACAATAATAATGAAGTGATATTGGATATTTATAATATTATTTATTATAATACTAATATTGCTAATATATAAATATGCAAAGAACACCACCACCAACACCAAAATACAACAAAAAAAACAACAACAACAACAACAACCACAACAACTAGAGCAACTACCACAGCAACAACTACAACAACAACGACAAACGGTTGAACAAATGACACATCAACAACAGCAACAAGACAATCAACCATTAAACAACACCATAAGTAACGAGGTAAATAATCCACTAGAACAAATAAAGTATCTAGAGAGACAATTACTCGAACTAGAACAAAGCAAAGAACAACAATTACAAAGAAAAAATAGTGAGTTACAACAACTGAAATTGCAACTAAATGCAAAAACAACATCTATGATTCCACAGCAGCAATTTGAGTACATACAGCAACAACCAGATAATAATTATCAACAATTTACAACAAATCACAATCAACAATATCAACAACAAATACCGAATCTGCAGCAACAGGTAATGATGCAAATGACTCAGGCTCAAACACCAATGTCATATCCAATGTTCACGCAATCACCAATACAAGCAAGTAGCGACTATGGATGGCAACAAGTCCGTCAAAAACGCAAAAAAGAAAGTCCACAACAAAACCCAACTGCAAAACAATCAAAAGATTCAACAACAATAGGTGTATCCACTAGTAATAGATTTAATAATCTTTCAATAGATGCGGATAAAGTTAATGTTGGAGTTAAAAAGATAGAAAAACCACCACCAATATTCATATCAAATGTAAGTAACATGCAGGACTACATAAAGAAACTTACTACTCTATTCAAAGATAAATTCACGGTAAAGACCGTTAACAACAACGAAATTAAGATCCAGAGTAATGATGAATTAACATATCGACAAATCATTAAAGAACTAACCGAAAGCGAACACCAATTCCATACATATAAAGCCAAATCGGAAAGAGATTTTAGAGTGGTACTAAGGGGTCTTTATCCGACAACAGCAAAAGAAGATATAAAAGCGGCGTTCGTGGAAAATGGAAAACACACGGTAACAAACATACATAATATTACTCAAAGAAATACTGGAAGACAACTTCCACTATTTTACATAGACCTTAAACCGGCGCCAAATAATAAAGATATTTATAACATAACAAATTTATTACACACAATCATTAAAATTGAACCACCAAGACCGAAAATGGATATACCGCAGTGTTCCAACTGTCTACGTTACGAACATACAAAATCATCATGCCATAGAAGTCCACGGTGCATCAAATGTGCGGGAGACCACCACTCTAAGAATTGTGAAAGAAAGGTAAGGGATGCAAATGTTAGATGCATTCTTTGCTCGGGCAATCATCCTGCCAACTACAAGGGCTGCATATTCTATCAAACAATCCAAAAGAAGAAGTTCCCTGACCAAAGAAAAAGGGAATTTTCACAGAATATTATAACACTGGGAAATCAACAAAATACCATACCAAGACAAATAAATAATATGGGACAACAAAATATATCAAGCGGTTACAAGCAACCAATCATTATTCGTCAACCCAGCATACAACAACAACCACCGGGATTCATGTACCAGGAAAGCAATTTTCCACAACTAAAACAACCATATACACAACAAAATCAACAACAAAATCAACCAACTGTACCGCATCAACAATCAAGCGACATGTCGGAATTAAAAGAAATGATGAAGTCACTAATGGGGCAACAAAATCAACAACAATATCAACCAACTGTACCGCATCAACAATCAAGCGACATGTCGGAATTAAAAGAAATGGTGAAGTCACTATTGGGGCAAATGAGTACCATGGTTAATTTGCTTACAACACTCGTTTCAAAAATGGGATAATGTCTCACACCCTAAAAATAGCATTATGGAACGCCAATGGCTTAGCAAACCATGCACGTGAAATACAAACATTCATTAAACAACATAACATCGATATTCTTCTAATATCAGAAACACATTTTACCGACAGAAGCTATATGAAAATAAATAGATACACAGTATACGATACCAAACATCCAGATGGAAATGCCCATGGTGGTTCTGCTATCATCATTAGAAATACATTAAAACATCATGAACTACAAAAACACAACGCTGATTATCTACAAGCAACAAGTGTATCAATAGAAGATTGGATTGGACCAATAACAATAACGGCATTATATTGCCCACCAAAACATCAAATAACAAAAAAGCAATACATCAAGTTCTACAAAACGCTTGGCAACAGATTCTTGGCTGGTGGTGATTACAACGCCAAACATCCTCACTGGGGATCAAGGGTGGAAACACACAAGGGTAAACAATTACTGTTTGCCATACAGGAATTGAAACTAAGATGCAAGTCTACTGGACAACCCACATACTGGCCAACAGATAGAAAAAAGGTGCCAGATTTAATAGACTTCTGTGTCACCAAGGGAATTGATGATAGTCATATTGTGGCAGAATCGAGTTATGACCTCTCATCCGATCATTCACCGGTAATAATTACAGTATCCACAAAAATCATCGATATAGAATTGGTAGCAGGATTATACAACAGACACACCAATTGGAATCAATACGGTATGAAAATTAACAACACCATTTCATGTAATATACCTCTTAAAAATGCAGAAGACATCTCCAATGCAATAGAAAAACTTAACGAAACAATAATCATGGCTGCAAAAGAAGCAACACCGTTACAAGAACATCAAAAACAGCAACAACATTGTCCAATAAAAGTTAAAGAAAAAATTGAGACAAAAAGAAAGCTACGAAAAAGATGGCAGTTAACTAGATCGCCAATAGACAAAGCGAAACTAAACAGGGCGACAAAAGAAATAAAAATATTACTGGAAAACATCAAAAATGATTCTATTCAGAAATATCTTCAGAACTTAGACAACACGCGGGAAACTGATTATTCATTGTGGAGAACAACAAGAAAACTAAAACGGCCCCAACAACATATACCACCAATAAAAATGACAAATGGAAATTGGGCAAACAGCGATAAGGATAAGGCGAAAACTTTTGCACAACACCTACAAAACACTTTTACGCCATATCAACAAGAAATTAGTGATATCGAAAACAACGAAATAGTCGACTACCTACAATCGCCACTACAGATGGATCTTCCCATTAAGAATTTTACAGTACGTGAAATAAAAAGAATAATTTTCAATGAAATCAATCCAAAGAAAACACCGGGTTACGACGGGATTGGAGGTAAACTTCTAATGGAATTGACAGAAAAGGGTATAAGATATGTAACACTGTTATTTAATGCCATATTAAGAACGGGTCATTTTCCCAAACAATGGAAAAATGCCCAAATTATAATGATACCAAAACCGGGTAAGGATTCATGTATGGTACAATCATATAGACCAATTAGTTTACTGCCAATATTATCTAAAGTATTCGAAAAATTGTTCATTAAAAGATTGAAGCCGATAATCATACAAAAAGGGATAATACCAAATCATCAGTTTGGCTTTAGAGAACTACATGGAACAACGGAACAAGTACATAGGGTCGTCAACAAAATTGGTAAAGATCTAGAAAACAAAAGATACTGTTCTGCGGCATTTCTAGATATCGCCCAGGCTTTCGACAAGGTATGGCATCACGGGCTGTTATTCAAACTAAAACAACAATTGCCACATCATTACATTTCAGATATTAAAATCATATCTGGAAGATAGAAAATTTATGGTAAGACATCGAGATAAATGCTCAGACTGGATGGACATAAACTCTGGTGTACCACAGGGCAGTGTAATAGGACCAACACTGTATTTATTATATACGGCTGATCTGCCAACAGGCAATAATATTATGGTTGCAACATTTGCTGATGATACAGCTATATTGTCATCAAGTATTTCACCAAAAGCTGCATCAGAAAGATTACAAACGGGTCTTGATAACATACAAAAATGGTTGAAAACATGGCGTATCAAGGCAAACGAAGAAAAATCGATACAAGTAACATTCACCACCAGAAGGGATACATGTCCAACAGTAAAATTAAATAATACAACATTAACGCAATCAACTTCTGCGAAATATTTGGGACTTCACCTAGATAGAAGATTAACTTGGCAAAAACATATCAGTTGTAAACACAAACAATTAAGAATAAAACTAAGCAAAATATATTGGCTAATAGGCCGAAGTTCTCAACTGTCGCTCGATAATAAGATCCTATTATATAAGGCCATATTAAAGCCAATTTGGACATACGGACTTGAATTGTGGGGAACGGCTAGCAATTCCAATATCGAAATACTTGAAAGATTCCAGTCGAAAGTACTTAGAGCAATTGTCAATGCACCATTTTATGTACGCAACACCACCATACGAAATGACCTACATATATGCTCAGTCAAAGAAGAAATTAGTACATTCAGTAAAAACTATTATAACAGATTAAAGAAACATCCGAATACACTCATAAGTAGAATGCTGAATAGCGGCGAAACATACAGAAGATTAAAACGCTTCAAGCCGGCAGATTTACCGAATAGATTCTAAGATTTATATTGGTACTTTCATAAAAAATACTATGTAGTCAAAAGCAATTAATAAATTAACTAATAGAAATGTAATTAAATTAATGTTGTTAAAAGTAGTAGATCACTGGATCTCTACCCCACATGCCAATAAAAATTAACCACACAATTTATAAATATCTTATAATGTATAATTAATACAGTATAAAAATAGATAGAGATAAATAAATCATAGAACTAAAAAGTTGTCAGCATAGAAACAATTGCAATTACAGTTTCACGTCATCTGATTTAGGATTATAATTAGTCCAGGCGCATTAAGTCATCGTAATATAAATCTGAATGACTTGGTTGTTGTTGTTGTTGTTGTTGTTGTTGTTGTTGTTGTTGTTGTTGTTGTTGTTGTTGTTGTTGTTGAATCTGATAATATTGTTGTTGTTGTAATTGTTGTTGTTGTTGTTGCAATTGTTGTTGTTGTTGTTGTTGGTGATTTGGTTGTTGTTGTTGTTGTTGTTGTTGTTGTTGTTGTTGAATCTGATAATATTGTTGTTGTTGTAATTGTTGTTGTTGTTGTTGCAATTGTTGTTGTTGTTGTTGTTGGTGATTTGGTTGTTGTTGTTGTTGTTGTTGTTGTTGTTGTTGTTGTTGTTGTTGTTGTTGTTGTTGTTGTTGTTGTTGTTGTTGTTGTTGTTGTTGTTGTTGTTGTTGTTGTTGTTGTTGCTGTTGTTGTTGTTGTTGAATCTGATAATATTGTTGTTGTTGTAATTGTTGTTGTTGTTGTTGTTGTTGGTGATTTGGTTGTTGTTGTTGTTGTTGTTGTTGTTGTTGTTGAATCTGATAATATTGTTGTTGTTGTAATTGTTGTTGTTGTTGTTGTTGTTGTTGTTGTTGTTGTTGTTGTTGTTGTTGTTGTTGTTGTTGTTGTTGTTGTTGTTGTTGTTGTTGTTGTTGTTGTTGTTGTTGTTGTTGTTGTTGTTGTTGTTGTTGTTGTTGTTGTTGTTGTTGTTGTTGTTGAATCTGATAATATTGTTGTTGTTGTAATTGTTGTTGTTGTTGTTGCAATTGTTGTTGTTGTTGCAATTGTTGTTGTTGTTGTTGGTGATTTGGTTGTTGTTGTTGTTGTTGTTGTTGTTGTTGTTGTTGTTGTTGTTGTTGTTGTTGTTGTTGTTGTTGTTGTTGTTGTTGTTGTTGTTGTTGTTGTTGTTGTTGTTGTTGTTGAAACTGATAATATTGTGGTGGAGAATGGTATTGGTGTTGTTGAAGCTGAAAATATTGTTGATGTTGTTGTTGAAGCTGATAAAATTGTTGTTGTTGTTGTTGTTGCTGTTTTTGTTGTTGTTGTGGTTCTTGTTGTTGTTGTGGTTGTTGTGGTTGTTGTTGTTGTTGTTGTTGTTGTTGTTGAATCTGATAATATTGTTGTTGTTGTAATTGTTGTTGTTGTTGTTGCAATTGTTGTTGTTGTTGTTGTTGGTGTTGTTGTTGGCGTTGTTGTTGTTGTTGTTGTTGTTGTTGTTGTTGTGGTTGTTGTTGTTGTTGTTGTTGTTGTAATTGTTGTTGTTGTTGAAGCTGATAATAATTTTGTTGTTGTTGTTGTTGTTGTTGTTGTTGTTGTTGTTGTTTTTGATGTTGTTGTTGTTGTTGTTTTTGTATTAGCAGTTGTTGTTGTTGTTGTTGTTGTTGTTGTTGTTGTTGTTGTTGTTGGCGTTGTTGGTGCTGTTGTTGTTGTTGTGGTAATTGATATTGATGCTGCCGCTGTTGTGAAGGTAATTGCGGTTGTTGTTGTAACTGAATTCTCAAATGCAGATTTAAGTCTGATAAATGGTTAAATGATGCCGAACACTTTGTACATAAATATTTCTTTTCACTTTCAGGTTTAATTGTAATTTTATTTATACGAGTGTCATCTAAATCGACCTCTGGTCTCATTTGTGGTAATTCTTTCATCAATTTATATTCGTTTTGTTTCGCCGTATGACTATTATCAATTTTATTTCGGTTGAAATAAGCGCTTGTGTTCGGTTGTTCAGCGATGTTTTGATGAATTTCATTTCTGCTGTTATCTGGTTTCTCACCTATGTGCCTTCTTCTATGAGCAATTAGATTTGATTGGGCTTTAAATTCTTTCTTACAAATATCACATTTATATGGTGTTTTACCGGTGTGCACTCTTTTATGAACAATTAAATTTGATTTGTATGCAAATTCTTTGTTACAAACATCACATTTATATGGTGTTTCACCGGTGTGCACTCTTTTATGGGTAATTAGATTTGATTTTTGTGCAAATTCATTCTCACAAATATCACATTTATATGGTGTTTCACCGGTGTGCACTCTTTTATGTCTGATTAAAGCTGAACCATCCGCAAATCTTTTCTTACAAATATCACATTTATATGGTTTTTCACCGGTGTGCACTCTTTTATGGGTAATTAGATTTGATTTTTGTGCAAATTCATTCTCACAAATATCACATTTATATGGTGTTTCACCGGTGTGCACTCTTTTATGAACAATTAAATTTGATTTGTATGCAAATACTTTGTTACAAATATCACATTTATATGGTGTTTCACCGGTGTGTAATTTTATATGTTTTATTAAACTTGACTTATGTCCAAAAGTTTTGGAACAGTCAGTGCATTTAAATCTTTGATGTTTATTTTCGTGAGAATTTAAATTTTGTTCAGTTGTAAATATTTCCTTGCAAATTTTGCATTTTAATAAATTTTCATCATTAGATAAATTCTGCGTCTCGTCACTTCCACTTTGTTCTGAATCACTCATTTTTCCGTTTGTCTTATTTACGAAAATTAACGGAAAAATTATAACAATTTAATTAATTTCGAATTTTCGAGTAATTTTTATTTCAAATATTCAATTATTTTGTTGCGGTTAATAACTTTTACAATGTTTATGAGAAACAAAAGCAGCGTCCATTCACTTTGAGAATTTTAATAGAACTGAAATTCGAAACAATTACAAAAAAAATAATCCAGTTAACGAAATCAAAAGTATTGTCACATTTAACTAAAATTATGAAAATATTCTACCGGAAATTTCTTGAATTAATTTGACATTTCATTTCGATTTGGAACTGAACGAAAGCAAAATTGGGTGTTACGCACCCAATCGCAATGAAAAGTAAAAGTTAATCGTATTAGTAATTCGTTAAAAATGAAAGTAATCGGGACGGTAATCTGTTGCCACATAATAATTAATTTCACACCACATTTGCGCCTATACAATTTAGTGTCTATAAAGAAAATCACTTAAGGCGTCGACTGTTTTTAAACCAATTTCGATAATATTTCATTTATGACCGTGGACTCATATTTTATGAAAGAGGTTTGAGCAATCAACTTCGACTCGTCAGCAAGGCAAACGAGGATGAAGGCCAAAAAAGGAATTATTGTTAAATGGGATTTTTGTATAATTAATTTTATTTATAATTCGTCTAATCGAAAATTAATTTAATTAATTCTTATTATGAAATCACATTTTATTTAATTATTATTTTCACAAGAGTTTTTGTCAATTATTTCTTTTCAAATTATTTCACAAATTTAAGTCACCGTCAAATTTAATTGTCACTTATTGTTCTCAATTTTCTGATTTCGGTGCAGCAGCCAAACAAACAGACAAATTCAGATTATTTCATTTTGACAATTTCTTTTTTTTGTCCTTAAATGGCCAAATGCAATTTTTTTCATTAGCTGTTGCATAATTACCGCGCCAACCGAACTCTAAAAAGTAAACATTATTTCAAAATAACTCAAGAAATAGATTCACAAAAGTATCGTAATCGTATTCGTATGAGTCGTCCTGATGTTGTTGAAAATCTGCTTGTAATTGTTGTTGTTGTTGTTGTCGAAATCCGATTGAATTCGCATCGTTACTTTGAACGTGCACATTTTGTTGACCTATTCCATTTGATGACTCATATTCGTAATGATTTCCGTCAAATGGTGATGTGTCGTCTTGTGAATGTGACAATTGTGGATTATTAACGGAAATCAAATTGTAATCGGTTAGTTGTAAGTTTTGTGAAATCACACCTTGAATGTGAGGTTCCGGTTGATTTACAAATTGTGAACAATTATCATCTATTGTTGTCAGTACATAATTATTGACGTAATGGATTGGTGAGACATTTGCATTACCGAGTACATTTTCTATATTTGATGGCAAATGAATTGTAAAATTATTTGTAGTTTGTTGTAAATTTGTTTGTTGATGAGACACTGACTCATTGTCATTAATTTGACGAATTGCACAATTAGTGTACTGTGTGTCAATTGTATCAGTGTTACGTGGCGAAATGTTTGACAAATTTGACGGCGGTTGGTGTACAATTGGAAATGATGATGAATCTGAATTACTATCTACTTGTTCGCTTTCGAATTCAACGGCCATAACATCAATTCGGTTTCCAATATTACTTTCGACCTTCAATAAATAAGATTTATTTAGAGTGGCTACACAATCATTTGGTATTTCCGTATTGGACTCACTATCAACGAAATGTTTCACTTTGATATTTTCATTCGTTTTCATTTCTGATGGAAAACAACAATTTGAGTTAAACGATTTTTGGTAATTCTTACGTTGAACAGTTGTCACATCATGGTTTTTCATATGTCGATCTAAGTCAGATAAATGGTTAAATGATGTCGAACGCTTTGTACATAAATATTTCTTTTCACTTGTAGGTTTAATTGTAATTTTATTTGCTCGACTGTAATCTAAATCGAGGTCTGGTCTCATTTGTGACAATTCTTGAAACCAATTTATTTTCGAAGTGTTTCGCCAAACGAATATTATCATTTTTAATTCTGTTGAAATCAGTGTTTGTGTTCGGTTGTTCAAAAATGTTTTCAAGATTTTCATTTCGGTTGTTATCTCCCATTTCTAATATCGACCGTTCGGTTGATGGTGATTGGTTTTCTTTTGGTACAATGTCTGTATTTTTGCAATTAATTTTGTGTTTGATTAGTAAACGAGAATGTGCAAATAATTTTTGTTATGGATTTTGAAATGTTGAATCAAGTCTGAAGAAGTGGGGAATGCCTTTGAACAAACGCTACATTTAAATGGTCTCTTTCCATTATGTTTGAACATGTGCATTTTTAGTTCATTTATATACAAACATTTAGTTAAGCAATCATCACATTTATATGGTTTTTCAATGATATGAATTCTATTGTGCATTTTGTAAAGTTTGTTTCATTAAATATGATTTCAAACAAATATTACATTTAAATGGTCGCTCACCGGTATGAATTCTAGTGTGAGTTTGCAAATTTAATTTCAGCGCGATTGATTTCAATTCACTGGCGTATTTAAATGTTTTCGGACACACGTCACACTTATATTTATTGTTCTAATCTATTCGCTTTGAACGTTTTTATGGTACTAATTGAAAGTATTGAAAATTCGAATTCTCAACGTTTCTGCAACATTCAGCAACAAAACTTCAAACCATAAAAGTATTGCCACATTTAAAATTAATGTTATTATTGTAAAGTGGAAAAAAGTATTGCCATTGATCATTTCTCACTTTTTCGACAAGGAAAATAATCTCACTGATTCGTATAACATTTAATTATAGAATTTTTTATTTCCGAATTTTATGATAAAGACACATTAAAATTTTAACTTAGTTGAAAGGAAAAGTAAATTTATTTTGCTCCTCTGATATATAATATTTCGTTGTCTGATTCCATCGTAATCAATTTTAAAAAATATCATATTTTTAGGATATATTTTTCACGTCGATGGAATGAGTATTATTGGGACCTTGCATTAATAATGTCGATTTGATAACAGTTGGCGTAACTGGCGTTGTGTGCATCGGAACACACCGCGGCCATATTCCTTTTTTTTTGTCTGTCATTACTCTATAAATTTTAGTATATGTCATTTCGTTGAAGTGTAAACAACAAAGTTTTTTTTTGCTTCGAACATATCGAATTACGTGCCTGAAAAAGTTGTTTGGCGGGGAAGTTTAATAACTTTCTTTTAATTTGAAGAAAACCGCTGCTGATAGTTATCGATTGTTGGTAGAAGGTTAACGGTGAACATGCTCCAAATCAAAAAACTTGTGAACGGTGGTTTACACGCTTCGACTTCACAATCAAAACGCGATATTCATTGCCAGAAGGTAATGCTGTGCATTTGGTGGGATCAGAAAGGTGTGGTGTATAACGAGCTGTTAAAACCAAATGAAACGGTTACAGCTGATCGCTACCGACGACAACTGGGCGAATTGGCAAAGAAATTGAACGAAAAACGACCATTGATAGCTCGAAAACACCACAAAGTTTTATTTCACGATGACAATGCCAGACCACATCGTGCAAACATCGTTAAGGAAAAATTAAAGACGCTCGGTTGGGATCATCTTGATCACCCACCGTACTCTGCAGACCTTGCTCCTTCTGATTAAAATCGACATTATTAATGCAAGGTCCTAATATATCGAAAGATGATTAGAATAACTGACCTCTACGTAATGCACGTGTTTCGCATCGACATTAATATTGATAACAATAAATCATTGGAAAAAATAAAATTAGATATTTTTGGGTTTTCTATGTTTTTTTGAATAAATCCATAAAAAGTTTATCGTCGGAAAATCGATTTGTTGACGACAGTATGTTTTGACGAAATTAAATAAAAACCATACTTTTCTAGCCGACAACAAATGGCCGTAGTTTCCATTATGACGTAAAATATCACTGAAAAACTACTTTTGCAAACATCTACTTTTTTGCGTTTGTATGATGGCCTTAATGGCTTAGCAGTCCTGGAATCGTAATCGGTACAAAAATAAGTTTTCGGTTTTAGGCAATGGATCTAGGCACATATCTTTAAAATGATTTTTGAATCAGTACTGTTAAATAGATTTCGGAAAAATTAACATCCCCAAAGGATGCCTGTCATTTTTTCCTTTGAATATTCGGCAAAAAAAAAATTGATACCCTGAACCATTTTTCACACACATTTTTCTCAGCCGAATTTAATGCAAAATCGATATGCACATTTAAATCGGCATTAATGATGATTTTATAACAATTAATACCGACCCATTTACACCAACGTAAACGCACTGTGAGATAATCCTCGTCTGATTTCTATAATTTTAAATAAATGATCTGTTCATTGTTTTCCAAATTATATCATGGCTCAACTTTCGCATAGGCCGGACATTCACATAAGTAGTAGTGGCGCATGCCGATTCTTCCGACCAAAAACCCGCATCACTTTCAGTTCATTTGTAATCAATTTTAATTTATTTCTGGATAATGTTAGGCACATTCAAATTGGAATTAGTTCGTATTGAATTTCTGGAAAATCGATATCGTCAGACCGTTGTGTGCTGGAAAGTTAAGAAATTACTTTTGAAATTTCAGGTAGCCGCTGTGAAAAACGATCCACTGCATAGATTTTCCAGAATTGTTTTATAGAAACTGTAGAACCTGTAAATCTCAAATTGAACATTCATATGTAATTTCATTAGAATCGTTAAAGAAGTGACCAACAATGTATTAAATTCCAGGTATCTTTTGTCAATCGATCGCTGTCAATTGGATGTTAATTTTCAGAAATCTATTTAATGGAACTCATTCAAATTCAAATAAATAGAGACAGACACACACACACACATCATCATCCAACAATTTAATACACCTTTAATTACATATAAAAACCAGGCCACCTAACGGTATCGACTAACTTAATAATTTTCTCATTGTGTACAAATGTACTAGCATGATGCGGACTGGCGATGGCTCTTAGGCTCTTCAAATACATACACGGTTTTCTGGCCAATTATTAATTGGGATTCACCATGAATGAGAATTGTATGGAAAATAACTAAAGGATTGTTGATATTTGTGTTATCTTATGTGGATGCACTTGTATTTGATGATAGACGACGAATGCGTTCAAAGCGGATTTATCGATAATGTTCCGGCAAACATTAATTGGCCAACGATTGGTTTTACGCTTGCCAAACTGTACCCACTTAACATGTTGGCCACCGTGTCAACGTCGTCACCCTCAGTTTTTTATTATCAAATAATATTATTTGTAAGAATTTGTTTGTCATCATCACCAACTACAGCTGAATTTTGCAATGTACTCGGCAACATAATGCCATTTACCTTCCCTACCCACATACGAAACGAGAATTGGTAGGCCAACAGCTTCGTTTGTGCCATCGAATTTCACCCACATTATTTTGCGATTTTCTTGTTGTCTTTCCGTCAATTGTCATGTGGTATCCAATACGATAGCATTTGGACCATTCCCACCGTCTTTAAACGTTTTGGAAACACTTGTGCTTGGGTAACGTCTAATGCCAATGCTAATTCTTCTTCCGTTTTTAACATCTTCGCTGAGTAAAGCTTTCAATTCTTCGTTTTCAAAATTTTTGTTGGTGCTCCAACGCGTTCCTAATCACTAACATAAAAATCATTATTTTTAAACCGTCGTCTAAACCAATACTGTCACAATTGTTTTGGTGATGGGGGAATGTTCACCATAAATTTGTAACAAAATGCCATAAGTTTCCTGCTGCTGCTGCTGTTTTCTTCCCGAATAAAATTACTTAACATAACTTCCCGTAAATGCAGATTATCAGCAGGACTTAGTTATAGACCCAATATTATTTTTGGCCACAGTAACGACGAAAAATGACATTTATAAAAAAAAAAAAATGATCGATAGGCAGCAAACGATACCCGCTCCCTATAAAACAAGAAAATTGTAATTAAACAAATTTATATTTCAGCGAAAAGCCATGAGCACCAAAGAGTGACACCAAAAACGGGCTGTTTCGTTGCAACGCCAATATTGTCTCAATTGGTTCTGATCATAAGTCTTAGTCATAAGCTTTTGTTTTGCGAAGTTTTGTAGTTCAGTCTACTGCCCCAGATATGGGGGCCAGACGTTCACTTAGACAAATAATGCAAATCTTCAGACTAGATCCTCTGAAATAAATACGAAACTATCAACAACTATCGAATCCCTTAAATTCAGTATTGTTCTCATCGCATTTCCATAGCCAACGACAATCCCACTTTCAATCTCACCGCCATACCAATTCCAAACGTATTCCTGGTGGCCGATAGAAAATGATGACCCGCAAGCCGGTGGTTCCGACTCGAAACTATCTGCACCACGTCAAGTATTAAAGTACGCCTGTTTGTGATGACCGCCGGTATCTAGTAATTATCAAACTAGACTAACTTACCGATACGATATCGGTTTCGTTGCATTTAAAAATTAATTGATTGTGTCTTGTGGAGTAAATCATCCTTGTAATCCACCAGAATGTATATGCTTTTTATGACAAAAATCCCCAGTGTTCGAGTCGCCGATGTGCGACCCCTTCAATTGTCTTGACGGTGAACGATTCACATCACTTCTTGTTCGTTTCTTTTTTTTTTTTGTCCGAAGACTTCTGGCAAACAATTGGTTGTCCAACGTTCCAACACTTTCTTTGTGAATCGGACGGTCGATTGTTGTTTTTTCTTTGTCCGACATATATCCATTTGTGCACCTTTTAATACACCTTTAACACCTTTCCACGGCCAAATGATCTTATTGATGTTTGTCGCATGTCCAGCAAGGATACCTAAATTTCACGGTATATATGTGCCACATGACAATCGTTTGTGCATTATCAGTTAACGTACGGTACCGGTTTTGGGACGACCGACGGATGGAAATTCGGGATGTAAGTAAATCTCAGCCACGATTGAATAATTCGTGTTATACAATTTTTTTACAGTTCACTGTTCGATGGTACCGCATCTACATATATAAAAAAATGAAGTTCATCCGATTTTTGTTCTTGTCTGCAAACGATTTGCGTCGAATGGTTATGAAAAATAATCTTGCAAAAATATTTGGTGTTTATTGGCCCGGTTTATTTTCAAGATCGAATGTAAAGAATCGGGGGTGGGAGGCGATGAAAATAGTGATTGTAAGTTGGTACTTTTATGGTAAAAAATTTAAAAGTTTCCATTCGAAACGTCAGATTGAATCAGTCCATAAATATAAATGCCTGCACATATTTATTTTATTTTAATGGATACTAAACAACCAGCGGAGGACGACACTCATCGTTAGTTTAATGTGGAACGAAAGCCAATTGATGGCTTGACAAACTCCACAAAATTTTGTTAGGCGTCTCCATCCCTCTCACACGCACAAACTTTTTTACTTTAACCCCATCCACACTATTTTATTTGCTATAAATTTCACGTCAGTTCATTTTACCTTCAAAATTATGGTTTTTGTAAATAATTTTAATTATTAATAAAAAATTGAAATGTCACATATTTTTATATTGATGAAAAAGGTCTTGTTTGTCCATATATCAGAATTTCATGAAAACGTATTGTATTTCATCAACCGCATAGACACGCACACACACACCACCATCATCATCATCATCATCATCATCATATTATATTGTAAATTAGTAAATAAAATATATATTTCGATAACTTTATGCGGTGTCAATTTGTGATGTGAGACATTATTATTAAAATGTCATCAATATATTTTCAAATAATATGTACCGTCTGTCCGGGAAAATAATCGAAATGAAGAGTTTAAAATGATACTGAAATAATTGTCGAAAATAGTCTACCTTTTTGCGATACACACACACACACACACATACAAACACACACAAAGAGTACCCAATTCGAAACGTTTGGCCAACGCTTGTGTGTACACATATTTGGTGATTGGTCATTTATCGGCCGTCTAACCACACTTTTTTTAATACTGTCAGTCATTTCGACGATAACAATGACGTTGATTTTTAATAATTATCTTATTTATATGGCGTGAAGTTAGTAGCACTTACTTTGCATACGGTAATTGTGTTCACATTGACATAAGAGTTAGACAACGATGATACTTGAGTTTCGCATTAAAATGGTGTCTAAAATGTTGAAGTGAATTTTATTTATATTAATTCTATTCACAGCGTCGACGCGAACGATACAATCGTTGTGTAGCATTCGTTGACGTCGACTAACATCGACAAATTTACACCAAAGTATGTACGTCATGGCACGGTGAATAGGAGACATATAAGGGATGACAATGTCACCGTATAAACATTACAATTTTTACATAACGTAGCATTGCAACGATACAGAAAATTTGTGTCAATATTGTGGTTGTAGGTTTGCCGACATGGACATGTGACTTCGGTTCCGCAAAAAAGGAATTAGTAATTTTATGTCTTTTGTTTTTTTTTTTCTATGAACAATTCATTACCGCCGCACTTAGGTGACGTTTAAGTAACACCCGGGTCCGTCTGGCGTTGCGTTTATCATTTGCATTGTACATTTCTCCGGCGCGTTCGATTATTCTACTACAAATCATACGTCATTGGAAATGTGGGGCAACGGTATGAAACTATGACCGAATTTTAAGAGAAATTGATCTATTATTTTTCTCGACAGTGGGTGTGCGTAATAACACACACACACACACACACACACACAGAAAACTTTACAGACTGTGAACTTGGAACTTTTCTTTTGTATAACATTTTTATCTGATTGTATTTTGTTTTGTATTTTTAGAATTCAGTTTTTTTGTTCTTAACAATGCGTCGCAAATGTTGTTTACAATTTCATATCTTTTATCAAAATGTTGTCGTGCACACAATTTTGGCTTCTTCATTTGATTTATATTATTATTTTGGTAAAAAAACAACAACAAATATTATTTATAATTTATTACATTCACATTCATTTGCGGCTAATAAGCGTACGACAAATTTCTCATCTTTCAACAGCATAATTTCTATATTTATAAAATCATTAGAGAATCATTTTCTCATCTGGATATTTGATCGCATGAAAATTTATATTGTATTGCGTTTTACGTAAGCGATTCTCAATAAACCTTTTATTATTTTATTGTACATTATTAGATTAGTACACATTTGATTTTTGAGAAGAACGGACGTGTGACTTACGAAAAATCAAAAGTATAACGCAAATTAAATAGATATTAAATACAAAATATACAAACAAACAAGCAGAATTAATAGTGTTTATAATAAATACAAAAGTGTGATTGTTTATATCCATTGTGCAAAATATTTAATAACATTTTTATTCAACTTAACTATATACATTTTAATTAATTTAATATAATTTTAAAGATAAAAACCGTAATAACTAAATATAAATAGTGTTAAAATCTACACTCTGAAAAATTTTATAAATTATAAAAAATAACAAATAAAAATGAGGAAACACGAAACCTCATTTCAACTAATATAACTAAACCAATATAATATATAATAATTTATAAAACAGTGCAATGAATAATAATACATATCAACAACAACAGCCCATGTTACAGACAGCGACACAACAACAATACCCCATGGTACAACCAAATGCTGTAATGAGCAACTCGCAGACACCTAATATGATGCCAATGACTGGTATATCAACACAAACAATCCACCCTAACCAGCCGCATATGGCCTTACTACAGCAAAACATGAACCCAGCAACGTCTGATAAACTTATGAATCTTAATATTAATGGATCACCTAATGCTACTCCCAAAAATAGCGAAACCAATACCAGAAATGAAGGATTTATTAATGTAAAGCAAAAAAACAGCAGAAAAATAAGTCCACTAGAATCGCAAAAAATCAGAAGGCAAAGAACCATGGATGAGTATTGTGTAACAAGAACGATTAATACGGATAATATGTTTCAGGCGTTGGACGTGAACGAAGTGAATCTTGAAGAGAATGAAGAAATGTTTGATGACAATCAAAAAAAAACTCCAACCGGAGAAAGCCAGAAGAAAAAGATACGACCACCGCCAATATATATGCCAGACATACTTAATATGCCTCAACTGACTGCAACCTTGAATGGCGTAGCCCCTGATGGATATGAAATCAAGTTAATTGGTCGCAATCAGGGTCGTATCCAACCAAAAATATTAGAAGACTGTGGCAGAATAATGCAAGCACTAGAAAAGGACAAACGCAAAATTTCATTTATACCAGATAAAATCAAAAAGGGTATTCAGAACAGTATTACGTATACACCACTCGGTGGACAAAAAAGCATTAACAGAAGAATTAAAAGCCAAGGGACATGAAGTTCTAAACATATACAACGTCAAGGATAACAGAACAAAGGAGCCTCGATCAATCTTTTACATCGACTTGATGCAAAATAAAAACAATGGTAAAATATATAATATTAATTATCTACAACATACCAGAATAAAATTTGAAGAACCACACATCAAAAAAACTATACCACAATGTGCAAAATGCCAAAGATTCGGGCATACATGGAGATATTGTGCCAGGAACCCCAGATGTGTTAAATGCGGATTAGGTCACAGAGCAAAAGATTGTGAGAAACCCAGGAACACAGATGCCACATGCGCACTCTGCAAAGGAAATCACCCAGCAAATTATAAGGGTTGTATTGTCTATCAAGAAATCTATGAAAAAAGATACAAAAATGAAAACCGACGCTACGAACAGTCACAAAGACAAGAAAGATCCACCCAACGTAATACACCACAGCCACAACCACCATCACGACAACCATTGCAAGATCGCCTAAGAAGCCAATCCAACCAGAGAGCACCAGGGATATCATACGCAGATATCACACGCAACGGTAGTCATATAACATATGATTGTAATGAAAATAATCAGTTAAATCAAGACAGCCAATCAGGTAAAAGAATAGAACAACTATTAATCAAATCCATAGAAAATCAAAACAGATTGAATGAAGACATCAGAGCAATGCTGAATCTAATAACAGCATTAATCAGCAAACTCAAATAAATATGGATCAATCATTTCGTATTGCTTTATGGAACGCCAACGGGCTGACACAACATTTGCAAGAATTAAAAACCTTTATTACAAACAACAACATAGATATATTACTAGTATCTGAAACACATTTCACCACCAAAAACTTCATGAAAATCCCGCGTTATGATATATACGACACTAAACATCCTAGTGGAAGAGCACATGGAGGTACTGCGATAATCATCAAAAGAACAATTAAACATCATGAAATACAAAAACACGAAAAAGAATTTTTACAAGCTACAAGTGTGGTGATAGAAGATTGGGGAGGACCATTAACATTAACAGCAATATATTGTCCACCTACACATCGGATACAACAAAACCACTTTGAAGATTTCTTCAACACTCTTGGTACAAGATTCATAGCAGGCGGAGATTATAACGCCAAGCACCGGTACTGGGGATCCAGACTTGTAACAACTAAGGGTAAACAGTTATATAATACTATTATGATTAATAAATATGAATGTATTTCAACCGGGAAGCCTACATATTGGCCAACGGACCGAGAAAAAATACCAGATGTTATCGATTTCTGTGTTACGAAGGGAATCAAAAAGAACTATATATTAGCTGAATCAAGTCTTGAATTATGATCTGATCATTCACCAATCATAATCACCATTAGTACACACGTTATAATGACAAACAAGCCACCAACGCTCCATAACAGGAACACAGACTGGTTCCAGTTCAAACAAGAATTATCATCAATATCAACTAATGTGTCTTTGAAGACAGAATACGATATAGATAAGGCAGTAGAGTATTTAACCAATGCCATACAACAAGCACCATGGAAATCTACACCGCACACCCAGCCGAACAACAAAACTGAAAATTTGCCACTCTATATAAAAGATAAGATAAAAGAAAAACGAAAATTAAGAAAAAACTGGCAAAACTCACGCCAACCAAGCGACAAACATAAATTAAACACGGCAACAAGAAACCTAAAGAATCTACTGCTAAAGTTAAAAGATGAAAACATACAAAATTACCTCAGCGAATTAACTGCCGCAGAAACAACCGATTACTCACTGTGGAAAGCAACAAAGAGAATAAGTAGACCAATAAAGCCGATACCACCAATACGTAAAATAAACGGTGAATGGGCACGAAGTGATACTGAAAAAACAGAAGCATTTGCAGAACATCTTGCAGAAGTTTTCCAACCGTTTCCACAAGAAATATCGGACAACGAAGAAGATGAAATTAGAAGCTACTTAGAAACACCACATCAAATGTCGTTACCAATCAAAAAAATCTCGATAGCTGAAGTTAAAATTTCAATCCATAAACATATCAATCCAAAGAAGGCACCCGGTTACGATCTGATCACTGGACATCTGTTAAAAGAAACACCGGCAGAAGTATTAAGACTCATCACAATGATATTCAATTCCATTATAAGAACTGGATATTTTCCATCACAATGGAAGGTAGCTAACATCATTATGATACCAAAGCCTGCTAAGGAACCGGAGGAAATAGGGTCATATAGACCAATAAGCCTATTACCAATATTATCGAAGATATTTGAAAAACTACTTCTGTGGCGGCTTCGTCCATTCATTCAAAAAAATGAACTTATACCAAATCACCAGTTTGGATTTCGACAAGAACACGCTACAATAGAACAGGTGCATCGAGTAACAAACACGATCAGACTGGCATTAGAACAACGAAAATTTTGCTCTGCTGTATTTTTGGACATTAGTCAAGCATTTGATAAGGTGTGGCATACTGGCTTACTTTACAAACTGAAGCAACTTCTGCCGTACACATATTACAACATAATCAAATCATACTTGACTGATAGCTACTTTCTGGTAAAATATCAGGAAGAACAAACAACACTAACGCCAATAATGTCGGGAGTACCACAGGGTAGTGTACTTGGACCAATTTTGTACTTAATATATACATCAGATTTACCAACACATTTAAAAACAACAACATCAACGTTTGCTGACGACACTGCCATACTCTCTACAAGCAGCGATGCTGGGATTGCTACATATCACCTACAAGAAAATTTAAATCAGGTTGAAAAATGATTGAAGAAATGGAGAATAAAAGCCAACGAAATAAAGTCAAAACACGTTACCTTCACACTAAGAAAGGACACGTGTCCAACTGTGATGCTCAATAACCAAATCATACCACAAGATTATGAAGCCAAATATTTGGGTATACATTTGGATAGAAGACTCACATGGCGAAGGCATATCGATGCAAAAAAGAAATAGTTAGGACTTAAACTACGAAGCTTGTACTGGTTAATCGGAAGACATTCAACGCTTTCAATGGAAAGTAAATTATTGTTGTATAAAGCGATAATTAAGCCAGTATGGACCTACGATATTCAGCTGTGGGGAACTGCAAGTACTTCAAACATAGAGATACTGCAGGTGTTTCAAAACAAAGCACTAAGAATGGTAGCAAATGCCCCAAAATACATCCCAAATATAGTAATTCATAGGGATCTACAGATGAATACAGTAAGACAAGAGATTGCTGAATTTAGCAAAAATTATCTAGATAGACTTCAACAGCATCCTAACCCACTCGCAGTAAGGCTGGTCAATGATGGTGAAGTTACAAGGAGATTAAAAAGATTCAGACCACTGGAATTAACAACTAGGTTTCAATGAAAAATAATATAATAGTGAGCATAATAAACAAACATAACTAAATAAATATTTATGTCCAAGCCAAATTGATTTAATATTAAATCCTACACATAAACAATCGAAGAATACGTAAACCAATCGCTGAAATACTGTTTCACAATTCACCTATAACAGCTACAGTTTGGTCAAGTGGGTAAATTACTCTGTCGTCGCCTCGGACTACATATAACAATTCACCAATTGTACTGTGCAAGTAACAACGAACGATAAAGGTTTACATAATTTTATTATTTTCTAAATGTGAGTGATTAGCCCATAAAATTTCTACATCCATTTTCATTTGTATTCCATAAACGAACAAAATGGGTGAAAAATGTGACCATTAAAATAAATACCGAAAAGTTTCATATGAAAAATATTGGGAATTGCCGCAGCCACATTTTATGATTAATAACTATGAGCGGTATACAAAACTGACGCGCCGCCAAATGATACAAATACAATAACATTACCGCAAAAATGTGTCGAACAGCAAAGCGATTAGCTGTGACATTCAAAATGGCACAATTTAAATGTTAACAAATCAAATTAATGGAAACAAAGAGAATATCGAGGGACCCAAAAGAAGGAGGCGAAGCAATAAATCAGAAAATAGTTTATTTTATTTTCAAATATTTATTTTGGAAAAATTGGAAACAGCCATAAAATATTTTCGGAAAAAAAACTTCATATCATCAAATCCAAAAATTCAGCTTCTTTTGTCATTTTGTGTTACTTTTTGTGATCACAAATAATTTATTTCGCTCAGTAAAATGTCGTCAAATGTTTATGAATTTTGTTAGCCGACTCAATTTAGGACGGCTAAATTATCATACAAATATTTGTAGAACCTCAAATTAATTAAAATATTTCCAATACATCGATTCAATATCAATCAATAATCGTCTTCGGATTCATTTAGTGACGGTAGAGCACTTGATGATTATAGTGATTCGTAAACATTTGCTGCATTAAATTCCTCAATTGGTTGGTGACGAATGTCACATTGAACAGGTTCAATTTCGAATAGTATTCTTGGATTTTGTTGGTCGACAATATTGACATTCGCATCGGTTGGAAAACTATTTTCATCAACTGGCGTTATATTGTTTTGTAGTAATGAATTCAGTTGATTGTCAATCTGTGGCTGTAGCCATTCGAAATTAGTATTAAAATGCTCTTCTTGTTCTAAGAAATTATTTTCAGTTTCTTCTGCCATTAATTTATTTAAACAAAATTCAGTAAGGGAATCAATATCTATTCCATCAATGTTGTGATTAATTGGATCGGTATTTTGTAAATTTAACGAACTTGAAATGTCAACAGTTTGTAATTCATCATTACTTTGAACATCAATTTGTGCGTCCAATGAATTTGTTGGATTTTGTTCAAACACATTATTCAAAATATTCGTTTCAGATGAAATTTCAACTTCGAATGAATAAAATTGTTCGTAAGAGTCTTGAATGGATTGTGGCTGAACATCAATTTCCACGTTATTATTTTGGATATTTATGTTTGAATTTTGTTGATTGGTTTCGATTTGATTTTGAACAGGAAATGGCATTTTAAATATATTTGAATCATCTGTTGATTTGCTACTTGGACCAGGCAAATTCTGATCAATTTGAATAGGTTGTATATTGATTGCAGCAGTAATATTATTATGGATAACACCAACACTGCTTTCGTTATTATTACCACTCACATTTTGTGCTTGATCCGTTTCATTTCCAGTTTTCACGACCGTGTGAGCTTTTCTATGGCGTTTTAAACTTCTTAAGGTATTGAATGCACTTGGGCATTTTTCACATTTATATGGTTTGTCACCGGTGTGCACTCTCTTATGTGTGATTAAATTTGAACTTTGCGAAAATTCTTTGATACAAAAATCACATTTATATGGTGTTTCACCGGTGTGCACTCTTTTATGTCTGTTAAAAGTTGAATTATCTGCAAATTCTTTGTTACAAATATCACATTTATATGGTTTTTCACCGGTGTGCACTCTTTTATGTCTGATTAAATCTGAACTTCGCGAAAATTCTTTGTTACAAAAATCACATTTATATGGTTTTTCACCGGTGTGTAATTTTATATGTCGTGTTAAACTTGACTTGTGTCCAAAAGTTTTGGAGCAGTTAGTGCATTTAAATCTTTGATGTTTATTTTGGTGAGATTTTAAATTTTGTTCAGTTGTAAATATTTCCATGCAAATATTGCATTTTAATAAATTTTCATCATTAGATAAATTCTGCGTCTCGTCACTTCCACTTTGTTCTGAATCACTCATTTTTCCGTTTGTCTTATTTACGAAAATTAACGGAAAAATTATAACAATTTAATTAATTTCGAATTTTCGAGCAATTTTTATTTCAAATATTCAATTATTTTGTTGCGGTTAATAACTTTTAGAATGTTTATGAGAAACAAAAGCAGCGTCCATTTACTCTGAGAATTTTAATAGAACTGAAATTCGAAACAATTACAAAAAAGAAATAATCCAGTTAACGAAATCAAAAGTATTGCCACATTTAACTAAAATTATGAAAATATTCAACCGGAAATTTCTTGAATTATTTTGACATTTCATTTCGATTTGGAACTGAACGGAAGCAAAATTGGGTGTTACGCAGCCAACCGCAATGGAAAGTAAAAGTTAATCGTATTAGTAATTCGATAAAAATGGTAATCTGTTGCCACATAATAATTAATTTCACAGCACATTTGCGTCTATAAAATTTAGTGGCTATAAAGAAATTCACTTAAGGCGTCGACTGTTTTCGAACCACTTTTGAACATATTTTATTCATGGCAGAAATCCCATAATATGTGAAATAGTTTTAGAAATCATCTTCCACACGTTGGTTATGCAAATCCGATTCCACCGTTCTTTTCATCGATAGTTAATTTATTTATTGGTCAATATTCTTCTGCTCTGCTCGTATTTGTTATTTTAGGAAAAAAGGATTAATTTGCGACTTTTCCCAATTTTTAGGACAACCAACCAATGAAAATAGCCATTGCCACAATTTATGTTTATGAAAATTGCACCTTATTTATGTCTGATTTTAGACTTTCACATTTTTCAGATCTGATTAGCTTATTATACTTATTTCGAACTGTCATAAATATATTCCAATCAATTAATGATTCAGTAAACTTCGCTTTATTTAATAATTACACTTTTTACTTGTTTTGGTTCACGTAATTCACTCAATCAAACCATTTTAACTTCTCCAAAATATTGGCCTGTTATAGTTTTGCTGATTTATAGTTAAAATTTCCTAATTGTCCTACACGAATTCATTAATCTGGAAATTACAGCTTGACGACTGACACACTTTAAGGTGGATGTACAGGTTATGATTTCAAATTTTGCATAATTATAGTGAAAATTTACGTAATAAATTTCCCAGTGTTTCCCTAAAAATTTTTTATAAATCGGTCTGGAAACGCCTTTGTCTTTTGATTACGAATCTGAAATGATGATTTCCAACATTAGAATTGTTAATTCAAATATGTAAAATCATTCGTCATTCGTCTTCTTTTGGTGTTAGAAAAACATTCGAAAATCTTCGTTGATTTATGGATCAACGCATAATCCAACATCGCATTCACTTTTTATAATAGAAACGACTTTCACACTTGCCAACAACAACAACAACAACAACAGCAGCAGCAACAGCAACAACAACAACAACAACAACAACAACAACATTAGGAGCAGCTGCAACAGCAACAACAACTACAATACAACAACAACATTTACATACAGCTTGCAAAAAACAGTTAATTTTTATTAATTTATTTTTATTTTTATTAATTATATTTTAAAATTTTATATAAAACTTATAATGTGGGAATGCCACTACTGTAGTAATAACCTCAGAGAGCTACATACACTCTCTATAACTATTAATTACTAACAGTTATTAAAATATATAATAATTTATAAGGAAATAATGATATAGGTGACGGTAAAGTGAAGCTTACGAGTAAAGTCGCGAAATTGGAATATATTGTAAAAAGTAATGTGTAAAGTAAAGTAAAAGTAAAAGTTAAATATAAATAAAAAATCAAGAAAAGCTATTATAAAAAAAAGACATATTTATACCAAAATTTTTTAAAGTGAAGTAAATTAAAAGCATTCAAAATGTTTAAAGAGTTTTTTTTATTGAACCCACATATATATTATACACAAAACATTACACGTACAGTGCGTCATGGTAGTCCTCACCTGGTCTTAACATTATTCTTTTTATTTTGCTTTTGCGAAAAAAAATTTTTTTTGTTTATTTAAATTTTTTTAAAAACCCATTACAAAATATGCAGCCCAGTGATAATGCAAAACCTGGCTAATCCGGAGCCGGCCAGGTGAATTCAACAACCTTCAAACCAATTGGTTTTTGGGTTGCGAATCCCTCTGCCTGGTTCAAGGTGATGGAGAGACAGTTTGAAGGCCTCGGCTTACGTTCGGAAAACCAACGGTACCTGCACGTCCTGAGTGCGATGGACCAGGACACGATTGGTAAGTGCATCGACATAATCGAATCGGTACCACAGGCGGACGCATACACATTTTTAAAAAACAATCTGGTTAAACGACTTGGTGAAAGCGACCGATCGCGGATTCAGCGTGCCCTCGCTGGCGAAGAGTTGGGTGATCGGACCCCGACACAATTACTTGCGCGTCTTAAATCGTTGGCTGGTGAATCCATTCAGGAATCAGCTCTAAAGGAGCTCTGGATCCAGAGACTGCCTGTCCAGGTTCGTGCGATCCTGGCAAGCAGCTCTGAAGGTTTGGACAATGTGGCCGAAATGGCCGATCGAATAATGGAGACATTCTCAATGTCGCCAATTGCCGCAGTCTCCACCAACTCGTCCAAACCAAGCACGTCTTGTGCAACGGCACAAATACCTTCCCAAACGCAACGGGAAATACGCGAATTGAAAAATCAAGTGGCATAACTTTCGAAACAGGTGGAACGCCTCAATATTAATAATTCTTCAAGGCGACCGCGTTCCACATCCAATTCAAATCGTCCAAATCAACGCCGTTCACGTTCAAGTTCTAGATATAGGAACGGCATGTGCTACTACCACAATAAATTCGGTGAACAGGCTCACAAGTGTACGAAACCCTGTTCGTACATTTCTCCAATCAAGGCTAAAAAAAACCAGTAATCCAGTTTGAGTGCGCGGCATCTCAAACAACTGGATGTAAAACGTCTGGCCGTTTTTTTATTACCGCCCCCTGGTCTGGTATTCAACTACTTGTTGTCACCGGTGCAGACGTTTCCGTTCTCCCGCCGAGAAAAATTGACCATTCCAATTATGATCCGAGTTTCCAGTTAACTGCTGCTAACAAATCTGTTATTAAAACATATGGAACTCGTACAATTGATATCAGCCTAGGACTTCGAAGGGTTTTCACATGGCATTTTATTATCGCCGATGTGGACAAACCGATACTTGGGGCTGATTTTCTGAATAAACATGGTTTATTAGTAGACCTAAAAAGAAAGCGCCTTGTCGATCCTTTGACGACAGTTAAATCCCAAATGGGATGGATCATGCATGGCCCGTCTACTTCAATGGCAATTTTAAATGATCCAAGGTCCGCGCTTCGATCTCTTCTGGCGGAATTTGGGGACCTCACTGTCCCCACTGCAGCAAACCGTAGCAAAACCCATTTGGTGACTCACCACATAATTACCAAGGGACCACCTGTTTTCGCCAAACCGCGGCGACTTTCAACCGAAAAATTACGGGCTGCAAAGGAAGAATTTGATTTCCTTATGCAGCAAGGCATATGTCGCCCTTCAAGTAGTCCATGGTCTTCGCCACTTCATATGGTCCAAAAGAAGGATGGCAAATGGAGACCCTGCGGCGACTATCGTGCTTTAAATGCACAGACCTTGCCGGATAATTATCCAGTTCCACATATACAGGATTTTGCGCAGCAAATGGATGGTTGCAAAGTCTTTTCGACTATAGATTTAGAGCGCGCTTAAGTAGTAGGAATATGCCGATGGGCTCATGATGGAGGAGCGAGGGGCAGGGTCCAAGGTCACGGGGTCAAATACCAAAGGGGTCGCAGGTCGGTGTCAAATTTCATGCCGATACCCTCTGCAATGAGGAGTGAGGATCAGAGTCAAATGTCATGCCGATGCCCTCTGCAATGAGGAACGAGGATCAGATGCATATCATATAAATTGTTCATATGATTCAAATTTATCATCATTTAAAAGTTATGCGGGTGATGATGCTGCTGAACAATTTGTTAAAAGTATAGCAGCAGATGCTTCAAAAATCTTTAAAAATTTCATTAAGAAGTCAATACCATGTCTTCCTTTAACATCAGACGAGAGAATAGGACAGGTAAATCAACCCTTATGTCACATATGTAAAAAAACTTTAATTAATGATCGAGTATTAGATTATTGCCATTTGTCTGGCAGATATAGAGGACCAGCTCACCAGAGTTGCAATATAAAGTATAGAGTACCCAAATTTATTCCTATATTTTTCCACAATTTTTCGGGATATGACTGTCATCTCTTTATAAAATCTTTATCTGATATCCCCGGTGATATTAATCTTATCCCCTTAAATAAAGAATTATATATATCGTTGTCGAAAAAAATCCCTGTTGTAATTAATGATGAGGAAAATGCAAAGACTATTGAAATAGTTGAACTTCGTTTTCTTGATTCAACTCGTTTCATGCCATCTAGTTTAGATTCTCTGGCTACTAATTTAGGTGATGATGATTTTAAAATAGTAAAATCTGTATTCGTAAATCTAGAGGAATTTAATTTAATGAGAAGAAAAGTCGTGTTCCCCTATGAATACCTAGATTCTTGGGAGAAGCTTAAAGATGAAACTTTGCCTTCTCAAAATAGCTTCAATAATAAATTAACAAATACAGATTGTACAAATGAATCCTATATTCATGCAAAAAAGTTTGGGAGATTTTTTCATGTCGAAATATGAAAGAATATTTAAACTTATATTTAAAGACTGATGTGTTAATACTTGCAGTCATTTTTGAAAACTTTCGAAAGATTTGTAAAAATATTTATAATTTAGATCCTTCTCAATATTTTACAGCCCCAGGTTTATCATGGGATGCTATGTTGAAAGAAACAGACATAGAATTACAACTTTTAACTGACATAAATATGTATAATTTCTGTAAAAACGGTATTAGAGGGGGATTAGTACAATGTTCACTTAGGCATTCTATTGCCAATAATAAATATTCCGCAAACTATAATCTTGCCAAATCTTCACAATATCTAGCATATCTCGATGCAAATAATTTATACGGTTGGGCTATGTCGGAATGTTTACTTACTTACTTACTCCATGGCGTTACAACCCGGGTGCGGTTTTAGCCTTCTCCAACACGCTTTTCCAACCTGACCTATCCGCAGTTAATGTCTTCCAATCCCGAATTTTTAGGATCTTTATATCACAGTTTACTGCATCTAGCCATCTCGCCTTAGGTCTTCCGGCCCTCCTTCTACCCTCCGGTTTACCATTTAACAGTTTTTTTGGCACACGCTCCTCCTCCATGCGTTCTACGTGTCCAAGCCATCTCAATCTATTGATCTTGATTGTTTTGACAATATTTGGTTGACCGTACAACTTGTCTAATTCAATATTGTATCGTCGCCTCCAACCATTCTGTTCTTTGACGGGACCAAATATGCCACGGAGTACCTTTCGTTCGAAAATCCGAAGTAGTTGTTCCTGGTTTTGTGTCATGCACCAAGCCTCCGACCCATACGTTAATATTGGACGTATTAAAGTTGTATATAGCTTGCACTTAAGATCTCGTTGTAATGTTTTCGATCGGAATTGTTTTTTTAACCCGTAATAACATCTGTTGCCAGTTGCTATTCTGCGGCGTATTTCCTCTTCAATATCATTTTCAACATTTATCAACGATCCTAAGTATACAAAACTATTTACTATTTCAAAATTGTGTTCTCCAATATTAACCGTTTGATCTCGAATTCGTGATGTATTCGTTGCCACCAAATATTTTGTTTTTTCTGCATTCACTTTGAGACCCAGACCTGATGCCTCCTTTTGTAACGATTCGAAAGCATCCTTGACAGTTATCATATTTCGACCCATTATGTCTATATCGTCAGCATACGCTAACAATTGACCCGATTTTGTGAAAATCGTGCCTTGTTTATCAATATTTACGCCCCTCACTGCCTTTTCCAGCGTAATATTAAATAGTAGTGTTGATAATGGATCGCCTTGTCGTAGTCCATCAACCGTCTCAAAGTGATCAGATAATTTACCTCGGATTCGTACCTGTGACCTCACATTTTCCAACGTCATAGCCACCAAATCTATCAGTTTTTTTGGAAAACCAAACTCTTCCATAATATTCCATAACTTTGACCTATTGACGCTATCATATGCCGCTTTAAAATCAACAAACAAATGGTGTGTATCAACATGGAATTCCGTACACTTTTCCAAGATCTGCCGTATACTAAATATTTGATCAGATGTAGATCGATCTGCGCAGAAACCACACTGGTATTCTCCGATATTTTCATTGGCATATGGAATAAGTCTATGGTATAGTATATTAGCAAATACCTTATAGCTAATGTTTAATAAAGTTATTCCTCTATAGTTGTTACAATCCAATTTGTCACCCTTTTTGTACAATGGACAGATAATACCATCCTTCCACTCATCTGGCACCTGTTCATTATTCCAAATCTTTACAATTAGCTCGTGCAGTTGATACCATAATGCATTTCCACCATATTTAAAGAGTTCACCTGGTAAGCTATCAGATCCAGGTGATTTATTATTCTTGAGCTTCTGAATAACACTCATTACTTCGTGTATTGATGGTTCAGCTATAAATGGTTGGGCGGTTTGAAATCGCACATCTTCCATAGTATTCACTGGCGTATTCACATTTAATATATCTTTAAAGTACTCGGCCCATCTTTCGAGGCACCTTTCCTCTTGCGCCATAACCTGACCATGTCTGTTTTTGCACAAAAAAGGTTGTTGATTGTATCCGTTGCGAAAACGATTGACATTCCGGTACAATCTTCTATTATCGTTGTTCCTGTTAAATTTTTCCATTTCGACGTAAATCTTTCGTTCCAATTCTCGTTTTTTCTTACGAATCAATTTACGCTCGAAATCCCTCTTCTCGCGATAGTCTTCCACAGTGGTCCGTGTAGCCCGCGTTAGCATTTTCAGCCTGGACGCATTTTTTGCATCCCGAGCATTTCTACATTCATCATCAAACCACTCATTTCTTACTACCATCCCCTTTCCAATCACCTCTGTTGCGACCCCTTCAACGCATGATTTTAATTTTTTCCACATACTATTTATATTAGTATCCTGCTGGTAAGCCTCCAAATCTGTAATAATTCGTTGTTCCATTGCATCCATGTACAATTGTTTTACCGCCGCCTGTTCAAGTTTCTCGACTGCCCATTTCAACCCTACGGGTAGTATGTTATTACTGGCCGAAATTCTGGCTCGTAGCACTATCCGAACTAGATAATGATCTGAGTCAATATTTAGACCACGACAAGTTCGTACATCCATTATATTTGAACAGTGACGTCCATCAATTAGTACATGATCAATTTGATTACTTGTTCTACCATCTGGAGACCTCCACGTCATCTTATGAATTTCTTTATGTGGGAAATATGTACCACTAATGACCATGTTTTTTGACATGGCAAAATCAATCAATCTTAGCCCGTTTTCATTCGTTGTTTTATGAAGACTGTGCTTACCTATAGTTGGGTGATATATTGTTTCCTGTCCCACCTTGGCATTAAAATCGCCTAGGACAATCTTAATGTCGTGGCCGGGTGCAGCTCTATATGTTGTCATCAGTTTTTCATAAAACTCATCCTTAACCTCATCAGTTTTCTCTTCAGTGGGCGCATGTACATTGATGAGGGTCAGATTGAAAAATTTTGTTCTTACACGTAGTGTACAAATGCGTTCATCAATCGGATTAAAAGCAATTACTGAATTCCTTGCTTTTCCAAAAACTACGAAATCGGTTACGAACTCTCTTCTTTTACTGCAATCATTGCCGCTGTAATAAAATGTGTATCCTCTACCTTTCAATAAATTTTTTCCGGGCCACCTAGTTTCTTGGATAGCTGTTATATCCAATTTGGCTGTTCGTAGCGTATCAGTAAGTGCTCTTAACGCACCTTGTCGCAACAGAGTTCTAACGTTCCAAGACGCAAGTTTTAAATCATTGTCCTTAAATTTTCTTTGCTGGGGTCGTTGCCGTTTATTCTGTCCGATCCGAGGCCGTGTTGTCGAATTCATAACTATTTGTTTTTCCGAAGTTGGTAGTTAACCATACGTTCAACCTACTAATCATTCTGCAAATTCGTAGGATCATTTACAGGGGTATATCACCTCTGCCGAAAGCGGTTACATTGGCGCCGCTGATTCGCCTTTACTGTGTAATCACTGAATCATTAACTCAGTTTTAATCGAGTGCTGCTTTCACACAACACCCCAAAGTAATTCTCATACACAGCAGCCAGATTGTCCGCGACTACTTATTCTTTATTCGTAGCTAACCCATAAGTATCATAGGCCGTTCCACTATCCGCAACCCGTGGACGCGTTCGGTCGCAACTGGCATTGCAAGTATGCTATACCCAACATACTAATCCGAATGTCGGAATGTTTACCATTTTACAAGTTGCTTCTTTTGTGGTAGACTCTATTACAGATGATTCTGATACAGGATATATATTAGAGGTTGATTTGGAATATCCAATTTCCATACACGACAGTCATAATGATCTTCCATTTTGTCCCTATAATAAAACCACCCCTATGTCAAATTATTGTAAGTTGGTAGCTGATTTACATAATAAAAATAATTTCATAATTCATTATAGAAATCTGAAGCAATGCTTGAAACATGGTTTAATTTTAAAGAAAATTCATAGAATTTTACAATTTAGCCAATCTTGCTGGTTAAAAAAATATATAGATCTAAACACCACCCAACGTAAGTTAGCTAAAAATACGTTTGAAAAGAATGAACAATTCTGTATACGGGAAAACGATGGAAAACATCGATAAGAGGAAAGATGTTAAAATTGTCACAGAGTGGGATAACCACAGAAAACATTTAGGTGCTCGGGCACTTATAGCGAAACCAAATTTTCATAGTTTAGCTCAATTCACACCAAATATGATAGCTGTTCAATTACCAAGGGTAAAAACATTCTATAATAAACCCATTTACTTAGGTTTTACTGTTTTATCACTTTCTAAACTTAAAATGTATAGTTTTCATTATGATTATATGAAACCAAAATATAATCATAATATTGCCCTTAATTATATGGATACAGATTCATTCATATGTACCATTAAAACAGATGATTTTTATGAGGATATTTTTAATGATATTGATCAGCATTTTGATACTTCAGAATACTCCCCCAGCAACCCTTATAATTTTCCATTAAAGAATAAAAAGGTGTTAGGAATGATGAAAGATGAGGCAAATGGTGAATTAATTAAAGAATTTATAGGTTTAAAATCAAAAATGTATAGTATCGATATAGATAATTGTAAACCTATTTTAAAAGCTAAAGGTATTAAGACGAGTGTGGTGAAGAACTACACTCTAGAGTCTAGACATATATAGAGATTGTGTATTGCATAAAAAGAAAGTAAATTGTAAAATGTAAATATTTAGGTCTAGATTACATTGTATAAATAAAGTAGCATTAAGTTTTGATGATGACAAAAGGTTCATCAATAAAGATGGTATAACCACATTAGCGTGGGGCCATTATAAAATTAATATTAATAAAATTTAAATTAAATTAGTAAATAATAATTATTCGGTTAGCTAACTAAAAAAATAAATAAATAAATATGTTTTTCAATTCATCCTTTATTCCTATAATATAGAATTATATAATTTTATAATATTTATGTGAGTTTCTTCACTTCGCCTGTAAGCGGATTATAGTCAATTATACGATCATGAAGTAGAAGACAATATGCCTTTGTATCTGCTGGTATCTGAACTGAAGTCTTAAACTCAACTCTTATATCCACTGGTCCTGATTTAATTAATTCATTTTGATGCGAACAATCGATAACTGAAATTGGAGCATAGTCTTTAAAATCATTCCACGATAACAAGGGCTGATTTTGACGCCCATAATAAGATTCTTGAAATCTAATATACATATTATAAAGTATTGCATATCTATCTAAATTGAACAGTATATTGAGGTCATCATATGGATATGTTTCAGAATTCAAACGTACTTTAACATCTGTTAATCTACAATGATCAAATTTGCTAGCATCAGCATCTCTACGATTCATTCGTGTTGTTTGTAATGCCATTATAACGAATCTTGGCTTTTCAAGTTGGTTTGATGTTTTTACTGTCCATGTATGATGAGTAGAAGCAGGTAATACGGGGTATTCATACATATCCCAACTTCGAAAACTCATTTGTAATGGATGACCACTTTTTAATGTTTTATGTAACACTAATCTTGTACCATCGTCTACTCTACAGGAATGCTACAGGAGGCATTTTCCATTGTAATTTAGAAACCGTTATCTTAACATCTTCTGGTGCTACAACAGCATTATTATCGGTTCTAGCTCTAATTAATATCAATTCATGTTTAGCATTGACAATAATTTTCTTAAAATCTTCTGCAAATCCGAATAATACTTTTAATGGTACACAAAAATTTATGGGATTTATCGTATTATTTGAAGTCCAACCAGCATTAAATAATATTTTACTTTCTATTTCACTACATGAAATGTAATTTTTTAAAGTTGTAGTGATTCCCACATTTCTGGTTCTGTCAATTTCAACAGCATTTATTTCATATCGTATTTCATCAAATAAAAAAGCTACTACATTGTTAACTAATCTTGCTGCTGCTGAGACAGTATTGTTTAACGCTGTTAATCGACCTTCAATGTAAATAAAACTTTCGCTTGGTAATATATATCTTGTTGTTGTATTGAAAATCGAATCTCATCGCTGTTCCCATATGAATTTTGAAATGGTGTATATCTATGATATTCAATTTTAGTGATGTTATTGTTATATTCTGGAGCGTTGGTAATATTTAATATATCATTCATTTTTACTTATAGATTTTTTGCAAACGAAAGCCTAGAGACTTTAAAAATTGTTTATTATCTGACGATAAATCGTATTGATTATTTAATGATAAAATTCTTTTCGTAGATATCGATGGTTTCACTGATGATGATCGAGTAAGTGAGTTGTCTTGTTTTACAGGATATTTATAGTTATTATTGTATATTATCATATTAATGTTATTGTGGTTTTAAATGTAATCGTATAGTTATTGTTTCCCCCCCCCCCCGCAAAAATTAATTAAATAACCGTCTTGATCAACAAATTTAACTGCTAGGTTGCTTATTCGTCGAGTATTTAATGGTAAATAAATGATGTTTGTAGGAACTTCAACTATTTTATATCCCGAAGGTACTATTGGTGCAAAATTCATGAATTGTGTGCGCTTGTTGATTATTGATATATGAATTAGATATAATGTTGCATTCCACTCTTATAGCATTTACAGCATTTATATTAACCGGCAAGTCTGATATATGGCAAGTATTAGGTTTTAATTCTCGTTTACTAAACGTCCTAATAAAGGACCGATAGAACGAGATACATCGAAATATATTTTTGCTGATGAATAAATCTCACATTTTAAAGAGTTTTTATTTGTTCGTATTGTAATTGAACCAGATAATGCAAATTTCTCGATTTTTTCTTGAATATAACTTGATATGTCATCGATTTCATATGATCCTTCATCTATTTCAATAATTTTATTACCAATTCTGAGGCAGTTATTTCTGTTATCAATGTTTGGGATTGAATTATATGTTTGAAAATCAACAAGTCCACAAACATAATGCGTATTAAGTTCTAGTGGAGGGAAATAGTCTGTAGTGAGTATTGATTTATTGTCACTAAGGGTAAGTGTTAGAGACATGACTGCTTTTAATAAAATGACTAATTATTTTATAAATCATTTATTTTTATTAGTTTAAAAAAAAATTAAAATATTTTACCACAAATCACTGTGTCATATTTTTGATATGTGTTGTAGTTGTATTCAATATTGGACCCCAGATAATGTATATTATTTCTAATGGTGGTTTCAAATTCCCAAAACTATCAAAATATTCTATATTAGAGCTAGATTTATAATAAGCTACCCAATGTGTTCCTGGACCTGCCGAAATATCTAAATTTACTATTCCACATTATTTATTATAGAGTGTATAAAATACACGGTGAAACGTGAATTATTTTAAAATTATAAAATTGTATATAATTTTATTTTGAAATTCGTGTTAGAGCGAATAAATTGTGCAAAAGTAAGCGTAATTGTTCTTTTTTTGTGGACCGTGTTATTTCGAAATCGTGTAAAAAAAGCGTTGGGTGCATTATTATTTTTTAAATCCATTTTTCTAATTAAATATTCTTTCAATAGACATTTTTTTTTATAAATACAATATTTTTTTTGTTTAATTATTTATTTTATTTTATTTTTTACTCTATTTAATATAGTTTTTATTTTAATTATTTATAATTTAATAATTTTAATAAGTTTTAGTTTTTATAAATTTTATATTTATTTATTTATTTAGTCAGTCCTTACTCTTTGAATAACACAAAAAATGTTAATGTCGGTGATTTAATTTCATTTTTTTATTTTCATTTTTTGGCTGACGACGGTTTGTGGTACACGCGATGGTTTATTTGATATTTTAATATTTATTAATAATAAAAATAATACAAACATTAATTTTGTTTGAAGAAAAACGATGTTGATGTTGCCGAATTTGGGCATCAGTATGGTTAGTATCATCAGAGTACTGCAATCTCATGTAAAGAAATATTGCATGTTTAAATTTTATAAAATAAAATTTTAAACCAGCACAGAACGAGAGGTACTGATATGATATGAATAATATTGCTATTCCGCTTGTTTATATTTAGTTTGATTATATATATGCTGCACATATGTTATATTTGACGTCGTATTACACATATGTTAGCACATACATATATTTTCTATATTGCTAATATATTTTCATTCACAAATACAGAAATTTATCATTGTTTAGTTAGATAGTTTATTAAACTATTAAACAAAATTTTGGCTAGGATTTTTAATATTTTATTTCAATTTGAGTATTTATTTATAATATGGAAAATAATTCTTTTAGGAAGCGTCGGTCTAGCGCGTATTGCGTAGTGAGATCATGTAAACGATCAAGGTTTTCGGGTCAGCCTATTAAATTATTTTCATTTCCTAATGATTACAGAAGGATAATATGGGCATCGAAGAAATATACTCGAATCTGTGACAAACATTTTGAGAAAAGGTTCAATGGTCAAAAGTACGCATTGAAAACAGCAATTCCGACATTGTTTTTTGACGAAGAGAAATTATTAGAATCAGAAGTTTGCTCACCAATTACCAATTTATCCACAGCGATTGATGCATCTACAACGAATGTTAACAATGATTCAGATATTTATAATTTTGTAGATGATCCACCGGATGTTGGTTGTTTAAGAAGTATTTGTGAAAAATATGTTCCAACAATAGGATCTGTTGTTAATAATGAACCTGATAAAATAATATTTTGTGATAATTGTATCAAAAAAGTACAAAATGAATTGTACTACAGACGTGGAGTTTATAATGAAAACATTAAATTAAAAAAGCAATTATTAGCAAGCCAAACAATGGTACGTAATTTGAAACTTAAATTAAAAACGGATCGAAATAAAAAAATTATATTAAAATGAAAAAAAAACGGAATCAACGCCGAACTAATCAAAATTCACAAAACATTTCGCAACTCGCTAAAGTGTTAGGATTAAGAAAAAACAAACTTGGTTTAAAGAAGAAAAATTGCTTGCGCAAAGTATTTTTTTGAGTTCCCCGCGTACTTACCACTTACCTCGAGAAAAAATGCAATTAAATTTACCTTCCGTGAGATCTTTACAAAACTGGTCACCAATCAAAAATGTAACACCTGGCATAAATCTACAGAACATTTCACAATTAACTGATATTTTGAAAGATGAGAATACTTTAAATAAAGAAACCGTATTAGTTTTTTTATGAAATAGCATTTAGACGTGATTTCCAATATAATGTTAATTTAGACGAAATTATTGGTTTTTCTGATGATGGAAAAAAGACTTACCTAAACATGTTTGCTTTTTCATGGTCCGTGGTTTACACAAAAAATGGAAATATATTATATCATATTTTGCAGATAAAAATATCAATGGCGAAAAATTGAAAGAATTATTGTTCCAAAATATTGAAATTGTTACTAAAATTTGAACATTCGTGCGGTTGTGGGATATTATGTTAGGGATATTAATATATACTAAACTATTTATTCCACTTTTATATATTTATTTATTACAATTATTTTTATCAATATTTTATTAGCAGTTATTTAATTATTATATTTTATTTTTATATTTATTAATTTATTTTATTTAATTTATTTTATTTAATTTATTTTATTTAAGTTATTTTATATTTAATTAATTATATTTTAATTATTATTCTTTTTATTTAACGTCCTGTCGGCGTGGCTGTTAGTAATCGTCTGTCTTGTCCACGTCTCGTTCAACCGTCAATTAATGTCATTGTCGATTAATGTCATTGTCGATGCGAACCGTTATCTGCTTGTGTTCCTTGCTGAACACAAACCTATGACGGGTTCACACCGACGTCGTCTTGACGTGTCGCCACACGGTTATATGCGATCAAGGTTCAAATAATAGAAATTTGTTTCAAGATTAGGTATATCAGCAGATAAACCATACTTCCTGTATGAAGAAAAAAAGATATATTGCAGGTATGATGTACCACACTTGATTAAATCTTTTAGAAATCAACTTATAAAGCACGATTTCAATATTGAACACGGAACAGTATCTTGGAATATAATTAAAAAAATGTATTCGTTAGATCTACAAGGACCAACTCGAATGTGCCCTAAGCTCAATAGGAAAGCATATTTACCCTAATTCATTTGAAAAAATGAAAGTTACTTTGGCTGTTCAAATTCTCAGTAATACATGCTCTGCAGTTATTAAAACATATGGAATGTGGGCACTTTACTGTTTGTAAGGATGTAGCTGTTGGCACAAGCTTATTTTTACAAAAAATTAATAATCTCTTCGATCGCTTGAATGGCAATGTTATTACTAGCGATAATCCAATTATAAATAAATACTCAAATTGAAATAAAATATTAAAAATCCTAGCCAAAATTTAATAGCGGAATAGCAATATTATTCATATCATATCAGTACCTCTCGTTCTGTGCTGGTTTAAAATTTTATTTTATAAAATTTAAACATGCAATATTTCTTTATATGAGATTGCAGTACCGTGGTCTAATATTAACTTTATATGCATTTTCAATTTTATAATAATTAATCTTTCGTTCTTTTTCAATTGATTTTTTTTATTGTTATTTCAACGCAGTATTCCGCAAAAAGCAATTTATTTCAATTTTGGAAAATTATTTATATTTCTTCTCTGCGTATATTATCGAAAAATGATAAGCGCAATATAAAATATATAAATTTGTGTGATGTGCAATCGAAACAGAATAATATGAGATAATAATGCAACACAAATTATGCAAGTGTGCGACTGTGTGATTCATAATCAACACTCCTTTGTTACGAAAAATATAATTTTTAGATTTATAAAAAATAACAATATTCATGCCGTTTACGGAATGAAAATTTCGGAATTTCTTCTTTAGTCACTTTTTGATTATGCTACAGTATCGAATCCGTTAACTTCTTTTCCTTGCTCCGTTGCTCAGCTCAACGCGCCTTTTAAGTGAAAAGTAAAATAATAATGAATTATTAATTAAATTTATCCAATAAACAATAAAGATGAAAAAGATTTATTATTATTATATCGAATCGTTTTTTATCCAATGATCTGCTTGTATCTCGGTATGGCTCTATATTCGACACCCCTATATAGGGTATTTTGTTGAATAAAATTGTATAGACGAATTTTTAAATGATGTTGTCGATTGTTTAAATTTGTAACCAAAAACGAAATTTACAATGATGTGCAAAATGTACGAAATCAAAAAATTTCATAATCCCCATAATTAATTTCTATATAGGTATAATCGAAGAATATTTAAGAGATTGAAATAAATCATTAATTCATTGAATATAATAAAATGACGAAAATCAACGTGATTCTATCATACATACAGTCTATGGTATGTAAAATTTAGTGACGGCTCGTGAAAATAATTGAATTAACTTATTCAAATATTTCACACGGGCCATCACCTATAAAACTGTTTTAACCCACATACTTACTTATGCGAAACATAATTTTAGACGACATTAATATTTGAATAAAGACAATAATTGTTTCAATAAATATAGGAAATTTTTGTTATGAAAAAATCACGTTGATCGGGTAATTTAAGATAATAATAATTATTTCATTATTACAAAATTATAAATAATGAAAAAATACTGGCATTATTTTAAATACACAGCCAATATGGTAAAGAATATTGTAAATATACTATACACGACGATACAACTAAGCTAAGCATAGCCGATATTTAAACCAATTCATATGATTCACTTTAAAATATAAAAATATCTCCGTGAGCAAAACATTTTTTTGCTAAATTTATAAATGAGCAAAAATGAATTTTTCCACCTTGCATTGTATTTCTATTTCTAGTATGTGTTGGTATGTATAAAAATTCATTTCTGCTGTACTGTATCGTACGTAAGAGAAATTCATTTCTGATGTGCTGCTTTTTTATTTGCTAATGCATGTGTTTGTATTTCTATATTTTATGAGAAAGTCATTGAGTGTAGCAGTAGGAGAAATACTAAGTAGTTAAAATTCATTTTTGCGCTTTGTATTGTAGAATAGTTTGAGTAAAAAAAAATAGTATGAGAACAACTCTATTCTATTATAAATTTAGCAAAATAAATGTTTCTGAAAAAATATGAAATTGTTAAATTTGAGCGTCCCACACCTGATATTGAATTTACTCAAACCACGAAAGTAAAAGGACAAAATTATCAACGGAATTTCAAAAAAAGTACTTATGAAAAATTCCGTTGGCTATCAGGATGTTTTGTTTCCCATGTTTAATATTTGCATCCTTAAAAAATAATGTAGTATGGACAAAAACTGGCTACAATGATTTATCACATCTGCATGCATCTGCAGAAAATCATGAGAAAACTCAAATGCATATTCGTAGTAGTATCGACATTAAAACATTTGGTAATACTAGAATAGAAAAAACTATAAAAGAAACACTATTGAAACGTTGCCTAATTGTTGTCCATGTTAAAATTCAAGGAATCAAAATATGCGCATTTTCTATAATATTACACATACATTTGCACAAGAATATAATTATTCTGCACATCTAGCCTAAATTGTCACCGCACGCCACTGATTTATATACATATATTGAAAGCAAATAATAACAATTAGCTGAAAATATGATTAATATTAGACGCGTCTATTTTATAATAATTAAATAATATTCAATCAATACAAATTTTCAACTTCTCTGCATGCTCTAACAGAACAGCAATAATTAGTAACTAAAAACTGTTATCGTTTTCTCAACATGTTGACTGAATTATTCTATGGATGATACCGCATATGAAATTTCTTAAGGGGTATTGATACGTCATATGATGAAAAAGATATTACTGAAGCATTAAATAATTTGAAATTAAATATAAACGTTACAAAAGTTATTCGATATTCAACGCCAAATCGATTTGTTAGTATATTTCCTGTTCCGAATCAAGGCCAATCTGTGAATAAATTATCAACAATTCACAAAAATTTATAATAAATTAAAAGTTAAAACCGAAATTTTTGAGTAATTTTTAGAATAAACCTTTTAATTAATATTTTTTGAATTGTAATAATAAATTTTGTTGGAATATTTTGAATAACTGATTTGAAGTTCAAAGTGTCAATTTTGATTTAATTTTCCAAAATTTCTAATTATAATTTTTCTTTCCATTTTTTCTAAAATTTTCGTCATAATTTATTTGCAAAATTGTTGCCCAATTCATTGTCAGCATAGAAACAATTGCAATTACAGTTTCACGTCATCTAATTTCGGATTACAATTAGTCCTGGCGGATTAAGTCATCGTAATATAAATCTGAATGACTTGGTTGTTTTTGTTGTAGTTGTTGTTGTTGTCGTAATTGTTGTTATTGTTGTTGTGGTTGTTGTTGTTATTGTTGTTGTCGTTGCTCATCTTCTTTTTCTTCTTGTCGTTGCTGATAATATGGTCGCCAAATCCGGTGTTGAATATGTTGCTGTTGTTGCTGTTGATGATGATGATGTTGTTGTTGTTGTTGTTGTGGTTGTTCCACTTGTTGATGCTGATAATATGGTCGCCAAATCCAGTGTTGAATTTGTTGCTGTTGATGCTGTTGATGATGTTGTTGTTGTTGTTGTTGTTGTTGTTGTTGTTGTTGTTGTTGTTGTTGTTGTTGTTGTTGTTGTTGTTGTTGTTGTTGTTGTTGTTGTTGTTGTTGTTGTTGTTGTTGTTGTTGTTGTTGTTGTTGTTGTTGTTGTTGTTGTTGTTGTTGTTGTTGTTGTTGTTGTTGTTGTTGTTGTTGTTGTTGTTGTTGTTGTTGTTGTTGTTGTTGTTGTTGTTGTTGTTGTTGTTGTTGTTGTTGTTGTTGTTGTTGTTGTTGTTGTTGTTGTTGTTGTTGTTGTTGTTGTTGTTGTTGTTGTTGTTGTTGTTGTTGTTGTTGTTGTTGTTGTTGTTGTTGTTGTTGTTGTTGTTGTTGTTGTTGTTGTTGTTGTTGTTGTTGTTGTTGTTGTTGTTGTTGTTGTTGTTGTTGTTGTTGTTGTTGTTGTTGTTGTTGTTGTTGTTGTTGTTGTTGTTGTTGTTGTTGTTGTTGTTGTTGTTGTTGTTGTTGTTGTTGTTGTTGTTGTTGTTGTTGTTGTTGTTGTTGTTGTTGTTGTTGTTGTTGTTGTTGTTGTTGTTGTTGTTGTTGTTGTTGTTGTTGTTGTTGTTGTTGTTGTTGTTGTTGTTGTTGTTGTAGTTGTTGTTGTTGTTGTTGTTGTTGTAGTTGTTGTTGCTGTAGTTGTTGTTGTAGAAGCTGAAAATATTGTTGTTGAGTTAATTGTTGTTGTTGTGGTTGTTTTTGTTGTTGTTGTTGCTGCTGTAGTTGTTGTTGTAGTAGTTGTCGTAGAAGCTGATAATATTGTTGTTGTTGTTGTTGTTGTTGTTGTTGTTGTTGTCGTTGTTGTTGTTGTTGTTGTTGTCGTTTGAACTCATCGTGAATTCTCAAATGCCGATTTAAGTCAGATAAGTGATTAAATGATGCCGAACACTTTGTACATAAATATTTCTTTTCACTTCCAGGTTTAATTGTAATTTTATTTGTCCGAGTGTCATCTAAATCGAGCTCTGGTCTCATTTGTGGTAATTCTTTCATCAATTTATTTTCGTATTGTTTCGCCGTATGACTATTATCATTTTTATTTCGGTTGAAATAAGCGCTTGTGTTCGGTTGTTCAGCGATGTTTTGATGAATTTCATTTCTGCTGTTATCTGGTTTCTCACCTATGTGCCTTCTTCTATGAGCAATTAGATTTGATTGGGCTTTAAATTCTTTCTTACAAATATCACATTTATATGGTGTTTCACCGGTGTGCACTCTTTTATGGATAATTAGATTTGATTTTTGTGCAAATTCATTCTCACAAATATCACATTTATATGGTGTTTCACCGGTGTGCACTCTTTTATGTATGATTAAAGCTGAACCATCCGCCAATCTTTTCTTACAAATATCACATTTATATGGTGTTTCACCAGTGTGCATTCTTTTATGTCTGATTAAAGAAGAAACATGCGCAAATTCTCTGTTACAAAAAGCACATTTATATGGTGTTTCACCGGTGTGCACTCTTTTATGAACAATTAAATTTGATTTGTTTGCAAATTCTTTGTTACAAAAATCACATTTATATGGTCTTTCACCGGTGTGCACTCTTTTATGTATGATTAAATCTGAACTTCGCGAAAATTCTTTGTTACAAAAATCACATTTATATGGTTTTTCACCGGTGTGTAATTTTATATGTTTTGTTAAATCTGACTTCCGTCCAAAAGTTTTGGAACAGTTAGTGCATTTAAATCTTTGATGTTTATTTTCGTGAGATTTTAAATTTTGTTCAGTTGTAAATATTTCCTTGCAAATTTTGCATTTTAATAAATTTTCATCATTTGATAAATTCTGCGTCTCGTCACTTCCACTTTGTTCTGAATCACTCATATTTCCGTTTGTCTTATTTACGAAAATTAACGGAAAAATTATAACAATTTAATTAATTTCGAATTTTCGAGTAATTTTTATTTCAAATATTCAATTATTTTGTTGCGGTTAATAACTTTTAGAATGCTAATGAGAAACAAAAGCAGCGTCCATTCACTTTGAGAATTTTAATAGAACTGAAATTCGAAACAATTACAAAAAAAAATAATCCAGTTAACGAAGTCAAAAGTATTGCCACATTTAACTAAAATTATGAAAATATTCAACCGGAAATTTCTTGAATTAATTTGACATTTCATTTCGATTTATAACTGCTTGAATAGCCGCATTCACAGCAGAAATTAATTAGTTTAATGTGAAAATAAAGAAATCGTATAAAAGCAAAGAAAAAATAGAGAAAAACGGAATAGATAAGTGGACGCTTTAGATACACGTTGTTCACATTTACTTACGCAATGCGTTAAATAAGATACAAAAAAATGCCAATCAAATAGTTTTTCATGTAGCAATTATTCTTCCAAGGTGTCCTGTATTGCTGACATTGGCTATTGACACATCTGTGATCGGATCACGTGCTTTGCCTGACAATTTTTCGTACATTAATAATTACAAATAAAAATGTATATTCCAATCTAGCGATGCGTTTCGATTAGTGCGATATTGATTCCAGCCACTACGTTCACAATACATAAATCTATTTATTTTTGGTTTTTTACCGGATTCATGTAATTGAATTTCTAAACATTTGTGTGAACTTTGTGCATGGGTGTCTTTGCCTGTCTGTATTTCACTTTGTTATCAATATATAGAAATACATAGCAATTTTTATGGTTTATTTCAAGTTATAATAGCAGAAAAATACTTCCTCAGATTGCTTACATTTTGCGTGACTTTTTCATTGTTACACATAAATTCATTTAATACATGTATTTTTTGCAACGTAGGCTCAATTGTGCAAACACAAGTTAATATTTTGTTTGATCTTTTTCTCTATATAAATATATTTGTGTAAATAATATATGTTTTGAAGGGTTGTGTGACGGACGACCCTCATTCCTTATTAATATATTTCGATCGTTCTGTAATTGAATGAAGAAATGGTAAATTTTTAGTTTCAATTCTTATCGGCTTTGTCAATTTTTTAACATTCGGACATTTCAATTGGGACGCACAGTCGGGTTTGTTTACATTTGAAATGTCATAATATGATTAAATAAAGAGTACACAGTATAAAGGTGAGTCGAAGAGATTCTAATTGGGGCTAATGGTAATAAAAAATTGTTTACAAATAAACTAACAAAATCGAATGGCTATATGTGGACAATGACATGAATATAACGAAACATTACACAGCTCTACAATATACCAAGTGGAACAAATATAAATCATAGAATCAGGGCGCACGCCTTACAAAAATATACGTTTGGAATTTTGATTGAATTTGGACGGGATTGTTAAAATAAAAAATAAATACAAAATTGGTTTACCATTTTTTTCCGTATAATTATTATTATTATTATTATTATTATTATTATTGGATTTAGTTGGTCGTCGACAGTTTTATTGACTTATGAGTGTCACACACATACACACGCACGCGCAGACATATATCCGGTGAAGAAAGTTATTTTCACAGCATTCGAAAATATTCGTCTAACATTTAATCCGGTACACAATCGATACCGTTTTGTATAGTGTATCGGTCTGCATTGAGGTACACATCAAAAAACAGACCCGTTGTCATTAACAATTTATGAATCCTAATTTTTTTCATATTTTGATTGAACAGTAAATTCACAATTCCGGATCGCTTCTCATAATCACTGTCTAAACTTATTCGTATATTGGCCGTTAATTCGGATTTGGTAAAATATATCAAAATATATTTCGTTTAAAAAAAAAAATATTGCCATCCAAATGGCGTCGGATTTATTATTAAGAAAAATGTAGTTCGGTTAATTTTCGACGAACGGATATTTTTGTCGCCTAAAAACCATTGTCTAGAAACTTTGTTTTAATAAACAATCATTTGAATCGTTCCGTCAGCATTTCAAAACGATTCTTTGTACTTTATACGTTCGTCGGTCGGCGCACAAATGACTACGGTCACCGTGATGCATCGTTATGTGTGTAACGGGCCTCTTCTGAATGAATTGTCATGAAACTATATATTAGAAAATCTTTCCGATTATTTTCTGGCAATCAAAAATGAATGTCAATTTTTTGATGTCAGCGGTATGGCATTGAAATTTCTTCATAAACTGTAATGCGGTCACGTGCCACCCGCTCTGCAAGTATTTCTCCAATAACACTTTTAATTTATTTTCGTTGAACTGAATGTATAATTCGACTGTAATGAACTATGTTCATTTTGTTGGTCTGGCAATCACCAGATTTGAATCATTTTAAATCAACATTTCTTTAATATTTTCATCTAACCATTTTGTATTTCGATCAAATTTATCAATTTTCTTTTCGGATGCCTTTGACACCAAGTCACATCAACGTAATAATAATAAACAAATAATCCATTCACTAACTGTTACAGTAGCCACTTTAACCCAGCACAAATCAGATCAACAGTTTAACAATTAAAAATTCTATACAAAAAAATGTCCAAAAATTCCATTTAATTTTATATCAGTATTTCAGGATTTAAGCCGAAAAACATTTTTCAGCTCATTTATACATTTTTTAGTGCCATAAAAAAAAAACTTGCATTTTTGGATTTACCGAAATTATTTTTATTTTCTCGAAAAAATGAGAATCTATGAATGCCAATACTTTTTTCCAATTTTCCAACAATAATATTAATTTTAAATGAGGCAATACTTTTATGGTTTGAAGTTTTGTTGCTGAGTGTTGTAAAAACATTGAGAATTCGAATTTTTGTGTAATATAATATTTTCAAAATTTTCAATTAGTACCATTAAAACTTTCAAAGCGAATAGATTAACTGCTGAGTGTATCCAAAAATTGAATTTAAAGTGCATATTCTATTAATAGCGCCGTGCCAGAACAATCCAATATTGATTGTTAATTATTATTAAACATTTTTACAAAACAAGAAACGAAATATAATTGTTAACATGAATTCCGAACGAGATCAAAATCAGGACCGGAATTCACAAAATGAAGGTAATTCAAATTCTGAAAAAAGAGAACAATAAATATAAGTGTGACGTGTGTCCCAAAACATTTAAATGCGCCTATCGATTAATCAGACATAAACGAATGCATAGCAGTGAGCGACCATTTAAATGTAATTTTTGTTCGAAGTCCTTTAAGTGGAATGAGGCTTTAAAAGGTCACATAAGATTGCATACCGGTGACCAACCATTTAAATGTAATATTTGTTCGGAGTACTTTAATTGGAATAATGCTTTAATAGCTCACACAAGAATTCATACCGGTGACAAACCATATAAATGTGAAAAATGCCCAAGTGTATTCAGTACCTCAAGGAATTTAAAACGCCATAGAAAAACTCACACGGCCGTGACAACTGTAAATGAAACGGATCAACCACAAAATGTGACTGGTAATAATAACGAAAGCAGTGTTGGTGTTATCCATAATAATATTACTCCTGCAATCAATCTACAACCTATTCAAAGTGATCAGAATTTACCTGGTCCAAGTAGTAAATCAACAGATGATTCAAATATATTTAAAATGCCATTTCCTGTTCAAAATCAAATCGAAACCAATCAACAAAATTCAAACATAAATATCCAAAATAATAATGTGGAAATTGATGTTCAGCCACAATCAATGCAAGACTGTTATGAACAATTTTATTTATCCGAAGTTGAAATTTCATCTGAAACGAATATTTTGAATAATGTGGTTGAACAAAATCCAACTGTCATATGATGACATATGAGGTGTCAGTGTGAGGCACGACACTGTGTTGCACTGTGTTCACGATGGTTGGTCTAGGGGTGTGGAACGCGGCTCAGAATCAAGATGTGCCACTCGTCATTCAGCCTTCATAGAGACAACACATAGATATCCAGTACAACGACGTTACAGATAACGTCACATAGCGCAGTCATAGGTAATTAAAAAAAAAATCGATAGAAAAACACTTGTGATTAAAAAATTTCAAAGTAAAACAGTATATTAATAAGAAATTGTGAAAATAACAAAAGTATAATAAAAATTTAAATGTGATAAAATGGATAATGTGTTGAGAACACCAGTACCATTACGGATGGATGGTAATTTAGCTGAAAACTGGAAAAAGTTTGTAAGAAATTTTAAAATATATATGAAGGCATCAGGAAATGAAGAAAAAAAAGATGATGTAAAAACAGCTATATTGTTAAATATAATTGGCGAAGAGGCCAATGAGGTGTTTAACACTTTTGATATGGATGAAAACGAGTCATACGATGAGGTGATGGATGCTTTTGACCAATATTGTACACCAAAGACAAATTTGTTATTCGAAAGGCACAAATTTTATAAAAGAACACAAAATGAAGGTGAGCTGTTTGATCAATTTTATACCGATGTAAGAAAGATGGCACTCAAGAAGAGGCTTCTATACGTGATAGGGTGGTATTTGGAATACGTGATTTATCGCTGCAGGAAGAGTTGATTAAAAAAGGTAATCCCAGCTTAGAAAAAACGATTGAATATTGCAGAACGGCAGAACAAACAGGGCAACAAATAAAAATGGTACAAAGAACAGAAATGGTATATTCAGTAAGAAATGATAAAGATAAGTATAATGCTCAAAATAAATTTAATACAAAAAATTTTAATAAAAAAATTAATTTTGGAAATTATAATAATAATAATAATTTTAGAAATAATAAGTCAATCAATTATCATAATAATCAAAAAGAAAATAAAGCTAATAATAGCGAAATAAAAAATACCAATTTTACATCACAGAGTGATGGGTCATGTAAAAAATGTGGCCGAGGTCATAATAGGGACAATTGTCCTGCATTTAGTTGTAAGTGTAGAAAATGTGGTATAATAGGTCATTTTGCACGAATGTGTAGAAATTCCAAATTTAATAATAAAATAAATGAGGTTAATACAATACATCCTCAAATAAATAAAAATAGTAATATAGATTTTAAAAATAATTTTAAAAATAATTTTAAAAATAAACAAAATAATGAAATTAATAATTATAGGGTAGATTCAGTAAATATCACATTAAATAAGAGGGGTTGGTATCAAGATATTTTAATAAGAAACAAATTAATAAAATTTAAATTGGATACGGGGGCTGATGTAAATATTATGCCCATAGCTTTATTAAGTAAGGTAATTAATAAAATAAATTTAAAAAATAATAATATTAGATTACAGGCTTATGGTGGAGCGGAAATTCGGTCGGTTGGTAGTATATCTTTAAAAATAAATTATAAAAATGAATTTCGTGACGTGGTATTCGTGATAGTAGATGCGCAAGCGGTGCCGATATTAGGTCTGCATAGTTGCATTGAACTGGGTCTAATTAAGCGAATATACGGTATTGAAAGCAAGGATTTTATCGATACGCACGGTGATTTATTTGAGGGATTGGGTAAATTCCCGGAACAAGTTGAGTTGGTGATAAGAGGTGAGGTTGAGCCGGTATCACGCCCTGCAAGAAGAATAGCTGTTGGTATAAGGGATGCGGTTAGAAATAAATTGGAAGAAATGTGCGCGGGTGGTATAATTGAGCCATTGGTGGAACCAACGGATTGTTTCCATAATCTGGTGGTAGTTGAGAAGCCGGACAAAACGGTGAGGCTTTGTTTGGATCCAAAAGAATTGAATAGGGTACTGATCAAGCGACATTACTTAATACCGACTTTGAACGATTTAATGATAAAATTGGTGGGGGCTGAGGTCTTTTCGGTATTTGACATTAAGGACGGATTTTATCAAATTGAGTTAACCGAGTCATCAACGAAATATTGTGGGTTTAGCACGCCTTTTGGATGCTACAAGTTTTTACGGATGCCGTTCGGAATACACAATGCGCCTGAGGAATTTCAAAGATTAAACGAAAAAAATTTCGGTGATTTAAGAGGAGTTTTTATTTATATAGATGACATACTGATAACGGGTAAAACTAGGACGGAACACGATGAGAATATTGAAAATTTTGTGAACAGGGCTAGGCAGTTAGGCGTAAAATTTAATAATAGAAAATTGCAATATGGTGTAGATAGGGTAAAATTTTTGGGACACATATTTAGTAGGGAAGGAATGAGTTCGGATCCTGATAGAGTAAATGCTATTGCTAAAATGGAGGAACCAAAAAGTAAAAAGGAACTGCAAAGATACTTGGCAAATGCTAAATTACCTTCGTGGGTTTATTCCAAATTTGTCCGAGAAAACGCAGGCTTTGAGGGAGTTATTAAGAAATAATGTTGAGTTTGAGAAATATGGTATGGGATGTGTATTGTTGCAGGATCGGAGACCTGTGGCATTCGCTTCAAGAAGTCTAACGGATACGGAAGTCGGTTATGCACAAGTAGAAAAAGAATTACTGGCAATAGTGTTTTCGTGTATAAAGTTTCATCACTATATCTACGGTAGGCCGACGGAAATTAATACGGATCACAAGCCGCTGGTGGGTGTTTTAAATAATGAGGTACATAAGGTGAATTCGTCGCGATTAAGAAGAATGAAAATTAAATTACTAATATACGATATAACGGTAAAATACATTCCGGGTAAGGACCTGCATATAGCTGATCAATTATCAAGGGCATACCTGATGGGTGGTCCCGAAAATGAATTTAGTGAGTTTACGGAAGTGGTTCATACAATAGATATAGGAAACAATAGAATCGAACAATTTAAAAGGGAAACGGAGGCGGATATAATATTGAGTGGTCTTGCGAGGATTTATAAAGAGGGATGGCCGTCGGATAAAAAGCGTGTGCCTGATTTATTAAAATCATATTGGAAGTTCAAGGATAGAATTTACTTAGAGGAAGGATTGTTATTTTTTGGAAATCGTGTGATGGTACCAAATTCGCTCAGAAAAGAAATGCTTTATAAACTGCATGAGAGTCATGTGGGAAAACCAAATGTAGGGAACGTGCTAGAAATATTTTATATTGGCCGGGAATAGACACGGATATAGCGGACTTTATAGGCAGGTGTCGCATATGTGAAAAGTATCAGTCGAGTAATGCGAAGGAACCATTGTTGTCGCACGAGATACCGGAGTATCCATTTCAGAGAGTGGGTTGTGACATTGCATATGTTGGGGGTAAGGACTATCTGGTGTTGGTCGATTATTATTCAAAGTGGTTAGAGATATTGCCTCTGTTGAATAAGCAATCTGGAGAAATAATTAGAAACTTGAAATGTGTCTTTGCCACGCATGGCATTCCGAGTATAGTGGTAGCCGATAATATGCCGTTTGGTTCAATGGAATGTAGGGAATTTAGTAAGGAATGGGGATTTGAATTACGAACTTCGAGTCCGAATTATGCGCTATCAAACGGGCAGGCAGAGAAGGCGGTTCACGTCGCTAAATTGTTAATAAAGAAATCGATTGAGGATAATAGGGATATTAGTTACGCGCTGCTGGAATATAGAAATCACCCAGTTGCGGATTTGGGGGCATCCCCAGCACAAATATTGATGAGTAGAATGACACGTACTAAGTTACCATTAAAGCGGACGTGGTTATTGCCGGTTGCACAAGAAAATATTCGAATGAAGCTAGAAAATAATAAAGAAAAAGACAAAAGGTATTATGACAGGACAGTAAAGGAAAGGGCTAATTTTGGCGTGGGTGACAATATGACATATAAATACGGAAAAATTTGGAGGCCTGCAAAAATAATTTCGGATCATGCTGCGCCGAGATCATTTATAATTAAAAACGAAAATAATAGAATATTGAGGCGTAATACTATACACATGCGTAGATCGTTTAATAAGGCAAAGTTTAAAAGCAATTATGCTGATATCGAAACCGAAAATAATAAATATAATAATGATAATTTAGGTATGAATTCAAATAATGTCGAAAGAAAAAATTCGCCACAAGTCGTGGGATTACAAAACAATGTAACGAGTAATGGACAAACATACATTACTAGGTCGGGTCGAGCTTCCAGACCACCTGCTTATCTAAAAGAATATGAAAAACATTAAAATGTCATGATACCAATAAATAAAATAAAAAAATAAATAAATTAGATAATAAGATTAATGTAAGAAAGAAAACAATTATTATTTTATAAGAAAAGTTTAGAAAATTAAAAGGGGAGATGTCATACGATGACATATGAGGTGTCAGTGTGAGGCACGACACTGTGTTGCACTGTGTTCACGATGGTTGGTCTAGGGGTGTGGCTCAGAATCAAGATATGCCACTCGTCATTCAGCCTTCATAGAGACAACACATAGATATCCAGTACAACGACGTTACAGATAACGTTACAACCTTAATTAAAGTTAACTTTACTTTAAATAAATTTAACTTTACTTTAAATAAATTTAACTTTACTTTGAATAAAGTAAATATTTTGACCGTTTAAGTATTCACTTTATTTTAAATTAAAACAGTTACAATAACTTCATAAATGAAGTAGCGCAAACATTAGGGAATTCAAATTTTATTATCAGAAATATAAATAATAACTGCACACATGTTTTAGCGCAATCCATAGAAGATCATCGGAAAATACGAAAGCTATTAAACGCACAAAAATATAAATATTTCTTCTATACACCTACAACAGAAAAGCCAATCAATATCATCTTCAGGGGTATTGATGTGTCATATGATGAAAAAGATATTACTGAAGCATTAAATAATTTGAAATTAAATATAAACGTTACAAAAGTTATTCGATATTCAACGCCAAATCGATTTGTTAGTATATTTCCTGTTCCGAATCAAGGCCAATCTGTGAATAAATTATCAATAATTCACAAAAATTTATAATAAATTAAGAGTTAAAACCGAAATTTTTGAGTAATTTTTAGAATAAACCTTTTAATTAATATTTTTTGAATTGTAATAATAAATTTTGTTGGAATATTTTGAATAACTGATTTGAAGTTCAAAGTGTCAATTTTGATTTAATTTTCCAAAAATTTCTAATTATAATTTTTCTTTCCATTTTTTCTAAAATTTTCGTCATAATTTATTTGCAAAATTGTTGCCCAATTCATTGTCAGCATAGAAACAATTGCAATTACAGTTTCACGTCATCTGATTTCGGATTACAATTAGTCCAGGCGGATTAAGTCATCGTAATATAAATCTGAATGACTTGGTTGTTTTTGTTGTTGTTGTTGTTGTTGTCGTAGTTGTTGTTATTGTTGTTGTGGTTGATGTTGTTATTGTTGTTGTCGTTGCTCATCTTCTTTTTCTTCTTGTCGATGCTGATAATATGGTCGCCAAATCCGGTGTTGAATTTGTTGCTGTTGTTGCTGTTGATGATGATGATGTTGTTGTTGTTGTTGTTGTTGTTGTTGTGACTGTTGTTGTTGTTGTTGTTGTTGTTGTTGTTGTTGTTGTTGTTGTTGTTGTTGTTGTTGTTGTTGTTGTTGTTGTTGTTGTTGTTGTTGTTGTTGTTGTTGTTGTTGTTGTTGTTGTTGTTGTTGTAGTGGATGATGTTGTTGTGTTTGTTGTCGTAGTTGTTGTTGTTGTAGTAGCTGTTGTTGAAGCTGATAATATTGTTGCTGAGGTAATTGTTGTTGTTGTTGTTGTTGTTGTTGTTGTTGTTGTTGCTGTAGTTGTTGTTGCTGTAGTTGTTGTTGTAGTAGTTGTTGTAGAAGCTGATAATATTGTTGTTGATTTAATTGTTGTTGTTGTGGTTGTTGTTGTTGTTGTAGTAGTTGTTGTTGTTGCTGATAATATTGTTGTTGTGGTAATTGTTGTTGTTGTTGTTGTGGTTGTTTTTGTTGTTGTTGTTGCTGCTGTAGTTGTTGTTGTATTAGTTGTCGTAGAAGCTGATAATATTGTTGTTGTTGTTGATGTTGTTGTTGTTGTAGAAGTTGTTGTTGTAGTTGTTGTCGTATAAGCTGATAATATTGTTGTTGTTGTTGTTGTTGTTGTTGTTGTTGTTGTTGTTGTTGCTGTTGTTGTTGTTGTTGTTTTAACTCATCGTGAATTCTCAAATGCCGATTTAAGTCAGATAAATGATTGAATGATGCCGAACACTTTGTACATAAATATTTCTTTTCACTTCCAGGTTTAATTGTAATTTTATTTGTCCGAGTGTCATCTAAATCGAGCTCTGGTCTCATTTGTGGTAATTCTTTCATCAATTTATTTTCGTATTGTTTCGCCGTATGACTATTATCATTTTTAATTCGGTTGAAATAAGCGCTTGTGTTCGGTTGTTCAGCGATGTTTTGATGAATTTCATTTCTGCTGTTATCTGGTTTCTCACCTATGTGCCTTCTTCTATGAGCAATTAGATTTGATTGGGCTTTAAATTCTCTCTTACAAATATCACATTTATATGGTGTTTCACCGGTGTGAATTCTTTTATGTGTGATTAAAACTGAACTTTGCGAAAATTTTTTGTTACAAAAATTACATTTATATGGTGTTTCACCGGTGTGCACTCTTTTATGAACAATTAAATTTGATTTGTTTGCAAATTCTTTGTTACAAAAATCACATTTATATGGTTTTTCACCGGTGTGTAATTTTATATGTCGTGTTAAGCTTGACTTCCGTCCAAAAGTTTGGGAACAGTCAGTGCATTTAAATCTTTGATGTTTATTTTCGTGAGATTTTAAATTTTGTTCAGTTGTAAATATTTCCTTGCAAATTTTGCATTTTAATAAATTTTCATCATTAGATAAATTCTGCGTCTCGTCACTTCCACTTTGTTCTGAATCACTCATTTTTCCGTTTGTCTTATTTACGAAAATTAACGGAAAAATTAAAACAATTTAATTAATTTCGAATTTTCGAGTAATTTTTATTTCAAATATTCAATTATTTTGTTGCGGTTAATAACTTTTAGAATGCTAATGAGAAACAAAAGCAGCGTCCATTCACTTTGAAAATTTTAATAGAACTGAAATTCGAGACAATTACAAAAAAAAATAATCCAGTTAACGAAATCAAAAGTATTGCCACATTTAACTAAAATTATGAAAATATTCAACCGGAAATTTCTTGAATTAATTTGACATTTCATTTCGATTTGGAACTGCTCGAATTTCCGCATTCACAGCAGAAATTAATTAGTTTAATGTTTAAATAAATAAGTCGTATAAAAGCAAATAAAAAATAGAGAAAAACGGAATAGATAAGTGGACGCTTTAGACACACGTTGTTCACATTTACTTACGCAATGCGTTAAATAAGATACAAAAAGATGCCAATCAAATAGTTTTGCATGTAGCAAAAGGTGTCCTGTATTGCTGACATTGGCTATTGACACATCTGTGATCGGATCACGTGCTTTGCCAGACAATTTTTCGTACATTAATAATTACAAATAAAAATGTATATTCCAATCTAGCGATGCGTTTCGATTAGTGCGATATTGGTTCCAGCCACTACGTTCACAATACATAAATTTATTTATTTTTGGTTTTTTACCGGATTCATGTAATTGAATTTCTAAACATTTGTGTGAACTTTGTGCATGGGTGTCTTTGCCTGTCTGTATTTCTCTTTGTTATCAATATATAGAAATACATAGCAATTTTTATGGTTTATTTCAAGTTATAATAGCAGAAAAATACTTCCTCAGATTGCTTACATTTTGCGTGACTTTTTCATTGTTACACATAAATTCATTTAATACATGTATTTTTTGCAACGTAGGCTCAATTGTGCAAACACAAGTTAATATTTTGTTTGATCTTTTTCTCTATATAAATATATTTGTGTAAATAATATATGTTTTGAAGGGTTGTGTGACGGACGACCCTCATTCCTTATTAATATATTTCGATCGTTCTGTAATTGAATGAAGAAATGGTAAATTTTTAGTTTCAATTCTTATCGGCTTTGTCAATTTTTTAACATTCGGACATTTCAATTGGGACGCACAGTCGGGTTTGTTTACATTTGAAATGTCATAATATGATTAAATAAAGAGTACACAGTATAAAGGTGAGTCGAAGAGATTCTAATTGGGGCTAATGGTAATAAAAAATTGTTTACAAATAAACTAACAAAATCGAATGGCTATATGTGGACAATGACATGAATATAACGAAACATTACACAGCTCTACAATATACCAAGTGGAACAAATATAAATCAAAGAATCAGGGCGCACGCCTTACAAAAATATACGTTTGGAATTTTGATTGAATTTGGACGGGATTGTTAAAATAAAAAATAAATACAAAATTGATTTACCATTTTTTTCCGTATAATTATTATTATTATTATTATTATTGGATTTAGTTGGTCGTCGACAGTTTTATTGACTTGTGAGTGTCACACACATACACACGCACGCGCAGACATATATCCGGTGAAGAAAGGTATTTTCAGAGCATTCGAAAATATTCGTCTAACATTTAAACCGGTACACAATCGATACCGTTTTGTATGGTGTATCGGTCTGCATTGAGGTACACATCAAAAAACAGACCCGTTGTCATTAACAATTTATGAATCCTAATTTTTTTCATATTTTTATTAAACAGTAAATTCACAATTCCGGATCGCTTCTCATAATCACTGTCTAAACTTATTCGCATATTGGCCGTTAATTCGGATTCGGTAAAATATATCAAAATATATTTTGTTTAAAAAAAAAAATATTGCCATCCAAATGGCGTCGGATTTATTATTAAGAAAAATGTAGTTCGGTTAATTTTCGACGAACGGATATTTTTGTCGCCTAAAAAACATTGTCTAGAAACTTTGTTTTAATAAACAATCATTTGAATCGTTCCGTCAGCATTTCAAAACGATTCTTTGTACTTTATACGTTCGTCGGTCGGCGCACAAATGACTACGGTCACCGTGATGCATCGTTATGTGTGTAACGGGCCTCTTCTGAATGAATTGTCATGAAACTATATATTAGAAAATCTTTCCGATTATTTTCTGGCAATCAAAAATGAATGTCAATTTTTTGATGTCAGCGGTATGGCATTGAAATTTCTTCATAAACTGCAATGCGGTCACGTGCCACCCGCTCTGCAAGTATTTCTCCAATAACACTTTTAATTTATTTTCGTTGAACTGAATGTATAATTCTACTGTAATGAACTATGTTCATTTTGTTGGTCTGGCAATCACCAGATTTGAATCATTTTAAATCAACATTTCTTTAATATTTTCATCTAACCATTTTGTATTTCGATCAAATTTATCAATTTTCTTTTCGGATGCCTTTGACACCAAGTCACATCAACGTAATAATAATAAACAAATAATCCATTCACTAACTGTTACAGTAGCCACTTTAACCCAGCACAAATCAGATCAACAGTTCAACAATTAAAAATTCTATACAAAAAAATGTCCAAAAATTCCATTTAATTTTATTTCAATTGGATTTAAGCCGAAAAACATTTTCAGCTCATTTATACATTTACCATTTTAGTGCCATAAAAAAAAACTTGTATTTTTGGAATTTACCGAAATTATTTTTTTTTTCTCGAAAAAATGAGAATCTTTGAATGACAATACTTTTTTCCAATTTTCCAACAATAATATTAATTTTAAATGAGGCAATACTTTTATGGTTTGAAGTTTTGTTGCTGAGTGTTGTAAAAACATTGAGAATTCGAATTTTTGTGCAATATAATATTTTAAAAATTTTCAATTAGTACCATTAAAACTTTCAAAGCGAATAGATTAGCTGCTGAGTGTATCCAAAAATTGAATTTAAAGTGCATATTCTATAAATAGCGCCGTGCCAGAACAATCCAATATTGATTGTTAATTATTATTAAAAATTATTACAAACAAGAAACGCAATATAATTGTTAATATGAATTCCGAACGAGATCAAAATCAGAACCGGAATTCACAAAATGAAGGTAATTCAAATTCTGATAAAAAGAACAATAAATATAAGTGTGACGTGTGTCCCAAAACATTTGAATACGTCAGTCATTTGATCAGACATAAACGAATGCATAGCAGTGAGCGACCATTTAAATGTAATTTTTGTTCGAAGTCCTTTAAGTGGAACGAGGCTTTAAAAGGTCACATGAGATTGCATACCGGTGAGCGACCATTTAAATGTAATATTTGTTCGAAATCATTTGCGCATAAATCAACTTTACAAAATCACACAAGAATTCATACCGGTGACAAACCATATAAATGTGAAAAATACCCAAGTGTATTCAGTACCTCATGGAATTTAAAACGCCATTGAAAAACTCACACGGCCATGGCAACTGTAAATGCAACGGATCAAGCACAAAATGTGACTGGTAATAATAACGAAAGCAGTGTTGGTGTTATCCATAATAATATTACTCCTGCAATCAATCTACAACCTATTCAAAGTGATCAGAATTTGCCTGGTCCAAGTAGCAAATCAACAGATGATTCAAATATATTTAAAATGCCATTTCCTGTTCAAAATCAAATCGAAACCAATCAACAAAATTCAAACATAAATATCCAAAATAATAATGTGGCAATTGATGTTCAGCCACAATCCATTCAAGACTCTTACGAACAATTTTATTCATCCGAAATTGAAATTTCATCTGAAACGAATATTTTGAATAATGTAGTTGAGCAAAATCCAACAAATTCATTGGACGCCCGAATTGATGTTTATAGTAATTATGGATTACAAACTGATGACATTTCAAAATCGTTAAATTTACAAAATACCGATCCAATTAATCACAACATTGAAGGAATAGATATTGATTCCCTTGCTGAATTTTGTTTAAATAAATTAATGGCAGAAGAAACTGAAATTAATTTCTTAGAACAAGAAGAGCCTTTTAATACTAATTTCGAATGGCTAGTGCCACAGATTGACAATCAACCGAATTCATTACTACAAAACAATATAACAACAGCTGGTGAAAATAGTTTTCCAACCGATGCGAATGTCAATATTTTCGACCAACAAAATCCAAGAATATTATTCGAATATGAACCTGTTCAAAGTGACATTTCTCACGAATTCAATGCAGCTAATGTTTACGAATCACAACAAATGCCGTCACTAAATGAATCCGAAGACGATTATTGATTGATTTTGAAGCGTTATATTTGGAATATTTTAATTAATTTGAGGTTGTACATATTTTTTATGATATTATTTATTGAAACTACGATAATTTAACAGTAGTAGGAATATGCCGATGGGCTCATGATTGAGGAGCGAGGAGCAGGGTCAAAGGTCAAAGGTCAAGGTAAAATGTCATGGGGTCAGATGTCACGGGGTCAAAGGTCAAGGTCAAATGTCATGGGACAAAGGTCACGGGGTCAAATGTCAAAGGTCAAAGGTCACGGGGTCAAATACCAAAGGGGTCGCAGGGCGCGGTGTCAAATGTCATGCCGATACCCTCTGCAATGAGGAGCGAGGATCAGAGTTAAATCTCATGTCAAATGCCATGCCGATGGGCTCATGATTGAGGAGAGAGGATCAGAGTTAAATATCATTCCGGTGCGCTAACCAATAAGGCGTGAGGATTGTGGATAAAGATCAAAGGGGATTGGGGTTTCATGTTTTCTCTAATGTATTAAAAAAAGAAGGCATTTATATGAGTGAGTGACATAACGTAGATGATTAAATGACTCACGCTATTTATAATAGGAAAACATGTTGCTGCAAGCATTCATTCTTAAATATATTAGTCACTATTATTTTTTTTGTTATTAATATCATTTATAGAATTAAAAATGAGCCCCTCTCTAATTTCATTGCCACTAACTTAAAAAAAAAAACATCAACCAAATACGGGGACAGAATTTTAGTGGAATTACTTACTTACTACTTACTCCATGGCGTTACAACCCGGGTGAGGTTTTAGCCTTCTCCAACACGCTTTTCCAACCTGACCTATCCGTAGTTAATGTCTTCCAATCCCGAATTTTTAGGATCTTTATATCACAGTTTACTGCATCTAGCCATCTCGCCTTAGGTCTTCCGGCTCTCCTTCTACCCTCCCGTTTACCATTTAACAGTTTTTTTGGCACACGCTCCTCCTCCATGCGTTCTACGTGTCCAAGCCATCTCAATCTATTGATCTTGATTGTTTTGACAATATTTCGTTGACCGTACCACTTGTCTAATTCAAATTTGTATCTTCGCCTCCAACCA